>VWZU01010101.1:212980-368618 GCA_013397095.1 Sterrhoptilus dennistouni
GCGGCCGGGCTCCCTGCGCTCCTCGGCTGAGCCCGGGGATGTGCCGGCGCCCGGAGGAATTATTTTGGAACTAGCACGGAGCGGTGGGAGGAGGACGAGCGGCACGGCGTTATCACGGCTGCGAGGAGGTCGTCCGGCGGTGCTGTACAGGCAAGTAAGCGCTTGCTTCCTTCTCGCTGCGTTCCCTTCGTCTCGAGTGACTTTTATTTATTTATTTATTTGGCAGCTGCTGGTCCCTTGCCCCCGGTTGGGACCATCCTCCGATGGTCGGCGGCGGCAGCAGCAGTTCCCGGGGGTTTTGGGGTGCGGGGATTGCAGGGGAGCCCAGATCCAACTCCGCCGGAGTCCGCCAGGGCATCCCCCTCCCGCCGGGCTCCGTGTCCCAGCGCTTCCCGCTTCTGCAACTATAAGAGATGATGCCTTCTCACAGGCATTTCATCATGAAAAATGCCTTCTCTTCTTTGCTGAGCTGTAACTAAATTGTAGGAGTCCCTTGATTGCTTTCCATCGGTGCTTCTTGTAGGAGAGAGGCAGGATGCGTGTTAGCCTTTCATACGCACTTAGGGATTCAGTTAGGGAACCCAGAGTTTTGCTTTTTATGCCCTTTAACTTTCTTGTGCCCTGCCTGGTGTTTTTCTTTGAGATGCTCTTGCTGTGAGGTTATGGTCTGTCCAGCCTTGTTTGTTTGGTTTTAGCCTGGGGATATTTATTGCTGTACTTGACGTGGCAATGAAATGAAAAGTTGACTCTAATTTATTTCAGTGAATGGAGGACAGGTTGCAGGCAGGGACTAATTCTGCTCTCGGAGGAACTCCACTTCAAAGGAAGAGGCCCATGGGGCTGTAATCTCCAGCTGAAAACTCGGAGAGCTCAGAGCAGACCTGTCACACTGCAAAGAAGGAGTTCTGCTCACCTTTCAGCAGTGATAGCACTTTAGCTAAGCTGGCTGCCTTCCCGTACATGTGAAAAGACTCTGAAATGTTGGGAATAAAGATGTGACTTCTGGGCAGGTTTGGGAGAAGGCAGAACTTTTAGACACTGTTTAATTAAGTTTGCTCTTACTGATTTCCTGTGTCTTCTCTATGAGCCTGAAATCTGCAATCTGTTACAGTGACCTTGATGCATGTTATATTCTAACATGAAAGCAGCATAGAATAAAAGTATTTACACTGATTTACAGCTAAGCTCTGATGTTTCACTAGGAGCTCAGTCAGTTTCAGTGAATGTGGTAATTTCAGCAGGGGCACTGGGCATGGTTATGTGTGTAGGAAATAACTTGGGAAAATAACTTGCTAATAGTGATGAAAGTAAAAGTTGCAGTGTTGGAAACATGTTTCTGCAGAAATGCCACTGTGTGTGAAATGTCTGTTGAGTTTTGGATATTTCGTTTTCTAATGAGTGAGATCTGTACTGAAGGGAGAGTGTGGGTGTGTGTGGCAATCTCAAGGGTTCCCAGGTTAACGCACTTTGAGTTGTCAGCAGCAAGAGATCTTTTTACACACTGAAATACACATTTTTACGTAGATGCAAGATTGATGTGATAAGATTAAAAAGTGTTGGGATGTCAGTATGGTGAAGGTGTAAGTAACTCAAGTTTATAGCTGAGAGATAAACTAATCCTTTCCTATAGTGATGGAAGGTAAATTGGCTGAAGGGAGTGTCATTTGTTTCAGTGCAGTTTATGGAGAATGTTCCTATGGTTTGTTCGTGTTTCCATCTCTCTGACGATGCTGTGAAACACAATTAGAATAACTGCTGCTAGACAGTGGGATGCAAATCTGTCCATTACTTAAAACACTGAGCTTATTCTGCCTCATATCAAAAAAAGTATAGTTTTTGGCAAAGTCTGCCTATGTTCTATTGTAGCAATTCCTTCCTCTGTTGCAGTGTGGCAGGCTTTCACTAGGCATGTGCAAGGCAGAACATGAAACACTGAAGCATGCACTGATCTGGAATTCATTTGGGCTATGTATTACATTCGAGGTTTCCACAATTAGCATAAGTAACTGCCTATGCCTGATTATATGAATAAACGGGTTTTAAAAAATTGTATTAGCTTTGTCACTTCTGATACTTATTGCAGATCCCTCTTCTTCCTTTTTAATCCTTCAGACTAATCTAATGCTATACTCATTCTTTGCCTGGAGAGGAAGAAAACATAATTTAATGATTTATCATTTGGCTTTTGCAGTGTCTTGTCCCATAGCTATGAGATAATCTAATGAAGTCCCCATCACTGAATTAAAGAACATAGTGCTCTCGACTTTCACTTTCACTCGATTTTCCCTCTTTTACGTGGCTAAAGAACCGAGTTTTCACAAGGTCTGAGAAAAAAAATAAATGTTGCTCTTTCTGTTAGAAACTCAAAAAGAAGGGGGAAGATAAGACTTGAGGTCTTTAAAGACGTCATTGAAAACATCCCCTTTTAAGATATTAATCAACCTCCTTTGCCTTCACACATTTTCTTTATCTTTTAAGTGGTACTTGTCAGAAAACCAGAAAACCTGCATATTTCATGTTTATTTTACAATGAGTGTAGTCCTTAATTTTAAAAATTCAGGACTGGTCATCACACACTTCACTGTAAGGCTCTTCTAGAATCCTGTTTCATGTTCTGTACCCGACTTGGCTTGTATCCTCAGAATTGGAGATTTCCAAAGTGCACTATATTCAGCTTTATAGAATGCATTTTTGTTTTAATTTTATGTTAATCTCGTTACTAGAGAAGATTTTTGACCTTGATTCAGAATTTTCAGGGCAAGCTCAGAAGTGATTTTTCTTTCCTATTTTTTTTTTCATGTTTGCTCAGTCATGCTTTTTGGGCATAACTTTCATGAACTAACAGAAAGACCTGTAAGCAAAATTAAAACCACCAACAATTAAATGTGATTTTTTCTAGTCAGCCCAACCCAGTTGAGTGTGTAATTTCTATTTATTCATCTTAGATTGAATATTAAGACAAACAAACAAGAGCTGTAATGTGCTCCCAGTTCTTCCCTCTGAAGTGCTCAAGTAACTACCATTTCTTCATTCTTCTAACTTAGCACTGCTCCTTGTGCCTGAGCTGTCAGTATTTCTTTCTGGTGGTCATCACCAGCTCTGCTTGTATTCATTGTTAAAAAGCTAGAGTTGATGTGATTGATAAGAAACATCAAATGGATTTAATGGGTCATGTTTCGTGGCCCTTCAATGTGGCTGTGCTTTCAGTCCAGGTTTGCAGAAAGAGGCCTGAGTGTGGTTGGGTTGAATCCCAGTATGAGTCTGCTACATCAACATGTACCTCTGGCAGTATGCTGTGACACTGGCTCAGCATGATTGCACAGACAAACTTCTGTATTTGCTCAGAGTTTTATCTGCCATAACTGGAAGAGTCAGGAAGCCTTACTGTTGTGGCCAGCCGAGATTTTCTGCATTCCTGTTGCAGATCAGAGGAAAGAGAGAAAGCATACACTAAAAAAAGCCAAAACCCAGAACTGAAAACAGGTCATATCTCAAAGATAAAGCTATAATCAACACCAGGGAATGCAGTGGAGACACGTCCAGGGAAATTCACACATAAATTTAATTATCTGAGGGGGGAATTATTATTCATCTTAAGAGATTGATTTAGTCTTGAGGGATTGATTTAGTAGGTGATGTGTCTACCTCTTATGAAGAAGAGGAGCTACGTGATATGGAAACAAAGCTTTTTTCCACTGCACACTTCAGTTGTGGCTGTCACTGTCGTTTGGAATTCTAAGCCTTATCTTCAGTAATTAGCCTGAATTGACCAAAAGAGGTGGAACGCTCTGTTGCGTGATGAATCTGGTGCTGCAGCAGCCAAGGGCTGGGTTGCTTCCTGGGGATTTGCTCTCTTCAATTTATTAAAGTAATGAGTAGAGGAAAACTAATCAAGAAAAGTGTTTGGGATGAGATCAATTTTATGATTTGTTCTCTGGTTTATTTTGGATAATATTGGGCAAAACCATGAAAGTTCTTCACTGTGATACTTATGTGCCAGTAGCAATAGTTTTGACTGACATGTATAAATATATGCAATATATTTGGGATTAAGGTTTTGTACATTAGGCCAGAACATGGATAAATGATAACTGCTGGACACAGTTTGCTGTGCCACTCAGGTGCTTCAGAGATAAGGGATGGATGGCTTATGAAAGACTGTGCAGTATATTCCACTGTGAAAAGCAGGAGCTCCCCCATGCCAGGAACTGAGCACAGCAGAAACAGTCATGCCCTGAGGGTGGCAGTGGATGTTCCCAGTGTGGAACAAAACTTGAAGTAGAGAGAAAGTCCCACACTGGTGCTCACAGGGTGCTTTTCAACAGCCACTGAAAGGCCTGTGTAAGATGTGGTTGATATGAAGGCACTTATGCTTTACAGCTTTAATACTGACATGGATACTGGGTTTGTGAAAGAACTCATGGCTTCAGGGGTACTCTGGGTGCAAATGATTGATTGCGAAAATCCACAGGTGTTTATCATCTGGAACAGGCATGAAGTTCTAATTTTTTTCTATGAAGTTTGTTCCTTGCTCATAGATTTGGGTGTTCATTCTTTGGTTGGTTAAGATTTTGGTTCAAAGGTGTGCTTTTAAAGCTGATAAACATCAAACACTTCTGAAGTTTTCATTGCTTGGAGCTTCTGAGATAACACTAGAGGAGGAACAATTTATAAATCAGATTATTCTGAAGTTCAGCTGCATTTTATTTTTTGTTCATTCTCAATGTGTTTTTTTCAAATAGTGAGCTGTGTACTTGGTTTCATGTTGAAGATGTTAGAAATGGCATTTTAAGTAAATTTTATATTGCTTTTGGTCAAATTATTCGAATAGACTCAGATTTAAGTCTGAATAAAAGCTATCTGAATACAACAAAACACATGCCTGTTTCCCTCCACTTTTTTGTATTAAATTTATTTTAAAAACAGCTAACCATAAAGTGAGAATTGGAGTGCTGTTTATGACATTCATATTTCTTCTGCTCTCTGTCAAAAACTAAAGGGAATTTCATCATCTTGTACAAATGACAGACTATCATGAGTGATAGTAATCATATCCTCTGATTCTTTCTTGGTGTAAAGACTATTTTGCTATTTATATTGAGTTCACTGTAAAAATGTCATTGATTTCAACAGGTATAATACTAAAAACTTGGGAATATTTAAATTTTTGAAATTTTTTGATATTCATGCTTAATGTAGCTGTTACTATTTGCTTTAATATAAAGCACTGATTCTTAATTACAGAATTGTTTCTAAAATACTTTGCTGTTTTGCATTTGCTATGCTAAATATATCTTCATTCATAATTATGTGAGATAGCTTTTTCTAGTTTCTCTATATGCCAAAACGTTCTGATTGACTCTTTTAGCAGTTCTGAATAATGAACTGTGTGCTTCAGCTTCAAGAACACAAATGGACATTGATTTTCTTTGACTTGCTTTTGACCCCTAAAGAAGTAAAGTCATTAGAATTATGCTTGGAAGAGCTTTGCTCTGTCTCCTATCATTTTATATATATTATAAACAGGCTTTGGGAACTAATCTATGCTAATCACATTTTTTTCAAGTGAAAAGGGAGGGGAAAATCATCAGTTCTACAGTTGTCTTGCAGCTCTAGGTTTCATTACTCACAGCTGTCTGCCTGTATCCATTACCAGTTGGTATCGCAGCTGTATGTCCCTGAATGCGGCAGAATTCACAAACAGTTCTTCTCACAACTGTTTATTTGGTTATTAAATGGCAGACATTTATGTGTAAGAGTTTGGTCAGTGCAATGCAGTTGTTCACAAGTAACAAAACACGCACTGATGCCTGTGTAGAGTTCCTCACTGAAGACAGGTTTTGAGTAAAAGCATCAGGTCTGTGTCTCTACAGGTTAAAATGTCTGGAGTGCCTTTGTTCTCGTTTGTGAGTTATGTGTTTTACCTTTTTATGAAACAGCCTTATGGACGCAGAATGCAAAGCTTAAAGGTAAAAGATGAAAAGGTAAAACATAGAAGTAGTCTTTTCAAAGTCGGCTGGAGAAATGGATGCAAGAACAAATTTGGTTTACAGTGCCCAGGAGCTGGTGTGGTTGGCACGTCATGAATGGGGCAAGATAGGGCCCTTCCAGGGGTGCAGTTCCTGGCAGGGCTCCCTGTCCCTAAACTAAGCAACTCCATTAACCTAAGTGCAAAAATAGCCACTCTGCTGCTTTTTCAACTTTTTCTTCTCTGTCAAATACAGTGACATTCATGAAGGAGTTTTATTGGAGGGAGAATACTGTGACTGTGCTAGAGGCGTTTCCAAGCAAAGTGTATAGAAATCATGACAGCATCTGATGATGATCACCTCTCATTTTATTTAAACTCGCTGAGATAAGAAAGGACCTTCCTGGATAATTGAATGCAGATGGAGATAATTTCTTTCTGCACTATGTCATTAGTCTTTCAGCTAGTTAATTCATAAGCATTTGTAGTAATAGTTCATCATATGCTTCTTTTCACAACTTACTGTCTTACACGGTTGTGATGTTGTCTGGGCTGGTTCCTTGGGGTGTCTTAATTAAAATTGCTTAGATTTCAATTTATTAATCTGTTTTATTCATCAGCTTTCCTTTGCATGACATTAAATAACTCACTTAACCTCCAAAGGGAGATCTGATCTTATTTATCAGGGATTATATACTGTATTATTCTCCATGTTTTCAATGCTATTTGTGTTTGCAAAGTTCTCTTGTTGATTTAGAAAAACCCTAAACCTTCTGATTTTTGGTAAGTGGATCAGACTATTCATTGCATGCTTTGATTAATGGAGGAATCCAGTTGTTAACAGTGATCACTGCACTCCTGTACAACATGACCTTTCATGCACATTTTACTGCCTTTTTTAACATATTCATGATGCTACAATACTTATTTCTGAAATGAAAATCTGAAGGTTAATCTCAAGCATTATTCCCTCATGTGATACATCATACCCAGCCACATTAATTGTTTTCTCATGTCTAAGATTCTGTAATTTTTTTTGTGTTGTGCTTCTGTGTATCTATGTATAACTTTTTGTTGAGATTAATATAGAATTCTTTAAAAACCCTGTGTTTACAGAACTGAGTCCATGACTTTCCTCTTTGAAATGACACTTGATTTTTGGTTTTACTGTTAACTCTTCACTGTTATATATTAGCTGTATTTGTCTAACTGCAAATGCAGCAAAGGCATTTTTTGGGGGAAAAAACCCACAACATTTTGGGAAATGAAAAGTAAAATATTTGGGCATCAGTTCTCTCTTGGAAAATTATCCAAAAGGGTAATTATCCAGGACATTATCCGTCATCTTCCTTTTAGTCTGAAGAGTATAAAAAGACATGATTTTCCCTGCTAGTTACTGCATGATAGTACTGACCACTCTGTGTATACACCTGTCAGCCTTCTCTACAGGTTTTTGATGGCTGTGGAACTGTGAGCCTGAGATCACAAGTAGCTGGGGTCATGAAGGTCTAGCCAGACTGCATGAAAGAAGGCAGTAAAATATAGTGGGTTTGCTTTTTCATTCTTTATGGTGTGATAGAAAGAGGATATATATGACCCTTGAAAAGAGGAAAAGGTGAATTGTTGTATTTCTAGACAAAGCACAGAGAGAACTTCAAGAAGGACAGAAGCAAGATATTTGATGAGAGCTCCTGTCTGTGTTTTTGAGGGGAAAGAAAGTGGTGCTTTCCAAGACTGCAATTGTTCAGTAATCTTCAGAATTGCATCCTTGAAATACAGACCTGCTGCTTGTGAAGAATTCTGCCAGAAAAGTATTCCCTTTCCATATGAGAAATGTATGGGTAAGGCTGTTGTTTGTGTCATTGTTCTCCAAAAGTTCAATGAATTCCCCATATTTAAAGCAGGAACTCATGTACAAGAATTCAGTTGCATCCTTAGATGGACTACTTCTTTCTGCAGGTACATCTGTGGATGTAGTTGAGAAGCTCTGTTTTTTTGGGCTGTCTGAGGCTGGCTTCAAAGTGTACGAGAAGCAACAAGGAAATACATGAACATACATGTACCACTGCCTTAAGACAAATTCTGCCATGAATTTGGCTTCCTATGCATGCCTGTTTTTAAAGTAGACTCTATAGTGTTCAGAAGTCAATGAAAACTACATGGAGTTACGAACCTCATTTCACAGTTCTAATTTCTGTAGGAAAGTTGTCTCACTTACTTTCCAGTGAGTAGACCTGGAAAAAATAGCTGGAAGCACCTCTAGGGGCAACTCTAGAAATATAAAAATGAGATTCTGTGCCTTCTAAATACTAATTCTGCTTCAGAGAAAGTAGATGAGAAGGCGGCTGCTTTCATGGATCAAGTGTCAATATTACTTCAGTTACAAAGCAATACACCATCTTAACTTATAGTCCTCATTTTAGGGCAGCAGAATTGTCTTTTCTTGATGGCAGGAAGTATCTTAGGTCTTCCTACATATAATACCTCTCTCTGGAGGCATTTAAAGTGCTGAAAAGAACCTCTGCACAAAAGCTTGCAAAATAGTGAAGTACTTTGAAGTTCTGCAATTACAGCTAAATGTCACTTTCTGCAGGTTTATGGCATGTAAGTAGCTGGAGATGCTACTGTGGGAAAAGCTAGTCCTTCATTTTTAAAAAATACACCTCATAGTAGTGAACTGTATGAGTGTATAAACGATCCTGCTATGTGTTGGAAATCTGTGGTCAAGATACATGTTTGTCAAAGCTTTTTGTTAGCTTAAAAAGAAGGTCGAATTCCATAAATACCATCTTTTTAAAAAAATATTTTCTTACCACCATACATCTAAAATACACTTGTATTTAGAAATCATGATAACCTGAAAACATTCTTTTAAGTACTGCAATGTAATGCTAGACATCAAAATTATGGTCTCGAATACCAGCCGTTGTTTTCACAGTATTGGGGCGCATTTGGGGTGAAGGTTAGGGACAGTGTTTGACTTTTTAGTGTCAGACTATGCAAACTTACTCAGCGTAGTGAGTGTCTAGATTGGGAATAACTATATTTACCAATAGCACATATCTAGGCAACCTTCAGTTAAGGATGAGGGTTCCTCTAGAGTCTGCAAATCAAGTCTTCAGAATGATATTTAAAACTTTAAAATAATGGGAAGCAAAATCCATGAACCAATAATTTATAAAACTTACTTGGTGTGTTACATGCAGCAGATATCTAAAGTGAAGGGTACTGCTGCTTACAATCTGAAGGCTTCTGGGGGTATTGCTCCTCACAATCTGTAGCTGCTGGAAATGAGACACTGTATGTTGTTCTCTGTTTAGAGAAGGTTTTCTTGGGCTAGTACTCATGGCAGTTGTATTGCTGATTTCCATATCAGCCTGCCTACAGCTACTTGGTAGAAGAGTGCAGGTGTTTTGCAAGAGCAGGACAGGCATGATGTGTTACTGAGTCAGCTCCTTCCTCAGCCATGGGGAGGATGTTCTTCCACCACATGCTCGGTTTTCATCAGTCTGGGAAGCCCTTGATTTACTGAAATACTCAAGGCAGCTTTTGAAGTGTGAAATTACTTGTGTGATGTTCCTTTCTGTCTGAGTAGCTACCCAGTGTGTAAGGCCTTGCTGAAGTGCTCCTGTTAAAAGCTTGGACACAATATTTCTGCTACAGGTCAGTGAACATGCTGCAGGTGGTTGCTTGAGGCAAACCTCAGATTTGGGGCAGGTGTTCTGCCCAAAAAAGCTTGGGCTCTGTTTGTCCTCGCAGCCATTACTGATGTCTCTTCCTGTCTCCCATGCTGCATGTTGTAGCCCATCATGTCAGTTGCTCCCGTGTTTGCAATCCCTCAGCACCAGGAAGACTGTGCATTAGCTTTTTCCTGGCCATCTTCAGTGGTGTCTTGCAGGACAGCATGTGATTAGTTGTGGTTATTTATGAGATTCATAGCTCTGAGACTTACTTTTGGGAAGCCTATGAGATCTTCAGCATAATAATCCTATAATGGTGTGATACAGTGATATGAAAGTGCGTCATTCAGGGAAGAGGTGGTACGTGGGGAATTTTCTTTGTTGTTTGTATGTACAGCAATGAGCATATATGGCACCTCTTTGAGATAAATGTGGCATCATGATAGCAGTGACATCATGATAGAAAAGACTTACCAGCTCATCTGTAAAACTTCAGCAATAACATTTGTTTCTATTTCTGGTTAGTGATACATACATACAGAGAATATATTTCTTCTAAATAGCCATAAGGCATGATTTTTGCTTTTCAGCCAGTTTTTCCCTGAAGAGAAGACAAAATTGCTAATTTGAGAACAGCTCATTCTGATACTTCTGAGAATGGTCCCTAGTTAGAGCTTCACACTTACGATTTCCCCCCCACAGTATTTCTGTTGTATCCTTTACTGGCTTCCAGCTTAGCCAATGTATGTTTTACACATTTTTGTGTGCTTACGTGTGTTCAGAGTAGATAAAACTCTGTAGCAGATAAATATCATATACGTGTCAAATATGATATACTGTGTGCTTTTCAGCCTTGATAGCACTGGAATTTGGAAATTTGTAATAAAGCCATCTTTGATATGAGAGCAGCAACATTACATGGCTGGATGGATGTTCTTCTGATTTCTATTACACTGATGTAAAGTGGAGAGTGGCCTGTGCTTGTACAGGGATTGACCCTCTTTCAGATAATCTTTCTCAGTCTGCATACCCTTCTGAAATCTATTCAGAAGTACGAGTGAGGATCATCTTCCTGGCCTGTTAAATCTTCTCTTTACATGCCTCTGCTAGTTCTTCCTCCCTCACATCAGACTGAACCTCTCTTTTGTTTTCAAAGGTTTTGTTTGGTAAAGCTGAGCATTAGGTGCTGTATTTAGCAGCTTACTGAGGTTTTTGTTCTTACCACTGGCCCATCACTGTCTGAATTGCCTGAAATTTCCACAATATATGTTTTTCTGTCTCTTATAAAGCTAAAAATGCTCTACTTGAATATCTGCCTTTATAGCATTTGGTTACCATCTTGACTTCTACTAGGATGCTTGCAGAGGGTTTCCATCTGGAACTGATTTCAAGCCTAAATGAAATTTTTTTTTCAGTGGATCATTTTCAGTAGTTTTGTAGGAATAGCTTTATGTAATTTGGTAAGATCTTAATGCCTATTTCTTTTAATAATGGAAATTCCTTTTTTCACATTTTTATCCTGTTAATCCAATAATAGTATCTACTGCTTGTATACTGCTGTGTATTAATATATCCTGGCTCAGGGCATGGAAGTAGTGTTTCTTGTTTTAATAACTAATTTTAAACTATTTAATGTACATTTCTTTGGTGAAATTGCAGATACGTGAATGTTTTTAGACATCTGCCTTCAGGCAGATGTGCATAACAGACCAGGGCAGATTACCTGGGAATTTACTTTCAGTTTGATAAGACATCCTGTTTTTTTTAATGGAGGAATCTTCAGCATTTGGCATCAGTTGCGGCAGTGGTAGGTGTTATGTTCCTTGGACTTAGATCTGTTTCCATTTGTTCAGGAACAGAAAAAAGTTCGAAGTGTCAAGAGTTTAGTTTAAAAATACAGGAAAAGAATTTAAGAATGAACAGCTTGATCATGAGAAATTACGCATTAGTTTGAATGTACAGTGAATTAAAAAACGCAGTGAATTAGTAAAGAGATGTCTTGCTCTTGAATCCAGACTGTGAAGATGTGAAGTGTAGGGGGACCCAAAAAGAAGACATGGATTCCAGAATTCAGTGGCTCCTCTCAGAGTCACCATCATGCTCATGAGATGTTGGAGTGGGCAATGAGCATTCCAGCAAGTAGGCAGTGCTGGATGACTGCACAGCTGACCTGCCTCCTCCTTGGAAAACAGAGCTTGGTCTTTTGTTATACTCCATACTCTCTTTCTCAGAGGTTGCAATACAATAATAACATAGCAACCACCTGTACTGCTGGAAGAAAGTGGTGAACCTGTTTTAACTAAAGGGATGTCAGTGGGTGTGGTGTGTAGGCTGGTCAGAAGCTGTGTGAACAACTGGTTGTTAAACTGGTCTTACAATTTTTTTCAAATTGTCTTATCTATACTGTAGAATTTTACCTTAAGCTTTTCTCTGTGTAATGTTTTTGTTACTGAAGTTTATGAAAATTTCAAAACTGTAAGTTTTAATTTAAACCTGCTTTTTTCAATTTGGCAATGCCAAGTGTGTGGAATAGAGCAGAGTCTCAACAGTGAACTGGAACTCTGAATTGGATTTACTCTGTGATCAGATAGACTTATGCACGTTGCACAAATTTCTTTTGGTTCATTTATCTCACTTAGCTTAAATTCACACTTTGTGCACACGTGGTTAGTACTTTGAGACTTCATTAATGAATGATTACATAAAGGTTTGTTTCCAGTTGTTGGAGACAGTGGATGCATATAGCGTGTTAGATTTAAATGTGGTTTTGGTTTCTCAAACTTGTTTTTCATGATCTTATAGCAAATTACTGTATACTGTATACATCAGAGAAAGTCACTACTTTCTCTGATGTATTACTTATTGGAAGAACATTACGCAAACCTCTAAAATAATTTGATTTGTTGTAGGAGCCTTTAAAATGGATTTGCCTAAATCTATTCTTGTCATCAATTACATTTATTATAAAGTCATATTTGCTCATTTAACAGTCTCTGTCTTAACTAATGCATTGTAAGGAAGAACACTTGGAAGTCTTAGAATTTGTGTAGTATAATAAACATGAAGAGATCTCTCTGCAACCATTCTGTCTGTGAATAGAGCCACAACTGCTAAATAAATGCTTTATTTTCTACTACAGCACTGTAAAAGGAAATAGTGGGTTATTAGATAGAGAGCTATAAATTCTCTAAATAAATTGCATTTTTGTTTGTATTTAAAAAAAAAGCTGAACAGATGGGGAAGTAGCCCATGCTGCTTCTCAAATTCTGACCTAAAAAAAGAATCTTTTCCTGTATTAGTATTTAATTTCAAAACTGCTATGTGGCAAATGGTCAAATCTGTATATGAATTTGTTATGACAATACACTTTATCACAATAATTAAAATAAAATTGAAATATAAGTATAGTTTGAATGAAAGTAGAAAGATAACCTAGTTTGACGCCAGCTAGAAAACACTGTCAAACCAGTTATTAACATTCACTTTAGGATGACTTCACTATCTTATTAAGTACTCATGTTCTGGCAAGGCCTCTAATGTATGAGGCATGTGCATGTAGGATAAATGGAAAGTACTGAGGAAATAGCATAATAGTAACAGTCTAAGTTATCCTTTTGAAGAAGAGAGAGGAGAAATGCCCATACTGATTCTCTGTCCCACAGCACCTCGACAGCTACTCATTCTGTAACATGAACCAGCAAGGAAGTGTATTAATTGCTGATATGAGGCATTAAACTACTTACAATTTATGTTTTGCTATCCTAGTAGTCAACAGATGCCTGTTAGGAAAGATTTGTCTCTGGTTTACTTTGAGGTGGTAGGCTATCTATCAAGAATGAAAGCTCACATCCCTGGTGGATGTGTTAATTGCCAGCTGGATTCATAGTGGAAACTCCATTATCTAGCTACGTGTTTGCACAAAAACTTAGGAACTTTCATTGTCAGTACAGCTCCTTGTATGACACATTTTGCTGCAATTGAGTATGGGGAAGAGACTGTAGACACCTAAAGGTTTCAGACATGCAAGTGTTCCCCACCCTTCACCCTTGTGTGGGTATATATGTACAGCACGATAGCAGAAACTTCATTTTCCTAGGCAATCTAATTAAAAAGCAATCACCTCTATGCCAGCATGTCCTTTGGTTTTCTGTTACTCTCTGGATGCTTGGCCTTCTGTGTTGTATTTCATAATACAATTGTGTGTTTATAGAAGATGTATTGTGAGTCCTAGTTAAAGCTTATTTTGGCCAAATTGGTAATTATGATACAACTGGGAAAGGCAGTTCATTAACAGAGATGGGGATGTGAGACATAGGCTTCCATTAATTTGTCTGAGTACTTTTTAAATTATGGCTGGGGGACTGTGAAATTTACTTTAGTGTTCAACAAATGGGCTAAGAGAAACAGTGATCAGTGGCAGAAGGCATTTTGCAAAGAAACTGGATGGATGAAAGGCTTCTGCTGCATAGTTCCAGGCTCTGCAGTTCCTCATTATTCAATCACAAAGATTAAAGCAAATTAGAGCTGAGAAACTATGAACCAAGAGCTGCCTGACAAAATGTCCAAGGTCCCTGGGGAGCCCTACAAACTGATTCAGATGCTCAGGGATAAATTCCAAAACCCCTATTTGTGTTTAAATATTTATTAGCATTTTAACTTTTTATTTTCCTGTGACATATGTCTCTTTCCCATGCCAGATTTCCAGTCTTTGAAAGAACAGTAAACATTTTTCTCTTGCAAAAAAGAAGAGTCGCTTCGTACTCTCTCATTCCTGTGGCAGTAACAGGGGATTGTGTTGGAAACATTTTACTTACTGTTTGGAATTTACATTTTTTTTTGCTAATGAGTTGTTTTTTTTTTTGTAATGTGTTACCTAACTCTCCAAGGAACTTTATAACAAAGTTTATTTATTCTCCCTGCATTTTTGGGGAGCAGAAGTGCCTAGAGTTACTCAGATCCTCCCATATCCAGTGTTCTTGAAAATTGAATTTAGCATTCAGACCTACATTTTTAAACCATGTTTAACAAATTGCCTGCAGAACTGAGGAGAAAACATCTTTTGGTGGCAAATTTGGCACAATTTGTAAAATGGCTTAATGCGTCTGTTGGTTTCAGTTCAAATGAAAGGTGGGAAATGTTTTTTTCTAACCGAGCGTATTTTCTATAAAAGGACAAAAATTTCACTGTGATAAATTCTAGTAAAATTTTGCTCCTGGCAAAATATTGGTGCATGTATGCTATGGGTTCCCAGGAAACTGTGAGCTTTATGCTGAATCGGACTTGGGAGTACTGAAAAGCATTTGTTCACAGGCATTTTTGGAAGTGCAAAACCGTCTATGTTGGTATAGTGTGTGCTTCAGAGGCTTTTCATATCCTACAAAGAAGGGAAATACCTTAATATATCTTAGAGGTTGGGGTAAAGAGCAAAAGAGAAATCTGGCAGATGCCTAATTCACCATGGTTGTTTAAGTGCTGTGTAAGAACGGAATGCAAATCTGTAGCAGAGTGAGGTGAGGAAAGTGGTCACTGCACTCTTTTCATACATTCTAAGACTGCTAATCTGAAAAGGTAGTTCTTGCAGGATCATACTGATCCTGAAAGATCACAGCAGGATCAATATGCAGAAAATCTTGTAAACACATGCATGTAATTTAAAAAATATTTTTTTTTTAGCAAGAAGACTTTTCTAAAATTCATGTTCAGTACGAAAACACAGTGATGGATTTGTGTCTTTTTTATGTCTTCAAATGAGTAACCTGGTTTGAAATATAGTTTATCTTTCTCAAATTTTGAAAAAGATAATATTGTTTATCTTTTTCAAATTTTTCATCCTTTTCTAGTGGATGCGTGCTTTATATTCAATATACTTAGGATGCCTTACATTCAACTAGACAAAAAAACCCCAAACTTAATCCAGTGGCATCAACCAAGCAGAAAACTGTTATGATAAAGCAATTTTTCCTTTACCGAAGGTTGACGGATCACTACTCTAAAGCTAGGGAACAAATCAGACAAGTTTATATCACAAATGAAAATTGTGAGGTACTTCTAAGAAATTTGTAACTCAATGAAAAAAGATAAAATTGAGTTCATTGGGTCTAAAGCCATGAGCATTGCTACAGGGAGTGTATAATGTGCTGTGATATAATTTTCAGTGATAGCTTTATGAATAAGAGGATAGAACATATGGAACTATTCAGACAGAAAAAAATTATGTGTAGAGGGCACTATGAGTATAGGTTAAAACAGAAAAAGAGAGACAATGAATAGTAGAATTCATGTGTGATGGATAGATAGGCTTCCACCCTTAAGAGACTCCTTTTTGATCAGAGTTCCTGTTTCTTCTCCTTTGCTGTGAATGTCTGGTGAACTTTTGGAAGCTGGCAAGGATTTTTCTGGCAGACTGAGACAATGCTGCCATCCAGGAAAGTCTTCTTTTATTAACTGCAGCCTTAGTAAGCTCTTTTTTTTTCTTTCTTTTTTTTTTTTTTTTTTTTTTAATCACAGAGATGGACTTCATTTGCTTAATGAAAAGTGAAACGAAGTGATGGGCCTTAGTGCACTTTGGACAGCACTGTGGAAGAAATTCTCCTTGCCACAGCTAGTGACCAGATGGTTTTTTCCTACAGATCTTCTGCTTTGATAAACATTAAGTCTCTGCATATAAGGTTCTTAAAACTGATTTTTTTTTTTAATTTTACATTCTCTTGCAATATGCCACCAAGGAAAGCTTAGCCCTATTTATTCAGTTCCCTTAATTACAATACTTTCTTTTACTGACTTGATATTGTTGACTTATGTAGTCACAAAAGGTCAGAGCAAGTGTTAAGTGTGATAAGAGAGGTGGGATGTAAAGGTGATGCTAGAAAGGCAGTGTTTTAGGAAGGGGCTGCTACGTGAGGGAGGAGGTGGTGGTGGTGGCTCTGTTACTCTGAGTTTGGAGGTGGCAGGAGCAGCTATACCAGGAGAGGAGCATGTGCTGCCACTGTCCTGCTGCCTTCCACCAGGGAATGAGAGGGAAGCTGTGTCTGGTGGGAGCTGTGCTGGGGACACTGCAGGTGCCGGGGCTGTTTGTGCCAGCAGTGGCTCTGCCAGCTGTGCCACCCTCTGCATCCAGCCAGCCTGAGCACAGCTGGGAAGTGTCAGGCACATTGCTGGTCCAGCTTCACTGCTGCCTGCCTGACTTCCTTCCTCACCAAGGTGGCTGAGTAAGGCCTTAATTCTGTGTCCATTTGTGTGCACTAATAGTTGCTTGAGGGGCAGTGTTTGGGTATACATCAGTCGCAGTCATGTGGTCCCTTTATACACTAAGCTAATATTATCCTTAACTCTCAATTAACGGTTCCTTTCTTGTGCTCTTATCTTATTCTCCATATTTCCTGGTTATACTGTAAGTAATCCTTTCAAAACTGCTTGTCAACCCAACTAAAGCACAGATGATAAGTTGTCTAATGTCTTTTTGTGTATTTTTTGACATTCTGTTCTTGTAAATAATTTATTAGGAGGGAAATTGCAATGAAGGTTTGACTCTGGCTTCTTTCAGATGTTCATCTTGACAATTTATGATCTTTCACAAAATATTTATCTTACCATCAGGAACAAAAATGAACCAAGAGACAGATTTGATATTGCATCAGTGGGTTCATTCCACTTTTACATGTTTTTCAGTAAAAGAGATTTGAATCCCATCCAGTCAAAGTTGAATCAGCTCAGATGAAATGTTAGGAAGTCTGAAGTTGTGAAGGCAGCATGAAAGAGCTGGAGTGCGGAGTCAGTGCAGGAGGTTACCACTGAAGCTGTCTGGAAACTTAGTTTGTTACAAAGACTGCAGGGTAACCTGTTTCATGTTTGTCCCGATATCTCAGCGTCTCAATCAGAACTCCCTATGGCCCATTTTAAAGGTATTTGGAATCTTTTCCAGTTGCTTTGAAGATTTTCACAGTTATTTTGGTATCTACGAAGCAATGTGAAAAGACTAAGTTGTGATTTATTGGAGAGATATTTCAAGATCATTTATTTCCATGTTGCAAATAGAAATTCACATTCTGCAGGGTGACAAAGAGGCCATTTGTCCTCCCAACCGCCTTTACATTACTCTGTCTTTACATATAATACACATCAATAACAATTGTCTTTTTTTATTATTAATTTTTTTGTCAAACTCTTAAACTGAATTTTCAGTCTATGGTTTGATTTCATCAAGGTTAGGCTTTTGGAATTGCTGTGTTCCCTGGTTTTATAGCTAAAAGGAAAAAACAGAAGTTGATTCTGCACCTAATTCCCACCTGCTGAAATGCTGAAATACGTGGTTTAACATTACATTCATTAAAAGAATCAAAGTTGGCTGTTGTGTTGTATAGCAATGTACTGGTGATGACCATGCTGAATGGCTCTTAAGCTGCCTTGTGTCTGCAGAAGGCTGTCTGTGCAGGAATTAATGTTATTCTTAAGAGAGGTTTTAAACTAGTGCAGCCTAGGTGTCAGGTTGGCCCTTATTCTTAGATACTTTGCTTTTGAAGTAGTAAAGCTTAAAAAAAAGTTAAATCTTCCCTCAGCTGAGAAGAGCATCATTTGCTGCCTCTCAGAGAGCTGTCATGCCATGCTGGTGGCATTGACACATCACGTCAGCCAACAGAGGTTAAAATAGATTCTCTTCCCCATATTAGCTGGTGAGTGAATGCATAAGTGAAGGTAACACCTCTTTGCATTATTGTGGAAAATGCTCTGTAATTCTAACAATGAGTGGAAATAATGTTGCCTGGTTGTAGCATAAGATCCTGGATGATCTGATTGCCATTGATAAGCTCAGCAGTGAGTTGTTGAATCAATACACCAAGTTTTGCTGCCTTGGTAATACTTAGTAATACTTAGTAATACTTAGTAATACTTAGTAATACTGTTGCTGTTTTACTTGCTATACTGGGCATATGCAGAGGGGTAATTTGACTCAGGCAGTTTTTATTGCCGTGCCTTTCCAGATGTCATTAGTGTGTTGTCTTTAGACTCCCCCTCCAGGACTCTTGCTCTGCTCACTCAGTGCACAAACAGGTTGGATTTTTGAGTGTACTACTCAGCCAGAGCAAATGTGCCCAAGACCTGTTCAAGGAGTGTTCCTGCTTTTCCTTTGTGACGGTATTTTGTGATGTGTCAGCTTGTCTAGCATAGAAGATAAGGTAAAGCACCTTTGAAAAATAGAGACTTTTAAAAAATGTGTTAGTTTTGACAACAACCAAGCAGAATATAAGGAAATGTTTGCTGCTTCTGGAAACTCAGATAACTTCGGGAATTAAATTAAACGTTGAAACTATTTTTCCTGCATGTATGTTTTAGCATATCAAGAGGTTTCTTTCTCAACATAAAACCTGTACCTGGACACACTCTTATGCCTTCTGTATTTCTGGTTTTCTTCCTTTTAAATTTATACCTATATTTTGGCAACCATACTTCATTTTTAAACAAGATTTGTTTTATTGTCATTTTTTGCAAGTTTTTTACCTAGCTTAGCCATCTGTAGTTCTCCTGTGCATGCCTTGTCACAGGATGCCATTCCTGTCTCTGCAGAGAAACCATTTTCTGAGTATTGTATTTCAGATAAACCTCATTCTTCCGTGAGCGGTCTCTCCCTGGTTGCTCACTGAAGCTAATCGCCACACCTGTCCACTTCTAAGATTTTTCCTTCAGCATTCAGGGGTGACATTGCAAAGAAAGAAATGCTAGAAGTAACACTGAAAGAGGTACAACAGCTGCCAATGCAGAAAATCCTGTCAATATTAATAAATCAAGCTCTTTATAAATGTCCACTCATCTGAGCAATTAATGCCAGCAGAAGATGTGTCTTAAGGCCAAAAAAAACCAGACCTGAAAATAAAGTACACCCCCCACTTCTCCCAAGCCACATTGTAGGTCTACAATTTTCCTCTGTTTCTATGCCAGGTAGCTTAATTTGACTATCTTCAGATCCCAGATTTTTCCTTCTGGGAGAACTAGTTTATGAGTCCAGTTTACAGATGAGACTGTTGAAGTTCCTCATTCTGTTTCTATTCATAGCCAAGAATAAGTTCCCAGGTCTTGTGTTCAGATATCCACGTTTGCACAGCATCACTCTGCACGGTTTATAGTGAGGATTGAACTCGGTTCATCTCCAGGCAAGAAACCCATGGAGCAAAACACGGTGTCTCTGGCATCTTGTGGGACCACATTCCAGTAATCACAGGAGACAGATTCTCTGTGCACATAAATCATGTGTGTTCAACAAGAAAATTACCATTGCATTTCAGTTACCAAATAAATCTTCCTAATAATATTTATAGCATATTTATATTTTCCATGGGATTGTGAGTTTGGGACCTTTTAGGCTTTGAAGCTCAACATCAAGAATAAACTTTGAAATTATATATATTCCTATTTATTTTCAATATTTTTTTTCATAAAAAAAGAGTAGAGTATGTTCCATTTGAGCATTCATTGCTTTGATTTTTGATCCTTTGCTTGTAAATAATCAGTATCCATCTGAGTATAGTGCTAGAAAGGACACAAATATTGAAAAAAATATTTTTAACTTCTTTTCACTGTGACACTTGGAAAAGAAATCAGAATAACCCTTCATACTAATTTCAAAACATCAAGATTTTTTTGTGTTTGTTGAAAATTTCTTCAAATATATTGCATGGTCAAACTTATAAATTTACATTTCTTTAGTTTTTGAAAAATTAAAATTTTTAGAAACCTCGTATCTATTTTTTTGAGTGAGACTTAGCTCTATTGATGACAGCAGCATTTTTCAGCTCATATTTTTTTCTGTTTATGTAGGCATTTTTATGTTTATCCAACCATGAAAGGTATATTAGGAGTGCTTCAGACACCTGGGCAGTTAGATTATGTTTTTTGACTGGTAGGAAAAAGCAAATAAAAATGATGGTTCTTGTTCACAAACTTCTCTAGGAAAGTGCAATGCCCGTTCCAATTTCTTTTGTCGTGTACCAGGAATAAAGTTTGCTGAAGCAAAAGTTTTGTTTAACTCTCTTGTATTACCATTTGTCATAAGTAAGGATACGTATGATTTTCTTTTCTTTTGTAGGTGGGCTTTGACAGTACATCTGGGTTCATGCACCCTGTACTTTAGTTGTTGAAGGGTTTGGACAGGACAAGAAGTGGTTTATCAGCTTCACTTTTGGTTGGTGGGGTTATTTAAATCCTCCCTCTCTTTTTATTTTTTTTTTTCATGAAGAGATGAAGTTATTAAGATTCCAGCTGCAAGTGTTAAAACCAGTAAATGTATGTGTTTTTCAGCTTGTCTCTACATGTCACGAGATGGTCCAATAATATCACAACATACCTGTATTCCACTGAGTGTTACAGCATTCAATGAATAGGATAAAGGGTAATAACAAATGAGTTGGGATTCTCATATATTTAGAATATGATGAGTTGCAATGTTATTTACTACTACTGAAATAAGCACAGAGCTGCAGGGTTAATGGAACGTGTGAATTTGCACAAATACTGATCTGAATGTCATTTGGTGAAAAAGTAAAAATTGACACTTGAATTCTAAGGTAGATTTGATTTACCTGTACTTGTGTGATATTTGCATACAAAATGTGGCTGCATCTTACAGACCTGTTTTATGAACACTTGTTTTTATTTGTTTTGATATGGGACATAAAGTTGACTTCTTTATAAATGGCTAACATTTGCATGTTTCTTGCACACATTTTCTAGGGAATGGAGCAGTTCAGATAAATACGTTTTTATTAAAGAAAATGAATTTGACCTGATACATGCTAAAACCTTATTTTGATAGTTTTGCTATCTAGAAATTAGAAATACAGCTTATGATATCTGAAGTGAGCTATGCATTCTGAACTGGCCTTTTAATCCTATATTGAACAGGTAGAAAGATGCACTGGTCTGTCCTCATTTTTACTAGGTTATGGACAAGTTTTTGGTGTGAGGGCAAAATGCCTTTTCTTGCTTTTTCAGTTTTTTTTAGAAAATACCTGATAGTATCTGTTACTGGGTAGCAGACAATTTAGGATTAAAGAGTCGTGAACTCTGTATATGCACTATTGCCTGATTACCAAATGATAGGACATGTGGTATGTAAAGATATCTGCTGCTCTGAACACTGTCTTTAAAGTATTGGAGCAAGTTGAAAATGTCAAACCAAAAAATAAAAGACACTGGAACACTTAATGGAATCAAAGGCAATAAATACTTACCTGGGAAGAAACAAACTTGTGACCTGGAACCCAAAATCAGGGGTTATAGTGAGGTGGGTGTTGCTCTCTTGTCCCACATAACAAGTGTTAGGACAAAAGGAAATGGCCTCAAGATGCACCAGGGGAGGTTTAGGTTGGATATTAGGAGAAGTTTCTTCACTGAAAGGTTTGTCAGGTATTGGAACAGGCTGCCCAGGGAAGCTGATGAGTCACCAACATCTCTGGCGATATTTAAAACGTGTGTAGATGTGGTGCTTAGGGACGTGATTTATTGGTGGACTTGATAGTGCTAGGTTTATGGTTGGACTTGATGACCTTTAAGGACTTTTCCAACATAAATGATCCTAAGATCATTTCTGTATTTCTATAGCTTAATATACTACAAATGTGAAGCATAACTTGAGTACACTGGGAACTTTCATTGTCTGAGCAGAATGAACTCAGTCTATGTCAGATTGTCTGACTAAGACAAATAGGAGAGCTGAAACATCTCTGAATAATCCTTTATTACTGCATGAACAGTTTTTGGTTTTCCTTTTTAATTACTGGTTTTTGTGGATGAATCAACTGTGTTTGAGAGGCCTTTTCCACCTTTGCTGTTTTCTGCTGAATATTGGAGCTAAACTTTTCCATTTGTCCATGCTACATTAACTTCAGATATTGTCTTCTTCCCTCAGCTTCCCTTTCTTCCATTCACACAGAAAACACCCTGAAAGAGAGTAAAGCCCAGATTTAGTTGTGGAACCTAGCACAAATAGTCAGGCCGACTGCAGCTAGAAACAAAAGTGAAAAAGCTGGACAGAACAGGTCAGTATGTGGAGAATAAAAGACTGAGATAGACACAGTGAGGAAGGGGTCCTGCAGAGGGGCTGAGCCTGGGAGACCCAGGACAGGTCTGGCAGAGCTTGGCAGGCAAGAGGACTAAACTGGGAGCTAGCATCTACATGTGTGTTCCAGTAATGAGAGAGGGGAAACAGGATTTTGCATTTAACTCTCTGATTTAACAATTAATCTGCCTCAGCTCCCTCTTCTGTAAGATATTTACAGGTATCTTCAATTACCTCACACAAGTAGTAATTAATCTCTATTTCAGTGTTGGTTCCTGAGGTGTTTACTGCATGTGACTATATTGTAGTCAGGTGAAATAAAAATGTGGATGCTCTGTTTTGCTGTGACATAGATGGGGTTGTATCTATATTTAGTTCAGTGTAAACTTTCTATTTGAAACACATTTCTGTACTTAAATTCTCATAATAAAAGTTGAAAACTAGGGCTTTTTGAAAGTTAATGAAACTATACACTTACAGTAATTTTTCCCTCTATCCCTCTGAAATCAAAGCATTGCAAGAACTAACATTATTCCGGAATTGAGCTTTATAGGGAAAAATGGCCTAAAGTCAATTTAGAAGAGCTCTGAGTTACAGTAAATGACTTAAGCTAGAACTTGACTCATTTCAGAACAGTATATGGAGACTGGCAAGCTCACTCAGAGAGTCCCTTGAAAGTAATACACCAGTTCAGGAAATAGAAATCAAATACATCTATTCACCAACTGAGTTCTTCATAGTCATGAATTGATTTCAATGTCAGTTCCAATTTGTTGTGAAATTTTTGAGGCATTTCCCAACAGATGGGCCTTCAGTGATTTAGTTTTTGTTATCAACTGAAGTGCTCAGTTTTTCCTGGTTAGCACTTATTCACTGCTCTTGAGATTTCCTGCTGTTTTGAAGCATGTCCTGTCTTGCTTTGGTGAAAATGTTGCACAGTTGAGTGGTGATTTTCTGTGGCAAAAATGTGAGGAGGGAGAAGTGTAGGATAGACTTTCTCAAATCTTGCAAACTTCTGGCACAGAGGTCTGCATGGGGTCTCTTAGTGACCAGAGGAAGCTTTTTCTGCATGAACTTACAGGCGTATGTAGGTTCGACAGTTGACTTTACTAATTGGTCTGCAGAAATTTCTTTCTTGGGTCTCACTTGTTCTTTTTGCTTCCAGTAGGACTTAACCCACCCAGAATTGTACTTCTTGATGTAATTTGTAAAACTTAAGTAAATGTTCAGAAAGTATAAAAAATACTTTAATTTCTATGCCTTCATAGCTTATTTATTTAATAGATATTTTAAAATATAGCTTAACCTTTTCTGTTGCATATTGAATATGTAGGTCTTTGCTTTTGCAATTTAATATGTAGCCCTTAGCTTTTGCATCAGAGTATTATTTTCTTCTATCTCCTTCATGAAATAATTGTTGGGAACCATCAGTTTATGGAAATTCAATTAAGTAATTTGTTTCTCATAATTAAATAATGAGCCACAGCAACCAACCCAGTAAACATGCTCAGAAATGATGTCTGAAATATTTTTCCATAAGTCTGACACCAATTATTGGCTGTATCTCGGGCAATAAAACTGATTTATTATATTAAATAATTTGATCAGTCTAACCCAGTCAAGGATGGCTCTGATTGCTGCTAAAAGGGTTTAATTATGAAGGCATATGTTGTCATTAAGGCTTTGTTGGTCAGCCATGGTTATTAAAAACACTACTTTCCTTTAAGCTATTGATTTCTTTATTGCAATGGTATTCCACAATGAATGACAATACAGTAAATTGTCATTCGGCTTCCATGAGATGAAATAGAAACTTAACCTTTATTTCAGGAAAGGGAGAAAAAAGATCAACCTCAGTTCCCATCTGAATGACTTTGAGATGCCTGCTGCCCACGTTTAGCGAGTCCTGAATATGCTTCCAGTGGAGTAGCAAACATTTGATTTCAGCATTGTGTGAATCCATAAACATGCTCATGCCCTTCAATAAATGGAATAAATTGAATATTTAAGATCTCTGTGTGGGAGTTATCAAGGGAAAGGCAACTTATTTCTGACTGAAAATTCTTACTTATCATTGGGGTGCTTTGAGCATCCATGTTATACAGAGGCTGTTTCTGCCTCTCCTCCCAGGTCTCAGTTGTTCTGCTCCAGCATCATAGAGCAGGTCAACTTCCCTGTTAGAAGAAACTGCTCTTTTAGCTTCACCACTGAATGGCATTTCACTTGCCTTTTTTAATTTCGTGAGGATGTTGGAAAGAGGAAAGGTGGAGCCATGACCTTCATTCTGCAAAGCTTCTCTGGTAAGGAAGGGAAATGGGACCTGCCATGCATGAAAATGGAAGTTAATTTGCTGCCTTACAGACTGGCCTGTGTCCATGTTGCTTTGCTTAGTCCCTGAAACAAGGACAGGCCCAAGCCAAATCTGACTCCTTTGCTAACTTCATTTTTTCATTGCTTTGCGATAGTCCTGTACATCACTATATTTACTTGAAGGACTTACATCTCAAACCATTTCCTTTTCTTCTGGATTTTGCAAATAAGCTTTTAAAGATGTCTGCAGCTTGTACACAGCAATTTCTTCCTATCCCATTCTACCCTCCAGAATTCTACCCAGCAGAATTACTGAAAGATGAGCATTACGTTCAAGCATGGCTTTACTGGTTTGGCACACTGCTGTTTTGAAAGTGCATTGTACTTCGAAGGAGCATAATATTATTTGAAGTGTGTGTTGCAAAATAGAGATGAAGCAAAACCTAATGTTTTCTGCATATTCAAGGATATGGTGCTTCTGACTACCAAAATATGTTATGGCTGGATTATAATGCAGAAAGTATTACAGTATTACAGGGAGATGTTTTGACTTTACAGAATGTAAGGAGTATCCATGGAGGACAAGTTTGCAGAGAAGTATTTCCATTAATGAATGTGTACTTTGCTAGGGAAAAACACAGCGATTCAAGGGTGATGAAACACCCATGAGACCATTGATAAGATTATGCTTTGAAAGGAGATTTTTTGCAATGTTTCAGTTTATAACTGGATTATGTTGCATGATTCAGTAGTACATAAATAAAACCTTTTGGGAAAGCTGCAGCATTGATACCTTCTCCGAAAGGACAGAGGTGATGAAGATAAAATACCATTAGAGTAGGTGTGTGGTTTTTGTTTTATTTATTGTCATCTATGCAATGATGCAACAAAGAGATAAATAAGATTTTTAAGTCACGTGTGAAAGATTTACCTGCAGTATTTTGTGAGAACATTTGATGTGTGAATGCTCACAAAGTGAGAACACTTTACTCCACGTTTCTGCAGGCAGTAGTCTGAATAGTGAATGAATTTAAATAAGATTAATATAGATATAGGGTGGAGTTGTACGATTATTGGTTATTGACTATTATTTATGCTTCAATAAGGTTTTAAAATTTTGTTTCTGCAGATGGAAGATTTTTTTGGGTTTTGATCAGATCTGAAAACCTTTCTGAAATTTTGCTGACTCATCCACTCTATATGAAAATCTGTTGTATACCTCCAATGTTCAGAGAAATATTTTCTTCTGAAAAGAATAATATTTTGAAATAAATCATACATTAAACAAATGCCTTACAGACTGTCTTAAAAAGCCTTAAAGCTTATTTTGAAATTATCCTGGTGGAATAGTATTTTTCTTGTCATGTTTGTTGAGAGTAAGATGATAACTGATACTTATTATTCAGTAGGACTGACAAATAATGATCAATCTGTGATTTCCTTTGATAGATTTTTATTATGTTCAGAGTAAGAATCTTTCTCAGTGGCTGTAGCTACAATTTAATCAGTAGAGAATATAAATTTGCTGCTTTGACAGCCTAATGATGTAGAAAACTCTGTGGAAGTAGTAGTCAATAAAGAGGTAGATGCTTACTGATCATATCCTTCCTCAAAGGAAAATCTTACTTGTACTGTGTTAGTTAGGTTTTGATTTTAATGGTGCAACAGATACTTTAAATGTTGAGTAACACAAATTGTCTATTAAAATAAATTAAATTTGTATTATATATATAGTGGAAGGGATTGTCCATGCCCTTGAACTATCAGCAATGTAGTTGAAATGCTATATTACGTATTCATGTAGTTTGTGTTGTTAAAAAAAAATACTGTAAAGATACTATTCCTTTATTTTTAATTCATTAAAAAAATTAAATGCAAAGCTAGCTTTTCCTGGCTTTTCCCAATAAGGACTAATAGTTGACTTCAGCTGCTTTCAGCTTCCTCAGAGGCCTGCATTTATTTATTTATTTATAAATAAAACTGTCTTACTAATTTTATGGTTAATTTTCATATTCAACATGTAAGAGGAGCATGATGAATACTTTATCTCATGGTGGTTTTTTTAAGAAAAGGTTCAGTTCTGCCCTAAACAGAACAGGGAAGACTTTGGCTTCCAGTTTCTCCGAGTCCTTTTTCATCCATCCTTTTTCCATTTGGAAACAAAGTAGTGTAGTTTTGAGAATTACAATGTTATTGCTAGAATGAAGTCAAGCAGAAATACATAAATAGTCTATGAGACTCAGTACTTCTTTTCAATGTAATAGGAACTTGAAAATTTGCAGGTGTTGTGAGTAACTGATACGCTCTGCATCCCATAAGTATTACCAGAGACCATCCGGGAATACAGTTGCAAGTAGTAGTCACTTGGCTGAAAGGTTAAATCAATGAACAGTATTATCAGTCCCCGTTTTGTTGGCCTATCAAGAAAAATACACTATGCAAGCGCTTACTCTGTCAAATACAAAACCCAAAACGTATTTCTAGGCATTTTGTGTTAGGCACCATCTGGACTATATGTGATTTTAGGATTGCATTAACACAGTACTTGGAGCTTTACAACTTCAGAATGATGGAAATCTAATCCACAATATAAGGCAGGTGAGAGAGCTTTACTGTTTCAGAAGCAACAGAATTTATTGTTGTCCCTTAGCTAAATTTTTTCTTACTTCAAGAAATTGTACAGTTCCTATCCCAAGTATATAGCATATATATACCACTTCTGTATGTAGCATTAAATGTATAAGCTTGATAACATGTTTCTTATACCACTCCTTATTGTGACTTCGGGGTGTATTTAGATATCTAGATCAAGACCTCCTCTTAAACTTGGTGTATGATTAAGTGTAGATTTCTGCAGCAATTCGGAGCACCTAAATTAGACTCACCCTTAATAAGCTCTGAAGAAATCTCTCTGTATTTGTTGCTTTCGTAAAGAAGCTTAGAGTCTGTAATGATCCTGCTTAAGCATTTAATATGCTTAATATTTGGTGATGTGAATACTCCTGTATGTTTTTTTGAAGGTGTGCTGCTTAACTGATCCAACATACCAGATTAGGGTTTGATACCTGAAGATAAATTTGGAGTGTGAAAGGTAGGAAGGTATCTCTTCCCCTCATTTTTAAAGGTTGCCCCTCCCATAACAAGCCCTTCTTTAAAGCACCCTGAGATTTCATGTGTCACAACTATTTGGGGATTTTATATGACGATAAAGTAAACGTCATTACAAATGTGATTTCACAAATTGTCTGTAAAATAAATCAATAAATGCTGTATTAGAAAGGGTGAAATAATTAAAAAAAGGTGAAAAACACAGAACAGAAAGGGACAACACTCAACCATATTTTTTTTCCTGTTAGAAAATCAAAGTATTCATACTTACAGCAAGATTAAAATGTTTTAGAAACAAGTCAGGTTTTAATGCAACTGAAAAAGAATGGCACCGGGAAAAAGTGGACATTTGAGCAAGGATAAAAGACAGAATGGAAACCTGCAAGTGTGGAGGACATACGGATGGGATTGGTTAAGTAACCAATTGCTGGGTATCATCTTGTCAAGCAAAACCCACCAGGCAGTGTTCCAGTCTAATCTGTCAGCCTGTGAATAGGTTCTTTGCAGGAATCATACAGTATAATTGAAGTTTAGGGAAGATGTTTCAATCCGTGTCTCCTTAAATAGTGATAATTCTAATTTGGGAAGGTGCTTAACCCTCAAATTTGAATGCATGCATCTTTTCAAGGAAACAGTAAATCCAATTAAAACCCAAAACCCCAAAACTAAAAAAAAACCCAAACAAATCCCAAACCATACTTTTTTTAAGTTTGCATGAATATCCATATATATGGATGACAGCTTCAATTTGATTGTGCCAAATGATGATAGCATTGTTACTCGTACTGGGAAGAAGTATAACTCTGTTCTGCCTACCTGACTTGTAAATTGCTCGCTCTCTAGTAATGCCAGTGACATTTCTGGTGCTACTATAGAGAGAAATTAAATTTCCTGAAATATTTTGATGACAGAACCCAAACTTCTCCGAACTTCATTACTTCTGAAAATTTGCTGCCTGTATTTGGCACACAGTGCCTCAAGCAGAAACCCTTGTTGTTTTCACGTTCATGTTGAGTGCTGGAAGCGTATTGTCATAAACATGGTGCTGAAGGACTTCCCATGCTTCCTCTTCAGTGTTTCACCTATAGTGGGCATGCTAAGGCATATGACGATTTAAAATCAAATATAGATTGCTTCCTGTTAATGTGTAACAGAACACTGTTAACACTGATAGTTTTTAGCTCTTTGAACATATGATTGGCTCAGCAGAATGACACTAGGCTATCTAAGCAAATTCAGTCTCTTCACCCTGGATGTTGTTACTCTGCCAAAGTCCACGTGGGCCAGGTCCTTTCAGGTATTTGCAGTGGGTAGCTAATAGGTTTTATGTGCTCCCAATCTTAGGGAATATGTAATGCAATGTACTGTCTCATACCTGACAATTCCCATTCAATTTTGTGGGCACAAGGGTTCCCGAATGTTTGTATGGTTGATCACATTTCCATCCACACTAATGTTTGGGCCATCTGCCTGGGGAATTGGAACAACTTCCTCCTGAAGGATGTCTTTAATTTATGGGGTTTTTTAGTAAAGGTTAGCAGCTGGAAATAAGGAAGAAATAAACCAGAGCAGAATAATTTTACCTATTGGTGAAGTAGGAGAAATTTACAGATCACATGGTCTTGGCTCACTATGCAAGAAAAACTCTGACCATTTCCCAGCAGTGTAATTTCTTTGAACGTTCTGTTCTACATACACAGGTGAAAAACAGGAAACCAGAGATCCTGTGCTCATGCCTATCCGGAGATTTTGCCATGAGTAGAAAAAGTTCTTGGCTTTAGAGAAGTTCAGGGGCAAGACTGGAGTACCCAAGTTGAAATACTGCTGTTAGGCAAGACTGAGATGTATCCAGGGTTGCTCAGCCTGCCCTGCTTCCACCACCACACCTGCTAGCAGCAGTAACCTCTATTGGATTGAGGTGCCAGCTGACCAGAGTTTTGTTACCTAGTAGAAACTGCTATTAGAGCCAGACCTGTTCTTGGACTGGGAACCTGTCCTGGAAGATGGACTATTTTTAACAAGAAACTTTGTTAAGTGTTAAAAATGAAGATCTTTTTTACCAAGTGGGCCTACAGGGCACTTTTCTTTTAAGAAACTGTTCTGATTAATTAATTACTTGGTTTTCAGTGAGGCTTTCCAAAGAAAGTCCTTTCAGGCTCAGTTGGAGATTAAGGTATATATATACTTAGCCTTAAATGTGAAAAAACTTCTACTGAATTATTGATTGATAACTGAGCTCTTAAGCTAAGAGAGGTTCATGAAAAGGCTGTGCTCAGACTCCAAAGAAGCCTGCATTTGTAAAATATTTTAGTATTAAATATTATTTAAACTAATAAAATTATTTATGAAGTTTTAATTTAATTGATATTAAATAAAAAGTATATTAATAATGTATCTTTCTGTAATTACTTTATATTTCATTTAATATGTGAGAATTGTGTAAGTAGCTAAGTATGTTTACAGTGACCTGAAATGGTATCTGCTAAAGATGCTCACTTGAGTTTGTGAGTTCCTGTGGTGGTGGTTTAGGTTCGCCTGTCATGTTCATCAGTGTGGTAGGAGGACATGGAGGAAAAAATTGTTTTGTAAAGACTTGTAAAACCAGTTGTGAGTGACAAAACTGATTTGGAGTGGGAGGACTCAAGGAAATGAGACTGGTGGAGAGGAGCATTTCTTCCTTTCAGTTAAGGCACCAGAAGCAATTTTCCTATAACCCAGCCAACCAAGAAACAAAAAATGTCATACTAACTCCCACATTTCCATAAGGGCTGTATGCCTTACAAGCCCATGTAAATTTATTTATATTTGTATACCGATTTTCTGGAGTTCTATGAGTAGATAGAAGTATACTGTAGAGGTTCTGATCAGTCAGTTATGATATAGAGATTATTGCATTTATAGTTTATTTTCCTTTTATTTATCTAGATTTATTTTTTTAAATTTTGTTGTCTAGTTGTCAGTGTAATTTTGTACAAGTGATTTGCTATCCACGTTCTTCACTTTCTTGACTGATTTTAAGTTAGAAAAATATTGTTTGCCTGTTTTACAAGCCTTTCAGTGTTAAATACTTTAAGTAACGTAACAGGTTAAAATCTTATGGCTATAGTAGTCATACACATACCTTGTTATAGCTGTGCTCCACAGGAAAAGATGAGAATATTTTGACGTTTCTTCTATTTCTGAATTGGAAAACAATACAGGTACTGCATTATCAGGGTAATGGAAATTGACATAATACTTAGTTTTATGTGTTAGGCATCTGTATTTAATGGCTTTGCTTGACTATCTCAGAAAAGCAGGATTTGCAGCAGAAACCATAGAGAGATTTCTGTAGTGTTGACAGTATGTCTAGGATTTTTTTTCAATCCTGTGTTTGCTTAATAAAGATGTTTGTGCATGCACTTCTCTCTATATAGATGCATCTATTAATACAATTTAAATATGTATCAAAAATGTATTTACAAGTAAAATGCTGTCACAATAAAAGTATTTAAATATAATTATTCTAGTCAGTGAAAATATAATAAATTATACAGGAAGTATCAAGTAGTAATTAGTTTCAAATCTCTATGTTCTTTGCATTTTAAGAAACATTTTTGAGTTCCTTTTTAGGTTGTTTCATGGTTTAGAATTGTAGTTCAGTTCTTATAACTTTGTTATCTCGCTTTCCTTTTTCTTGGGTCTCAGTTTTATATAAGAAAGCAACGTGTCAATTTAGGTTCACTGAGCCTTAGTCTTTATTTAATGTTGTTGTTACTGAAGAATAGCTTTCTCATCACTGTTTGAAATGCAGGTTCAAACTTTCCTGCTTCTGTTGTATGCTGCATTTAACTATCCAAAGGAGAAGATATTTTAGATGCATAATGTGTTGTTTTGTTCTGCATTGTAATCCAAATGCAGTAAAATAGGTTACAAGTACCTTTCATATTTCTGATTTAATTAGCTTTTCTTTAAACAAATTTTACTTTTTGGTTTTTTTGGGAGTTGTTTGGTTGGGTTTTTTCCTTCTGGCATATTCTAGGTCTTTGGCAAACAGCCGAAGTCTGTAGCTTGTGGGCTTGGAGGTTTTTCACTGAAGCCCTTCATAGCTAACTTGTGGTAGCCTCATAACTTGAGGTTTGAAGTTTCCTGTCTCTGGAGGGTGACTGAAGCCTGAGAGAATTTCTTTAGTTTGCTGTCTGCTGGAGAAAACTGATTTTATTCCCTGGAATTCAATTCTACATTTTTAACAGAGAACCCATGTTAAGTTATCAGTCTTTGGACTGATCTCAGGTGACCCATTCAAGTACAGTAGTTTATTCCATGTTTGTTGGTAAGTGTAGGAGAAACCTCTAGTGAAACATTGGTTGGTGATTGTAACTGAAATGAACATGGTAGTTTAGAAGGTCTTGCTTACTGTTTCTGTGTCTGATTTGTTGGCACTTTTTGTTGGTTCAAACTGGTCTCATTCATCTTGCAAATTGTAGAATCCTTAGAGGAAATGGGCGTTAGAATAAAGGTACTTGTTAAAGGAGAAAGTGCCTTTTAAACACTGATTTAATCTGGGAGCACAAGTACTAAAGTCCAATTAAAAATAATACTGTTACTGACAGATGAAGCACAAGGTAATATTCAAGTTTTTCACGTGCCTGTTGCATTCTTTAGAATCACACTGAGTAGCTACTTGCAGTCATTTGGTGAATCACTATCATGACCTATTCACAATACTTGCAAGGTTCTCAGTCATAACCATGGTAGATATCATGAGACCATGATGAAGCTTTTCAAGTTATAATGATAGATCTACACATTTTGTTAGCCTTCTGTTTCAGATTTAAATCTGCTCAGTTAGTATTCACTAGGCATGCTCAGAGCTGTAACAGAGACATCAGTATATGTTCTCTCCTATACTAATATTAAATAAATATTTGCAAAGTCACTCCTACATTGGTAAACTTCTTGTATGAGCTCCCTTCTGGTCTTTTGGCACTGTTACAGCAACTATTCATCACTCTGTTTAGGATTTCCATTTTTATTCTGCTGACATGTATTAATGTTGTGTTATGATTTTAGGTGTTGACAGTGTTTCTAAATTTATATGTTCCTGTTTTCTTTGCAATATCTGGAGTTGTAGAAACACCACATCATGTACAGTGATTGCCTAGCAAGTAGCCAGGGTGAACAGGTTTAATTTATAGAGTTAGCCATTAAATTTGCATAATTTAATAATTTAAGTATTTGGTTTATTGCTACCAAATTACACATTCATAAATTACTTTTTGTAGGTGGTATTTATAATACTTTAATAATTTAAATATTTGTATTAAATAATGCCTCTAAGTATATTATTATTTTTATTGATTCAGTAGCTTCAGTGCTTGTGGTGCATATGGTGTCTAGACTGACTTTATATCAGCCAGCTATGTTTTGATGATCAAATTTGGTTAAATATTTTCAGGTAGAAACACATTCACTGAAAATGTAATTTTCAAAAGTTTAAAAATTGAAATATTACTTGAAAATTTCAGCAAAACTCTTTTTTCAATCCCCAGAATCTGTGAGAACATTATATTCTTTAAGTGAAAAAAATCTTCAAAAGTTTTCAGTATAATTTGAGTATGATAATGTATGCAAGATATGTAGTCTATAAATCTGTAGTTTTTTTCAATAGAAAGTACATAGTCTGTAAATGGAAAGTACATACTCTGTAAATGGAAACAGCTTCAAAATTATTTTTCTGGAGTTTTTTTCTTTGAAATATTTTGTTTATTTTTTAATAATAGTTATTTATCAAGTCTTTTAGCCCTTGATCTAACCTCACTGCTGGGTGTATTTGCAGGGTGTGCAGAATTCAGTGGTATCAACAGGAATAACACATACACATTGTTAAATTGTTTGGAGACAAGTTTTATGTATCTTGTATATGTTTTGTAAAGTGCCAGTAAAATGGTTGTAGTGCATGGCATGTACTCATACATTCTACTGCAATGTAAATAAATAAAAATGGATAAGAATTATGTGTTTGTTTTCACTCTGATTCCTTTTTTTCTTAATTATTAGTCATATAAATAAATCCCCCATTAATCAGTTCTTTGAAAGTCTGGAGATCTGTTTTTTTGCAAGTAATCTCAGGAAAAAAAAATCAGAATTTAGCTAAAACACTAAAAATATATTTTTTTCTTGAAAGATAAATGAAGCACATCATGGATTAGGGTCTGTAAAAAGAAAGAAGGGGCCTCAGACTTCCAGTTTCGTGGAGTACATCAGGATTTCAGAAACTGCAGGAGTTTTGAAGTGTCATGGAAGAAATGATCTAACAGTGGAACAGACCTCTGATACTGAAATTTGAGTTTCTGTCAAAGCTTCGTCAAACAGCAACACAGAAGCTATCATACAATAGGCACGCTGCTGCTTAAGTGTTATCAGCACATCAGCAATCAATTACAATCATCCACTGAGGTCAAGATCACATGAGTAGTTTGTAGTTTGCAGTAGAATGTTTCCTGAGGATGAGTTGGTTTCATGAGTAATGATCCTGCTAATGGGATAGAACAGCATTATTGCAGGAAGAATACTTTTAGGTATTAATCATTAGCCTCTTACACATATTGTGCTACAATACTCTGTAGTAAAAACAGTCTTTATTTGTGATGACACACTGGTTTGAAATGTTACCATATTCTTTTGGTTGAACTGAATTTTTAAATGCCTGTTTTTAACCTCAGAAATAACTGGGTTTTTTTGTGCAAAACACATAAACAAGATCTCACTTTGAGCAGGTTTAATCTGGTTGTGTTCTTCAGCATTTTAGAGAGACACTGTTCTCCTTCCAGCACAGTAGTTGGCGGAGTAGTGGTCTTTTCAAAGTAGATTTCAAGAGTAGAAAGTAATATATAACTGTAAAGGTCATTTAATTTAAAATAAGTAAGTGAGATTTTATCATTTCTTATGTAGATTAACTCATCTGAAAATGGGGTGCAAGGCTAATGAGAAAGAACAAGTGTGGAAAGTGTTGAAAACAACCACAATTGAGAAGAATACTGAAGAAAAAAAGTGTTATATAATTACTGTCATATCAAATTTATATTAAGAAATAATTCCAAAGATTGCTGAAGATCCAGTGAATTAAACCTACAATAGGCAATATATCTTTCCAGATATAAACACCCTATGTAATTTGGAAATTCATGAGTTAGGAGTCCACATAGCACTTCATTTTATAAACTGGTACCAAGAAGTTCTGTATGGAAATACACTGCCAATAGTGTATGAATTAGATCTGCTCTGTAAATAATTTTCTTTAAGTGGTGGTGGAGGATCTGGTCAAAGAGCTTTAAGAGCAACATAACAAGGTAGGGAGGGGTTTGTGGTGAAGAAAAACATCATTCAAAGTCACCTGTCTGAAGCTAGCTTTTAACCAGTTCTCAGGTTTTCTCATCAGTCATGCAGGAAGTCTACAAATACCCTTTTAGTACTGTGGACTTGTTTGAGGGGAAAAAAAAGCCATGTCTTTATTATAGAGAAAAGAATTTGTTCAAGATAGTTAGGTTCTGAAACTGAGTAAAACCAAATATTGATGTACACTTTTCAGAGAGAAACAGTATTAAAGAACAAAAGCACACATCTTGAAAACCACAATAAAAAGTTTTAGAGATTATTTGATAAATATGGGAAGGATTATTCAAACATAATTGCTAACAAGTGATTAATTAGTGGAGTGTATACAGCCAATGCAGATGTACACTGCAGAAAACCACCCTGTAACAGACAGATGTTGATGTACTAATCACTTAATGTTTCTAATCATCACTAAGTGATGATTAGAAAATTTGTAAGGAGGACTTCACTACCAGAATTTATCTGTCAACTGTGACGTGCTGACTCCTGCTCTTGGGTCACAATAACCCCGTGCAGCGCTACAGGCTGGGGGCAGATTGGCTGGAAGGCTGCCCAGCAAAAAAGGACCTGGGGATGCTGGTCGACATCAGCAGAACATGAGCCAGCTGTGCCCAGGTGGCCAAGAAGGCCAGTGGCATCCTGGCCTGTATCAGAAATAGTGTGGCCAGCAGGACCAGGGCCCCCTGTACTTGGCACTGGTGGGGTCACACCTGGAATCTTGTGTTCAGTTCTGGGCCCCTCACTACAAGAGGGACAGTGAAGGGCTGGAGCATGTCCAGAGAAGGGCAGTGGAGCTGGAGCACAAATCTGATGAACAACTGCTGGGGAAACTGGGGTTGTTTAGCCTGGAGAGAAGGAGGCTCAGGGGTGACCTTATTGGCCCTCTACAACTGAAAGGAAAAGAAAGCAACTGAAAGGAAGTTGTAGCTGGGTGAGGGTTGGTTTTCTGAGTTATAGGTGATAGGATGAGATGAAATGGCCTCAGGTTGCACCAGGGGAGTTTAGATATTATAAAAGCTTTCTACACCAAAAGGTTTGTGAAGCATTGGAACAGACTTCCCAGGGAAGTGGAATCTCCGTCCATGGATATATTCAGAAGCCATGTGGATATGGCATGTGGAGATCTGGTTCAATGGTGAGCACAATGCTGTTAGGTTTAGTTGGACTCCATGATCCTCGGGGTCTTTCCCAACCTTAAGGATTCTATGATTCTAGCTGTTGCTGGGTTTCCCAGAGCTAAGTGTTGATTCTGTCATGGGAGATTTAATAAGTAGGACACTTTTCAGGAACTCATGCAAACACCTCTTACTTCTGATAGGAAAATACTGTCTGTACTGTGCTATGATTTCTTTTACTGTATGATGAGTTTTACTGACACCTGATAGGAAAAAGATTTAATGGAAGTATACTAGAATATATCAAAGAATAGTTTAAAAGAGCTATTGAGCAGGAAAAAAAGGGTGAAGAACTAATTGGAGATTTTTTCTTTTCCATCCATTACTGATATTGTGTTTATATATATATATATATATGTATATATATATGAAGTGTTGTTAATTTACATTCAGCATACTAATATATAAAAATAGCTACTATACATTTCTCAAGGTATTGCAGCAATATTTACTAAAAATGTGTACTTCTTCCTGTCTGTGAGTTTAACTGATCACCTGCTGCCAAATAAAAAAATCACTTTTAAGACATGCATTCAACGCAATGTGCATCCAAGTTTGAGAGGCTACATGAGAGAGTGTACATGAGATACACTTCCACATTTTGGAAGGGTTTATAATTTCTCCTAGCAAAGTTTGCTAATATTTAATAAATGTGTCTTTTAAAATGGAAATTATATTTCTGGGTGACAGACTTTATAGTCAATTCTGTTTGATCTTTTAAAATTATTTTGTTTTTCCTGTGTATTCTCCCTTGTGGTAATTAACAGCTAATTCATTTTCTCAGCTGTGAATTTCTCTCATGATTTGTTTTCCACCAGGTTTGCCTTGCACATTTCACTAATACATGCATTAAAAAAAATACTCTGCCTTGCAAGTGTAAACTGCACATAAAAGCCTTCACAATTACTTTGCAAACAGATTCAGTTTCTGTAAATATGTTTACCAAGCTGTACTGGAGTATGTTGAGAACTGCCTATTCTGAGTTGTTATAACTGGAATACTGTTTGCAGCTGAAAATTTGTGGTTTATGTCTTTTGTGTATGTATGAGAAAAAAGGGCTTGCTTTTCTCTTTGCACTTTTACAAAGTCATGCATGTTTCTGTATCAAGAAGTATTGGTTTGGGATTTTTTTTCTGAAATTGACAAATTGCCTTTTATACATCCAGTGGTGTGTTTATGAAAGTTATCAGTGCCATAGACTTGAGGTACAGTTGCAAAACATTAAAGTCACATAAACATAGTTCTGTTTCCATAATGAAGTGTCATTCTTAAAATAGTTGTTTGGTGTTTAAACTTCTTTTTTTTAATTTTAAATGTAGCTAATGACATTTTTATTTAGAATTACAGAACTGTGTCACTGTAATTGCCCTTTAAAAATAGTTTGTATAGAGATGATTATGAGTTTTAAATTGGGTAGTGCCTCACTAAAGGTTGTTTTTGTGGGTATTTTGTAATATCGTAAGACATTTCTGAGAATAATTGTTTTTTTCTGCTTCTTTCTTGCCTATTTCTAAGTGGACAAATTTTACTCTTTTGAGTAATTTGAGACTTATACAAATCCTGTAATAACTTTTGCTCTGAATCACCATGTTGAAAGGTTTAATACAAAGTGCCCATACTAGGTAGTACAGTTGAGATGCTGTTTAATGGCTCTTATGCTCTGAACGATTTCAGATTCTGTGATGTCTGTTTGTAAAATAACAGGGCAGGAGCTGGATGAGGATCTAGTTGTGGTTCCTCAACTTTGCCTGGAGTCCTCGTATTGTCCTTGATGAGCACTGACAGATGGGGATGGCTGGCTCTGTACTCCATCATATCCCTTAGGCTACATCTCACTCTTGTTTTCTTCTGTGTTTCTGATCCTTCACTCTCATGCATACTGGAAGCTATTCACTATTCAAGGACTGAGAGGAGATACTGCAACTTCCATTGCTGGTCCTGCGCTTGGTAGGGCTTCTCCTTGCAGGCCTGTCCCCAGCACAAATGAAACAGAGCATGCAGGGGACAGCTGCTACAACTGATCAAAGCAATGTGGTGAAACGTGCTGGTGCCAAGTTAGGGAAGCATGATGAGTTGTTCAGGAAACTTGGACACAGTGGGAAGTCCTTTAGAAAAAAGGACTGTGTTTTTTAATTTAGCGCCAAAATTAGAGTGTATACCCTACATACATTACTATTTCGTATAGTCTAATTGATTTGTGGCTTCTAATTGTTCAAAGGAGTGGAAAACAGACTTTTGTGGAATATAGGTAGAATTAAAAAGAATTAAAGGCAGTATGACAGCTTTCTTGGAGTCATTTTTTAAAGAAAGAATCATGAATCATAAAATTCAGCATTTTAGCTATATGGAATGAAAAAACTCTAGGTGGGAAGACAGCTCTGAAGATCATATGGTCCAACTTGCTGTTGAAAGCTGGGCTTAAGATTAGTCTATCAACAGCCCTGTCAAGCTGAGTCTTGAATATTTCCAGTGAGGCAGATTGCACCACTTGTCTGGCAGCCTATTTCCAATGTTCAGTTGTTGAGGAACACATTCTGTGCTGATATCTCTGTGAGCAGCTACGGTGGGAGCTGCAGGTTGAGCTGTGGTTGTTGAGACCCCCAGTTGAGAGGCCATAAAATGCCAGCCCTTTGCAGAACAAAGGGCACAGGGACCTGTGGCCCAGCCAGAGGTTCGTGTATCAGGGAACACAGCTGGAGCTGATGGCTCCAGACCTTGGTGTGCTTATATTGTGAGATTATAAAAGCCCAGAGTTTCCTTTGGTGAGGCATCCAGTTTGAGCTGTTGTTATTGCACCATGATTAAAGTATTTTAAGCATACAGACAACTGGAAATTTACTATGGAAAACCTTGTCCGAATGTTTGAGTGTGGGGTGTGTAGGGAGCCAAGTAGGGCACCCATAAGGTCACTGGAGCTGCCTGGTGTGAAGGGGCCTTGATGCCAGCTAAGGTGGTCTGAATGTGACTGCCAGAGTGTCTCCTGGATGGCTGGGCAGGAAGGTTTCCATAAAACAGTGGTCCTCCCAATGTGGGGTGTATTATTATTATTATTATTATTATTATTATTACTATTATGATGTTGGTATTTCCACTGGTTTTGTTTTTGCCTATTGCTTCTGGTTGTGTCATTGTTGATTCTTATATATAGTGTGCTTCCATCGGCACTATCAACTGCCTTTTAAGTGTTAGAAGCCATCTCTTCTGTAGGCTGAATAAGCCAAAATACTTTAACCATGTTTATTATGTCATGTTCTTCAACGCTTTACTCATCTTGGAGACCTTCCACTTTTGTGGAGAACATTTGGTGACCTCTATTTTTTTCATTGTTGCTCTTGAACTGGGGTTACCAAAGGCATGCCAATGGATAATATTGGTAATTGGGAACTATTAAATGCTGAAGAAAAGCTGGGGAATCAAATAGGATAGAATAAGGAGAAAGGAGAATTAACTTACAATGTGCTATTAAGACACTTCAGAATGTGTACTTCTCTTGTACTTTGTTTTTGTGTTTTGGACAACTGCCTGTCCCCATCCCCTCTCAGCTGATGAGTAAATTATTGTGGTTTTTTCTATGCTTTTTAAAGAATCTTGTTAGGAGGGGGTTTGAAACCTGTCTTAGCAGATCATTCCTTCAGAGGATAGTGATCTTTCTTTTCTTAAAACTGTGTGATACTCATGGTGTTTTATTAAACCAGCAGTCATGTAATTCAAACAAGCATGGCCCCATGTCACCAGAATCTGGTATTCATTACAGAGATACTGCCTGGGCAACCTTGAAGGAGAGTGCATTGGAAGTCTAGTCCTTTCTGATGTTCTTGGAGATCTCTGCCCTTGAGTTCTTGATAACATGTGAATTCATGCTCCTTTAGAGAAACTAAATGCAATGTCTTTTGTCCAGGGCAGAAGGCAGTATTTACAAACAAGTTTGCCTAATACAATGTGGAAGAAGGTGCTTCCAGCTCATAGTCTTTAGTAATGGGTTAATTGTCAGAGGGAAAGTAATACATTAAAATAGTCAAAATATTTTTATTAGCAAGCTGCTAATAGAAGTAATTGTGGTAGCTTGTGTTGTATAGAAATCAATGTCTCTGTTGTTGTCTCATTTCTTTTTTGCTTGAAATGTTCTCAACATCTTTGTCAGCTCTGCTGCCCATTTATTATTTGTGGATAATTCTTAAGAAATAACACAACACTTTGTCAAGCACTGTCTTTGGTCTGTGTAATATTCATTGTTCATGGGACATGCCAGATAGTAGGTGAATATTTCTTGGTTAAAAACAAAATAAAAAGCACAATCTCCCTTCACAAGCAGGGAAATAAACAGAAGATAACTGAAATAATAAATGAACAGTCAGAGTTCCAGTTTTTCAGCCTTCTCTACATTAGTGTAGTATTGTGTTCTAAGTGAAAACCACTGTAGAAATAACACTAGTTCTTTTTTGTTGCCACTCTTCTGCAATACCTAGAGAGTACTTAGTTTCTTAATTGGTTGGTTTTCTTTGTTTATACTCATAGTGGGGAAAAAAACTGGGATAGATCTGCATTGCGAGACTTTAGGCCCATTTGACCAACCTTTCTGGAGCAGAAGACCTGTGTTCCTTCTTCAGTGCTGAAAACTTTGCAAAGCTTGGCTTCCAGAAACACACATCTTTACAGTGAGCTGATTCAGCAGTATTTTCCTCTTCTATTTTCATATGAGTAAGAAAAATGCTTTGAGGATTTTCAGGGCTACCTCTGAATCTATCATAATATAGCAGAATGTTCAATCATTAATTATATTCCCTATTCAAAATGTTTGGTTTTTTGTTTCGGTAAGTCTGCCTGCCATCAGGACACAATACTATATGGGGGAAAAAAATTCCAAACAAACACAAACAGATCTTATGTCACCTTAACATAAATGAAAATTCCCCAAACACTAAGATATATGCTGAACAGTAGTTTAGATCTTGGAAAGGATCAGACATTAGAGGCCAGGAATAATCCCTGGTCCTTCAGACTAGAGGAGAAGCAGTTGGCAGCTTATTTTTGCTATGCCTCCTAGTGCAAAAAGATACTGTCGTAGAAAATTACTTGTAAACGTAGATATACACATAAACCCATCAGGATTTCATTGTTCCCATGTCTAAATTGCTATACCTAGGAGTGGTACCCATCTCTCATACACTGAGATACGCCCCTGTGTGTTATATTAACTAGCTGTGTGCCTGGAGAAGTTCCAGGTATGTGCTGTGTTTTTCTCATGTGTTATGATTTCCTTTGAAGACTTCTATGCATAAAGCAGGGAAGGAACTAAAAGGTGCAATGCAGGTACCAGGATTACTTAATTCTCTGTAGAATGCTTCTGCACCACACTTTACGTGTACATAGTTTTTGTTGCCCATCTTTTTGGTATAATGAGATTGTTGTGGAACACACAGCAATGTGTGAGATCCCAAAGAACTAGGGACATTTGAAATTGTGCACTTGGCAAGATCACAACAGCAGTGAAGTGCACAAATTCTGAAAGGAAAGGTGTTTATTTGGGCAGGAGAGAAATAATCTGACAACATTTAGAATTAGAGGCAGTCCCACTGTGAAAAGACTAGACAATGTTTAAGATAAGTTTCTGGAGCATTTTCATCCCCTACTGTTGTCAGGCAAGTCATTGGAGCTAAGATGAATGAGGTATTTATGTAGTGAGCATTGTGCTCTTGTTGGTCCCACTGTTCTGAATACACGTGAAGATAAATTTTCTGCAGTCCGAATGGGTGCACCAGTACCTTTTATCTGTACCTTTTGATGGGTGTTTGGGTCTATGCTTTCTTCTGGTTTTCACTTTCACCAAAGGCTGGATCCCACAGTGCAGTTTTATGCCTCTAAAACAAGGACTGGCACTTTAGTTGCCCAGAGGTAGAGATGTACCCTTACCAAAAGCTCCATCTTTGAAAGATGTGGATAGTTGAAAATAAAGTTATTTCTGGTCTGTTAAATCAACTTAATGTTTTTCCTCTCTGTAATCTATTACTTACTATTACCACAAGTATTTCAAAACAGCAATCTTTGAGGTCACCATTTGGTAGGAAGTTAAAGCAGGACCTTGCTTATTGTATAGCAAGGAAAAGTACCAGAAACTGACTGGAATACTTAGATTTCCATGCTTATAAGTACTGAGTATGATGATTTTAATCCATTTCTAGTTTGTTTTTAATTCTTGAAAACTGAAAAAACATGGCAGTCAAAATCAGTACAGCTGCCTTATCTGGAACTGTCTCCAGTTACTTCTGAGCTCTGTTTCTGTAGCTAAGTCTGTATGATTTCTGTATGGATTTCAATGATGGATGTAGATTTCTGGTTTAGACACAGGGAAGGTTGTTATTGCATTGCTTTCATACTCAGTGATGATAACTTCACCCCATGTTGCTTTTCCAATTATTTTTCTGTGATACTTGGGTTGCACAGTGAGTCTATTTTATGAAGCTTGGGAAATCAGCCCACAACATTTTCAGAATTTATCTGTTTTGCTTTCTGACAATCCACAGTAATCTTGTGGATAGCTATGATTGCTGTCTATGGTGTGTAGCAGGGTCTTGCTGAGTATAATGCACAAGGGCTTTTTTTTTTTTTCTTTTTACGTGAGTTTTATAAGTATACAGGAGAAAATAAAGTGTAATGGAGATCAGTTATATGTATTCAAAAACAAAACAAAAATCCAAACCAGAGATTTCTTTATAATGTCAGTGTATTTTAAAATGGTCTACAGGTGGTATCTTGAATAAAGATATATAGTTTTGAGAGACCTGCTATCTCACTGTGCTTGGTACAGAGGCATTCACCTTTTTCTGTGTATTTTCGAAAAAAAACCCCAGCACTACTTTCCCAGAAACAGTGTTTCTAAATCAAATCAAACTTTCTGGAAGTAATATGTGGTAATTCAGTCTTACAGAGACACAATCAGGCATTGAAATGCATACGCTGGGTAAAATAATTCAAAATCACAGGCTCTGTCTCAAAGCCATTGATAAACTGTAAAGCTAAACATCGCTCTGGTTCTTAGACCATCCTCTTTACCTCATTTCAAACAAAGCAAGAATGATTCACTTCATATTTGTATTTTAAATACAAAGGTAACTGATTGTTGTGTGCTTCCATATATTTGAATGGGGAAATATTGTAATATATTTAAAAATTCTATATTTTGTCCATATTTAAAAGAGATGCAGAGACATTTTGTAGACAGCATCTTCATTCTGTTGAATTGACGGAGAATTTCTTAATTACAGTTATTTACAAAACCAAAAAAACCCAGCCAAAAAGCAAGCCACCCTCAAAAAAGGAAAAGTTTGCATTTGGTTTTGTAACTTACTCAAAGAGAAATTTAAATGCAATTTATACACTTAAAAACTGAAGGAATAAACAACTACAGTTCTTAGTAGCTGTATATACCATAAGCCTATGTGGTACATGCATGATCACATTCCTAATTAATTACTCCCTTAATATATTTGATATCAAGAACATTAGGTTCTAAAGTCCCATTAAAAAAATGTCCTATCCCTGGCAGCAGCTATTCACAAATAATAAAATGAAAAATGCAGCAAAGTCACTAATAGACTTCTATGGCATGAAACATCCAAAGGTAAAAATACCAAATAGAAACCTTAACTTTGTAAGCCCTTGACTTAAAGGATTTTTAGAGGGTTATGAGGATTTAGAGATCTCTGCGATTATGTGTTCATTTTATCTAATGTGGCTTTAATTTATGATTTGGGAGTTTAATTATTAATTAAATTTAATCTTAGGAGTTAACATGAATGTATCTTTAATTCCACTTTGTTGCTTTTTTTAACATTCCTTCCAATGTAACAATACTCCTCTAGTACTGGAATTTACTGATATAATTTAATGCTGATTCCATTATAGAGTAGCTATAGCCATGGATCCCTAATTGATACCTTATTGCATTAAAAGACCTGACAAATTTAAGAAATTCTTTTCTTTTTCATATAGTAGGGCTGTGCATGAATAGTCTGATGCTGGTTTTTTCAAGCAAGAAGCTATGTCAGTTTTCTTCTTTTGCTTTCCTTTTTATTTTTACGGATGTTTTAGTTTACAAGAGACCAGTGCTAAAGATCTGGTGGATTTATCCTAATAAAAAGGCAATCTACACAAGTGAGAAAAAATAATTAGAGTGTGTATACAATCCCATCACATAGGATAGGCCTTAGAACAATATTGGTTAAAACCGGTCCATTACCTTCTCTGAGAAAGAGCGGTTAAAAACACCCTTGTGTCTCATTGTCTCTGCTTATGGTCAGGCTTGCTTTGGTGCTTTAATATTTCATTAGTTGCTTTGTTTTGGTAGTGTGTTGTTTTTAACTGTAAGGCATATGAATTGTTCAGCCCCCTGAACACCTCGTGGGAAAGGAGGGCACAAGCTCAGTTGTTTGCTGTTACTGTGATGTACTCAAAGCAAGTTAAAGCACGTTTTGGCATAGAAATTACACAGCAGAAATAAATATGTGAGGAGTACAAGACATTTATGTCTGTGCTCTGGCTACCTTGTTATTCCTTCAGGCATCTTGTTACTAAATCTAGCTGCTCTGAAGTTTTATAACCCAATTAATTTGGTAACCAGCTTAAAGTTATATGAACAGACACACTGCATGTCACTGAGCATGAATGTTTTCAGTGGCCTTTGCCTAACTCCTTCTTAAGGAAATCAGGTTGTCCTGCTTTAATCTGAGACATGTATCTGTCGTTTCTGGAGTTTCATCTGGAATATGTACTCCAAAAGTTTGTTGCCACAGTTCCCATACAGGTGCCTCAGGAGGAAAGGAGTTGATCCTTTGCCTCCTGGTTGGAATGTTTTAGTGGTCAGGTGCAGCCCTCTGTTGTGAGTGGCACTTTTATTACACTTTGTGGTTAAAAAATAACTTTGTGTGTAGTTGATTTTTGTTCTGTTCTGTTCTGGGAAAAATAGCCTAAAATATCTGTTGTTCCATGCTGTCCAATATTCATTCCTTTCAAAGACATACAGAAAAAAACTACACCACCAACCCATTTCTAGCAATGACCAGAGTTCTTGAAGTGTTCTTGCCCTACGATTTTTTGCTGGTGTACTGGCAGCTGCTGCCTGCATCTACCATCTGCCCTTTCCTATAATCACCTGCTTATAATCTACTCAAGCATCATTTCTTCTTAAAAACAAGATCTTGTACTAGACAGTACTTGTTGAAGCCATGCATTTCATTCTAGGCAGGAAAATAGTGCCAAGGAAATGACAGAGCTTCCATGTTGAGAACAGCCAGGGCAATGCAGTTTTGGCATAAAAATAGACAACACTTGTCCTTACTGTTAGAAAAAGGCACGTTCCCATATTTTCCTACCAGACCAATAAGAGGTTTGGGGATGGGAGGAGGAGGCATTTTATCAAAATTCCACTGTTTCTTTTCTCTATTTTAATAGCTTGGAGAACATTTTGGTTTTTTTATTTTTTGGTTCTTTATTTGCTTTTTTCTTCTTGGGTTTTTTCTTGTTTCTTTTATCTCTTTGTGTTTACTTGACTGTATCTGCCTGTAGAAAATGAAGATTGTTCACTTTATTGGTAGGGCCTGAGTGAAGCTGCAGAATCTCCATAAAATGTGCAAAAACATTATCTAATTACAGATCAATATGACCTCAGTAACTAATGAAATTTTATGGAACAGAATTGTACAAAAACCTCATTATCCTTGGACCTGACGTAAGTAATTGAATATCCTGATTTGTTTTTGTGAGGGTCATACACCGCAGGTAGGAGAAATTGCCAGTCTGTGCTAGAAAGAAATACTTGTAATCTGAAATGTGCATAATTTGGTTTAACTAGACTTATATAATTTCTCATTCTGGAACTGAAAAAGAACTAGGCTGCTCTTTTTAAATACAGGGTGTTTAAAAAAAAAATCCTAAAAGGATACAGGCTTTTAACGACGCTTTTTAATGTTATTTATCAACCTGTTTACTTTTATTCATTATGACCTGGCTTCAAACAATTGTTGTTCTGCCTTGTCAAGTTTGTTGTCTGCCTTTGTAAACATCTTGAAATTGTAAGGTATTTTAGTCCATCTTTAGAATGGACTCACATATGGCATGTCACTCAGAACTACAGGGATATTGTCAAAGGGAATTACACATTTATTAGTAAGGGAGTTCAAGCTGTCTAGGAGGTACAGAAAATGCCTGTTAGTTTCCATTCTCTCAACAAGCAAGTTTTATCAAAGAACTGTCTCCCTTGAGGTAATTAAAGAATGGTTTAGAGAATGGCTCAAGAAAAGTCGTAGTCTTCAGGGTTTAACAACTGCATTTGCTTCTTACACTTCAGGTTCTTAATCCATCAGATTTTTAACCCAGAGAAGTGTTCATAGTCACTCAAGGTTTTATTTCAGCTGTTTTCCTATGTGCCTGGCATTGCTCACCACCCTACGCCAAAGAGGATTGCAGGACTGTGTTATATTAATTCTCTTTCACATTCTCTGCAGTCATTGATGGTAATGCAAGATAAAAATAGGCTGTAAAATCCATGCCAAAACTGAAAATGCCCCAAGATTAATCTCTTGGCAGAAGGATCTATCATTTTGTTGGTCTACAGAAATGAAGAGGAAAATAGGGCAAGGAAGACAAGAGACCAGCACTGCTGAGTAGGGAACTGTTGGTCAGACTAAAGGGAAGGAAGCAAATGCATAGGCAGTGTAAACTAGGACAGGTAGCCTGGGAAGAGTATAGAGATGAAGTTCAGTTCTGTAGGGGTAAGGTGAGGAAGGCCAAGGCAAAGCTGGAACTTAACCTGGCATGGGATGCAAAAATTAACAAGGGCTTCTACAGGTATGTCAACCAGTCAAAGAAGGTGTACCCCCAATAAACAATGCTGGAAAAGTGGCAACAATGAAAGGAAGAGTCTGAGGTACCAAACAGCTTTTTTTTCCTCAGTCTTCAATGGCAACATCTCTTTCCAGACTTCTTGAGTGGATGGGACAGCAGGATGTGGATTGGGGAGCAAAGTCCCTTTCACTGTAAATAAAAATCATGTTCATAACTACCTGAGGAACCTGAATATACATGAGTGTTAGGGATCCAATGAGTTGTATTCCAGCAGCCTAGGGAAATTGGCTGATACAAGTTGGCAAGCCACTCTCCATGATATTTGAGAAGTCGTGACAGTCAGGTGAAGTCCCAGGGGACTGGAAAAAGGACAATATTATAGCCATCGTTAAGAAGGGTATAAAGGAGGGCCCTGGGAACTACCGATATGGATTACTGAATCCAGCTCTGGAGTCCCCAGGACAGGAAGGACATGGACGTGTTGGAGCAAGTCCAGAAGAGGCCACCAATATGATCAGAGGGATGGAGAGCCTCTCCTGTGAAGATACACTGAGAAAATTGGGGTTGTTCAGCTTGGAAAATAAAAGACTTTGAAGTGGCCTAATTGCGGCCTTCCAGCATCTGAAGGAAGCCTACAAGAAAGATGGAGAGATAGTGTTTACAAGGGCGTGTAAATATGTTTACAGGACAAAGGGGCATGGCTTCAAACTGAAAAAGTGGGTTTAGATTAGATAGGAAAAAATTCTTCTCTGTGAGGGTGGTGAGGCACTGCAGCAGGTTGTCCAGAGAAGTTATGAAACAAATACCATCCCTGGAAGTGCTCAAGTCTAGGCTGGATGAGGCTCTAAGCAATGTGGTCTAGTGGGAGATAATCCTTAACCATTGTGGGGAGGACAGAGCTAAATTATCTTTGAGGTCTCTTCTGACCCAAGCCATTCTATGAGTTTGTGATTCTTGTGTCCACCTTGCCTTTGTGTCATCTTCCATATGTGGCTGAAGTTATTTAAACAGTTAGTACTGTCTAAATTCCTTTTTCATTTTAAAATATTTAACCACTTGCTTGTCACAATTTTCAGCTCTCCTTTTCATTCTTTTTCTCTATTTCACTTACCGTTTTATGTCAAAAGGTTGTTCTTGGTAGATGCTAAATGAACACTGAAGAAAAAAACTGTGACTGTCTTTTGCAAGCAACGTGGTAAATCCTGTTTATAGTGGCTATGTTTGTGTTCCAAGCCATCAATTAGTATAAAAACTGCCAAAACTAATTTTTGCTTTGGAAATATTAATCCTATTTCTGGGATTTTGCCTCTGTCTCTGGGTTTATATAAAGGTGACACAGAGCTAGTAAAATGCCTGCTGCTCACTGCCTGTTGGGTTATCCTTACCTCTAAGTAATGGTGAGTCTCTCAGAATATAGGACCATGAAGACGTATCTTGAAGGCTCTCATTTCTCATTGCAAAATGAGAAATACTTTCAGTACCACAGTTCAATTTTCTCTTGGCTTCATTTTCAGCTTTTGCAGGCTTTCTTTAATGGTCTTGTGCTGCCAATTCCATAGCTGTTTAATATTTCAATTTATATCAGTATGAAAAGTGGAATTTATCCTTTCATTATTCAGCACTTGTAGATATGATTATGTGCTTTGTTTCCATAAGGAGGGAAAAATACTGTGCTGAAACTGTCCTTTTTGGTGGTAACAGAAATGTACAGGTCTTACTGCATCAGTGAAAAATGATTCTGTACACACTTTTTTTGTGTACAGAATCGTTTAAAATGTGCATATGAATTAATGAAATTTTGTTTGTGTGTGTGCAAACTGTATTATTTCACAGTCCAGTTTGTTTTCATTTCAAATAAATATGACTTTGTTTGCTGATAACACTGTTGTATGCTACTGATCATACCATTCTGATGATGGATTCCAAGATAAGATGCTCTGTGATTTCTGAGCTGGAAATAGTAAACATTGATGTGCTGTCCCAAGATTGTCCACACAAAGGAAGTTCTTCTTATATCAGACTTTTGCTTCATCACCTTTTATTGTCTGTGTTTTTCAGAACTGTGTTCCAAAGTACAACTTCAGGGATATTTCTCTGTCCAAGGGCTCCTGTTCACCTTCACAGGGATTGTGCACATTCAGTTTTCTTAGGGTAGTGATGGATTTTCAGCGTTCAGATCCTTTGTAATAAATAAGTATTGCTGAATGTACACCTCTGCTATTAATAGATTTCCTGGTAAATTAAACATTTTATCTGTTTTACAGATGACGTTAGGTGGAATAAATTCATTGATTCCTTAAGTTTATGTTTATAGTAGAGAATAATTTATCAAAATATTTTTAGAGTAGATGTTATAGATAGAAATCCTGGCACAGCTATTAATAGGAGGATGTTTTTTAGTTCAATTTCAGGGGTGAAATATGCCTTTCTAAATATTAGTGAAGTTTCTAAAGACAAATATTTTCTCAGTTTAGTTTCTCAGTATAGTTTCTGGCAACCTGCATGATAAATTGAAGATGAAGAGAAAATATATTTTTATCCATTTGGTTAAATAGAAGTTCTACTTGGCTTATTTAAGACAGCCATTGTGGTAATAGACCAACTTCCATTGGTAGACAGTGTATGTGAAGTCTGTCTCATAAACTATGTATTATGGGGAGAAAAAGAAGAGAGAGAAGAAATGCAAATATTAAGTGCACATACTGAGAGCTGTTCAGTCTGACAGGATTTATGTAATGATAAAATAAAAGCAAACCTTTTATATTAGTTTTTTTTTCCCTTATTTTTTAAAAAGTTCCTGATATACATGTAGTGTTACCTTTGTATCATTGAACCAGTTTTCGTAGTCAGTATAATAGAGGTTTTGCATCATAATTGTTCCTGTCTGGAAAATGTTTTCACAACACTTGCTAGTGTATAAAGAACAGCCATAGACATTTAAGAAAATTTTCATTTTAATGAATTTATGAATTTTTATAATTTCTGTTTTGGTTTGGTTGGTTTTTTTGGTTGTGTGTGGTGATTTTTTTTTTTTTTTTTGGTTTCTTTTAAGTAGGCTACGACTCCATTTTTGAGCACTTGCTTCCTCCACACTAGTGGGGCAGTGAAAGCAGTAGAAAAGACCTTGAGGCTGTGCAAGGGCTTCTCAGCAGTAAAAAAAAAAAATCTCTGTCTTAACAACACTGTTTTCAGCACAAATCCAAAGCATAGCTCCATAGCAGCCACTGCTCTGCATTTAAAGAATAAAAATTATTATTAGGATTTTCTGCATTAAATAGACATTATTTTTTAATAAACTATATTTAAACTACATAATGATGCTTTTTTCAGACATTTTAAGAACTTCAAGGATCACCACTGGGTATTTTGTTTTGCTTCAGCCTGACAGTTGATAGCATTTTTAGCCAGTAATTGCTGTATCAAACAAGTAATGGCAGATTAGTAAGGAGTGCTCCTTCTGGAAGGACACCAAAGCTTGCTTCCAAGATTTGGAATGAAGACTGTATTGCATTCTTGTTAAAATGGTAGTTTCAGAGTTCAACATATATAGCCTCCTTTTTTTTCATTTGTATCTGTTTGGCCTCAGTGTACAGGCACTGGATGTTAAAACTTTATTGTTTATGAGATAATGATCATTTTACATTAAGGAAGTGAATTAATCTCAATTACATAGTCACTGGATGCACCTTATCTGCCTTCAGTTGGATCTGTATTGCACCGAGAAAGGGAGATAAAAATTGCTATCCACATATCACAGTTCTATAGTTTACATGTTGTGACCTTAAAATGTGCAATCACATTGTGTGGGTGCCATTTAGGAACAGCTGTTTGTGACCAATTCAATTTCTTTAAGTGAGATAGATTACAGAAACAGCTGGCTATCACATTATTAGAGATTAAGTCTTAAAGACACTGCAATTAAAATAATTATGTTATTGTTTCTTTCTGGCTGCAGAAATGCTTCTGGGGCTGTGGAGATTAGTCTTGTTCACAATGATTATATTTAGAAATGGTTGACTTGTTTAAACAGGGAAAGAAAAATATGCAACTCCAGTATAGCTTTCATAGTAGAATAATTATTTGAAATAATTTTTTCTTCTTTGTTTCCAGTTTGACTGAGGAAGCTTGCTACCCTTGGAGCACCTTTAAAAGTCTGTGCTCTGGGCAGGTGTAGAGCCATTGAGAACTACAGTTCAGGAAGCTTTGACTCTTCTCCGCTTCCATTAAAATGAACAAAATGCTGTACAGAATTTGGATTATATCATGAGGTTTTCAGTGCTATCTTCACCATCACATTGGTTTTAATTAATGTCAGACCTCAGGTAGTTTCACAAACAGTCATGAGGAAACATCTTAAAGCTTACATAATCACTCAGCCACCATCCTCTTCTGTGCTGCTCATGGGGATTGAGTCATCCCCCCAAAATAACTGTGCAGAGATCACGTCTCTTGCATCCTCGGAATTCTTTGGGACAGCTGTGTTGTTTGATTTTTTGAGTTTAAGTGAAAATATTTGACACACACCTCTCAATGTGGATAGAGGCGGTTTTCTTTACAGGGCCAGGCAATTTACATTTCCCTTAGGAGCTTTGTTTTCAGCTCTACCTCTTGTTTTATTTTTGGTACAGCCCAAGACCGTCTGTAGTGTGCTTTGGAGGGAGATGGTGCAGGGAGAAGAGTGTTTTCGCTCCGGTTCCAGATAGTGAATAAATTATTTGATCGTTCCCTTGAGAGCAAAGCGGCATGGCCTGCCAGTGAGCTTCAAGGCTCCTGCAGGACCTTGGGAGTGAGACCAGATGGGCTGGAACCTGCCCAAGCCCTGGCTCCCGTGCGCTGGCTGCTCCCGCCAGCCCGCCTGCTGCGCCCCGAGCTCCCAGCAAAGGCGCGTGAGCATCGTGCTCCCAGGCTGGCCCCGAAGGCAAGCCAGCCTTTGAGCCTATTTCTAACAGGCTAACTAGGCCCTTGGGTCTTCTGGCCATGCTTAGTGCTTTCTGGAACAGTAAGGAAGAGATAAATAATTTGTAGAGGCGAAAGCTGCTGCTTCTCTGGTCTGGTAGGAGAGGCTGGTTATAAAGCCCTTGTCAGTGGCAAGTGATGGTGAAAAGTGCTACAATGTAATGATTTCCTGTTGTTCCGAGTTCTGATGCAGGGGTCTTATTAGATAGTCTGGAGGGGAAGCAGAGAGTAACAAGCACCAAAAAAACCTGCCTCAAATCTTGCCAGTAAAAGAGATGGCAAAGGCTTTTTGAATAACCATAATTTTTCAGATGCAAAATGTCAGCCTTCATTGTGTCTGTGTTACCAGACACACTTTAGCTTGACTGTTAACACTGTTTGTTTGTTTGCCACTTTGAACTATGGCAAAAATATGGGATCAGTATTTAGCTAGTACAACTGTAATTCCTCATCTAATGAAAGTAAAATGATAAGGAATGAAAGATACTTTACTAACTGCAACTGTTTTCCCTTGCTGTGCTAAAAGTCAGTCTTCTACCAAGGCCCTTCCCACAGGGCTCCCTCACATGACCTCTGGTTGCACCTGAATTACCAAAATACTTTGGTTAAGTTGGTACAATGATGAATGTTCAGAGAGAGTGGGAAGCATTACCTTCTCCAGAACCGAGACACAAGCATGGAGGGTGACTGAAGATGTGTATCCATGTAGTCTGGGTACTCCTGTCTGGCTGCCCAGGTATTTCCTTCCCACAGCAAACAAACTTTTGGAGATGGTTGTATTGGGTCTGGCTGAGGTGTTCATTTTCCCACAGCAGCCCCCAAGTGCTGTGCTTTGCACTGCTCCCTGGAAAGGTGTTGATAACACCCAGTGTTTTGGCTGCTGCTGAACAGCAGTGGCACAGCATCAACACTGTGTCTCAATGTTCCTGGCCGTCCATATCGAGAGGCTGAGGGTGGGCAAGATCCTGGGAGGGGACACAACCAGGCCAGCTGATCCCAAATTAACCAAAGGGATATTCCATAACCATATGGCATCAGCTCAGATATAAAGGCTTAGACAGGGAAGATAAATCGGAGAGTATTTGTTATTTACAATGTTTGCTTTCTGAAGCAACCACTCTGCATGCTGAAGCCCTGCTTGCTGGGAAGTGTCTGAACATCACTTGCTAATAGGAAGTAGAGAATAAACTTTTCTTTCCTCTTTGCTTATAAGCACACAAAATTTTGATCTCCCTTTATAAACTGCTTTATCTCAAACTATGAGTTGTTTTCCATCTTATTTTCTCTCTCCTGTCCATCTGGGAAGGGGAGTGGTAGACCAGCTTGGAGGGCATCTGGTGTCCTACCCACCAGAACCGTGTATGCAAAATAGATAAAGCAACAGCTTAAATAACTGTGACACAAAGTCAAATGATTGAATGCCAAAATTTCAGAAAGTACAGTCAAAAAGAGTAGAGGCAGTATTTAATGATGAAGTCAAAGCACATGGGAAATAAGTGCTGGTTCCACAAGTCACAACAAAATTGCATGGGAATGCAGTAGTAGAGCTGTTCTTAAAATTCTGCTGCTATTTCTGAATATAGGGAACAGTTTTGCTGCAATTAGGCTAAAATGGAGTAGACGCCCAAGACAGTATGGTGAAAACTGTGGACATGTTCTGTAATTATCCAAGGATAGTCATATTTAATAATTATTGAAGTAAACAGTGGAAAATATTTGAAGTGCTCCTGTGCAAGAAGCCACATAACATATGGCAGTCATCACCAAAGCACGGTTAAATGACTGTAGGAGGACTGTGAACGACACATTTTGTGTCCTTCTAGGATAACATATTTTCTTTATATATACTCCGTCCTTTGGTTTTTTAGGGGACTTGGAGCCTGAATATCAAGAGTAGAGTGAGCAGTGAAAAGACTTAGAGGCAGAAGGGTGCAGGTGCATCATTTACCATGAAGTGTTCAAAGGCTTGTTAGCACCAACATGGGTAAGCTGGAGTGTAGCATACATGTGCTATACAGTGGGTTCACAGGGAGAAACCTTAGTGTTACTGCAGGCCTCAACTGATACACGTGTCCTACAACACAGAAAAAGTTAGACTGATCATGACATTGCCCTGCTGTGATCAAGGACCACATAAGTTTTTTGTGTGTCTTTTCCATTGTACTATATAGCATGCAGAAGCATTCTGTAGGAATGTAAAGGAATTTGGAACTATCAGGATCCTTGAAGGAACTTGGGTATCCATCTAATAAGCTATTTAAACTAGATGTTCATCGCTTCAGTACTACTGCATTTGTTGCACTGAGATTTGTCCTTGCAGATTTTTTTTTAAGCTAGTGTGTGATATTTACAGAATGGCTTTGAGTATAAACAGAAAAGCTGCAATATTTATACCAAGACTGGTGTTAAATGTAACGGGGCTTGATGTTATCTCCTTCCACCAGTCGATCTCCCTCAGCGATGCATCCAGTGGATTTACAGTTGTGTATCATTAACTATTTACCCATCACACCCACTCATGCACCTCTGTAAACCTGCTTTAAATCCCAACCTGCTGTGGCCTCATTCCCTCTACAGGCAGGTACTTGGCTCCTGCTGAGGTGGTGTGTGTGCTGAGCAGCCCACTGATCCTGGCAGTGACCTCAGTGGTGATGTCTTGTCTCTGTGAGCAGCATCTCCTGTCCACTTTTCTGTTCATGAATAAACCAAAGCTCAGATTCAAACCTAGGCTTCCTTTTAGGCACCAAAAACTCTTTTGACAAAAATATTCATTTTGTCTTATATGTAGATAGCTTTTAAGAAGGGATTTTTTTCAGTGCTGTTAAACATAGTCTGTTTCCTCAGAGAGCACAGATGCAGGGTTCTGAAGAAAATCTCTTTTTGATTATTTGGTAGTCTTTTGTGACACATGGAAGACTCAGTTTAAAAATGGGAATCATATCGTATGCTCAAAAGAAAAGAAAACGTGAATGAAAATGCAAGGGAGCAGCACTTCACCTGCCTTAACAATGTGAATAGTCCTCTCTTGTTGGGTTCACCTCATTACAGATTGAGTTTATAGTCTTTTTGATTTATGTTGGTTACTTTGGAAATAGACTTTTATGTATTGCCTTCCTTTTAGACAGAAATCTTTCCTCCACCAGGTAAAACTTGAATTCTATTTTTCTGCAAATGCTGGCAAGATAGGAAGTACTTCATACTCAGGTGAGCCATTTTGCTCTTTATCCATGATATCATGTCATGGTGTTCTTGCAAACCTGAAATGCTATTTTAGAGCATGCTTATAATAAAGGAAAAAGTGCTCAGAACTCTTTGTGCAGTGACCTGTTGCCTTTGGCACACTCAATTAAAAAAGGCTGTGAACGCCTTTTGTTGAGAGGCTCTCTCCTCTTTCAAAAGAACATGTTAATCAAGATGTGATGCTACTCATTTTTTGGCAGTTAAACATCTCTTTAGATCTTCCTGGCGTTGAAAGGGTTTTCCTACTTTAATAATTTGCAGGTTTTGAAGGTTCTTCTCATCTCAGTTAGATGGAATGTCAATCATAATTTTTTTTACCAACTGGTTTGTTAGAATAAAAATCCATTTTGTTTTCAACCTTTAATTTTAAACTGTTGTATAAACAGAAAAGGCTAAATCCAACTGTTTTCAAGCTAAAATATTGTTGTTTTGTTTTCTTTAAGCAGAACATTTTAACAAAACTGTTCCTGTTCCCTTGAAATCTAACACAGCTTCTGTGTGCTGTGTAGCACACAAAACAAAGGATTCTCAAGAAGAGTTTTAGTTTAGACTGCCTGATTTAAGTTACGGTAGTCTGTGCTGAAAATTTCTGATGATAGGGTACTAAGTAAGGGATAAGTAATTCTAGGTCACCAGGTTTGGCACTACGTGTGGCAGTGATTTCAGAGAAGTCTTCTCAAAATGTGCTTCTGGAACCACAGCCATGTAATTACTAATTCCTTGTTTAGGAATAATACTTAGAATACAGGGCAAGGAATAAATGATAGTTGAACTCTTGGGTATAAGACAGCTAGAAAACTTGTTTTCAAGTCCATGTTGTAGGTCTACTTTTTATAAATTAATGGAGATTAGGGACAAGCAAAAATAAATGAAGGAAACCCAAAAGACTTTTAAAAATTACTTCTAGTAATTATCACTAAGCATTCTCTGCATCACCACAGAGAATTTAACAATATGAACACAGAAGTAAATTCTATTAAAATCTTTCAGTTGTGGCATTTAGTAACCATAGTAATGATCAGAGTATGAATTCCCTCATCATCACAGTACACTGTACTGGCAGTAGTATGACAGTAGATGTTGGCAGCTGCTGTTCAAACACACAGATTAGCAGGGAGCTGCTGAAGGTCAGTTATTCTATAGCTAATAACATTGCCAAGTCACCAAGCTTTGCACTATGATTTGTGAGGTATGAATTCAGTGATTTCAGAGAAGTCTTTTCAGTCTCCTCAAGACATGTCTGTGGAACCATAGCACAAGCCATATAGATACAGAAGCAGCATATGTCCAAGAGGGAGGCAGTGGGTTGCCATAGTGAATGTAAATGCTGAACTGGTGTTTATCCACAACTAAACTGCTTTAATGTTTGTACTCACTATAGAAGTTCTAAATGTCTTTCCATAAACAGTTACAACATGATTGTTCTTTGTCTTCGTATTAAATCAGATTTTAAACACTCTGTATTTTGTGGGTTTTGACCATTCTTGTGTATCAGGATGAATTATTGGTGTATTTTTTTTCCACTGACTGAGCTGTGTGATTTCCAGCACAGTGAATGATGCAGATCTTTAGCCCTGATAGAAAACAACATGGAACAGCTGTCACCACATAGCGGGGTCTGTGCTGCCTTGGTTCCTGCCAAGACCAGAAGAGCAAAACTTCTGAGTTACGCATGACCCAGATGAGGTTAAAAGTGCTGCCAGTGATTGTGCTAGTAGCAGGGAGCTGAGGTGGCAAAGGGGTTGTCATAGAAACTCCAAGGGATGAAAATTCTAACTTTTTCATACTCAAATTTAAATTTCTGATCAGGCTTCATGGTTAGATTTGACCTTTGGAACAACCTCTCTTTCTGTTTTACTGTCCAGGGGAGCTATAGCTGTAGGTTTTTTCATATCTCCTGTAATATTGTTTCACCTTTGAATTGTGGGTAACTTGATGTGTGCTGCTGTTGAGGTTCCCTGAAAACATCACAAACAAAAGAAAGAAAAACACCTTGGCTAGTGACTGGTGTCTCCCTATCCTGCCTTCCTACCTTTTCACTGTCCTTGTGTCTCAGTGGCTATTGTATTTTATGTAAAAATGTTTCTGAAAACCAAGTACTTCTCTAGGAAAAGAGTAAGCAGATTTTTCCATAGTTTTGTAAATGTATGTCTGTTGCTTTTCCAATGTGAAGGGTTGGGGTTTAGAGGAGAGAGAGCATTACAACAAGAGATCCAAATGCTACTTCAGTTCTGAAGTACTTGGTGTGGTTCAGCTTCAGTCGTTCTCACAGCCTCATATCCAGCTGCATGGAAACTGACAAGCATTCAAATTAAGCACAAATACAGATTTTATTCTTCAGTATCTTTCCTTGAGTCTCTCGTCTGTTTTCAGCGGTTCTGTGTCAAGGGGTGTATTTTTTTGTTCTAGTTTTCTTGTTGGTTTTTGAATTTTAATAAAATATTTGGCCTTCTTTGTTCTTTATTTCCAGAGCAAATCTAAATAATTTCATCTTGAGGCACTTGTCTGACAAGGCATTCATGTCCCACTTTTTACTGGGCTGTTTTAAAATCTTACCCCCAAAGAATCCAAGTGTTTACTACCGTTAGACTTTCTTTGTTTTATTCTGGTGTGGGCTTGAAGGCTTTCTGGCTTTGAGGGATTTGTCAAGGTTAAATAAAGGAAGAGTGATTTTCAGGCATTATGTTGCACTATTTCTGAAGACACTGTGTGGATGCTTTTGTTTGTCAACTTTGTTTTTGAAATCTCTCTTCATGTTTGTCTTGAGCAGCTGTATTAAAAGCCTGAGATAAATTGCATTACAATGAAATATTGGCAAGATGGAATATTGGAAGCAAGAAAAAATTAAAAGAAAAATCTCAATGTTTCTTGGGATAATATTCACCTTGTAAAATTTTGCTTCTCTTTTGTCACTTTGACTGAATGTGCTGGTTACAAAAGTTCCCTTGAACTTTCAAGCCTGATGAAATCATTTGAGAGGGCTTGAAGAACTTGGTTATGAAAATGGATGACTATCTACAGATGAACAAAAAGATTTTGTGATGCAGATGTTCTCCTTTCACTGCCTTTCACTGTTGTCTCTCCTATATTTCAAGGGTACCTATGATAAAGAAATTTTTCTCTTTACTGAATATCACTGGACTGTGTTCAGTCTTTTGGGGAAATGGAAATCTCTGCTTTCAGTAAAGGGATGTTTGATGCTGTGAATGCAAGTGGGAGTCTAAAATTACTAATGGGAATCTTTTGTGAATTACCTGTATTTATGTAGATAACATAGACATGAGCTAAATCACATATCTTTAAAACTGTGACTTGACATAGATTCTCAGATGAATGTGCACATAGCTGCATAAAATGACTGAAAGAAAGACTTTACTGGGATGCAGAAAGAAAACTACAGTGGAAGTAGAGGTGGTAGAATGAATTAACTCACCTCAGTGCTTTACACCCTGCAGGCTCTTCATAGAAACAGTTGCAAAATAGTATCAAAACTTAACACTGTAGATGGTAGTAAATGGTACTGTAGAGTTGAAACCTGGAAATCATTTACTCTCAAAGAAAGTTTGAATTCTTCTTTGTTAAACCAAAGCAACAGAATAGTCTGAGTTAGCAAGCCTCAGCAGGCTGCCTCACACGCCTTTTGTTTTCTCTTGATCCCACTAAAGCTGAAAATGGAATGAAAACAGCTGTTATTTTGTATTTAAGCTTTTAATTTGTAGTCCCAAGGTGCAAAGGAAGATAAGAAGAAAGGAGGAGATTGGGACTGCCCAGGAGATTTGTTTGAGTTTTGGGATTTACTGATTCATAGATACAAACATAGTGGTAATTGTCAGCTGTGTCAACTGATGTTTTAATATCCATTTTGAGGACTCTAAATTAGCACTTCATATTTTTCATATGACCAGCTTTGTAAATAAACATTTTTGTCCGTGTTTACTTGAGCTACATGAACACTTTGAAAAGCTGTTTGAGGCTACTTGAGCCTCACAGTCCAGATTAAAAATTTTTTTTTCCTCTATGTAAAGGTTATTTTGCCAACAATTTGCAATTAGGCGAGTCCATTGCCTTTTTCTTTAAAATAAAGTCATCTGAAGAATCTCAGTTTTATTATTAGATTTTATCCCTAGTTCTTAATCAAAATATTTTCACTGTCTCAGTGATATGCGGTTCTTTTCAAAACAGGTATCAAAGTCTATTTGACTACAGACCAAGGTTCCTTAAATTTTTCAAACCTGATTTTTTTGGAATATGGGTAAAAATGGTATCAAGGTCATCATAAGTGCAGCTTTTCCATTTCTCCTAAACTTCATGGATTTCTTTTTGGAATAGCTTTCCCATGATTATATACTCACTTTTGATAGCAAATTGGAAGTTTGTAGAAGTTTCCTTGTCTGGGCCATCAGCCAGCTTTTCTCTGTCTTTTCAGTGTTTATGGAAAGGTAAAATGTGTCAAAAGTGTAGAATATTTCAATCTTGTCAAAGGATTGAAAATTTAAAATATAATTTCATTTGTTTTTGAGCAACTGTTTAATGTCATTAATTTCTGGCATGCCTAGAATTCTTATTTGAATTTTTTCACTGCAATTAGCTTGTGTTTCTGGATAACACTGGAAAAATAAATGAATCAGATAAGTGTGCTTGTGCTGATGAGTCAAGATTACTGTCTGGAATGCAGGCTCAAGAGAGCAGAGGGATAGTGGTGATTTCAAAATGGTTAGTAATGTGTTAATGAGTGAAACTCCCAACTCATTTCATCTAAATCACAAAATACCTGTCAGATAGTAATGTATTTTTGTTTTTATGCCCCTTGGCAGATTTGAACATGGTAGTAGCAATGCGCTCTTTATGCCTCCCATATTCTTTTATGATATTTCATTCTTCATAGACAACTCAAAATTGGGTCAAAAAACGTTACATGCTGCTATAAATGATTGATTTTTGGTCTTGGCAACCCAGAAGTGATCATTTGTCAATTTCTGTGACTTGAAGTGTGAAAGTAGCTGAATTTGCAAGTTACATTTTAATATAGCTGCCATTTTGTATGGCACTCAGGTTCCTTTAAATGATACCTTTCCTTTTGGATCTAAATGCAAGATTCCAGTAAATTCTCTATTTGCAAGGTTATCCTCATGAAAAATGAATACATTAATATATACATGTGAATGTGTGAGTGGAAAGAGTTGTGAACTTCTTTCACCTGCATTAAAGAGTCTATGTAACATACCTAACAGTCTATTCTTTAATATATGAATAAGAATGCAGATTAATTTTTGGTTTTTTTTCTCAGTAGTATGAAAAAGATAATTTCAAAATTTAAGATGAATACATAGCTCATCTCCTGTGTTTATACAAGGTCTATGATTAATCTGCTCACACTGAATTTCTCTTTGCAGTAGTTAATTTCTTCACTGAAGACCAATGCATGTAAATGTGAGGAATATTTTCCACTTCCTAAATGTGGTATCAGGAAATCAAATTCTCTTTTTTTAGAAACATAGTTTGTAGAAACACATATTTTTTTCTATATTGGTAAAACTCAATATGAAAATATTTTCTGATGTCTAACATCTGCGTATGTTTTGATAAGTGGTTTTGCTTTTACTTACTTGAATGGAGGTCTGGAATCTCCATGCTTAGAGGGATTCAAAACTTAAGTCAAGAAGGCTTTGAGCAAATTAGTTTATGTCGAAGTTGGATCTGACATCATAGCTGTCCCAGCTTTGGCTAAGGGTTTGCTAATCCTCCAGACTCTCCCTTCCAGATTTTGTATGACCGCTGAATGAAAAAAAAAAAAGGAATAAAAAGAAAAAAGGCTTATAAAAAGCTTGAAAGGTTGCTCTGTGTTTACATTCAAGAGATTTTAGCTTCTTTCATGCCCTTTTTTTGGCAAATATACAAATCCTTGGGTTTAAAATGTAGTGCAAAGGAAAGTGAGTATTATTATTTCTAAGTTATTTTGTGATAGTTTTCTAAGAAAGTAAGTCTTGCCTTTGGTGACACTGGGTAAGCATAATCTCTTTGTAACAAATACAGTTATTGAAATTTAATCGCTCTTGATTTGCATCCATGCAGCCATCCGTTTGCCACGTGTAGAAACCTGTGTGTCAGTGTCTCAGTGATTTATTCCTATTTCTGTGATACTAGAAACAAAACTCTGAAAGAAGATGGTTTGTCCAGGTAATATAGGAAGGCTCTGAAGAACAACTGTAAATTTTATCTCAATAAAATTTTCTTTTTGGTGAATTAGTAACCAAACATGCTACACAGGAACACAGAATGCATTGAAAATGTTTTCTGCTACTTTTGTCATTAGAACAAACGTAATACAGTCTCAACATTTAACTGAGACTGTATAAGACCTGTTTGGGGTTCAGCATTACGAAGATTTCAAAAGATGTGGCCTCAGGTGTCTGTGGGCAGGTAGTGGGAAACATACAATGAGGTTGTATTCTTTAAAATCTGCAGGGGAGCAAGACAGTACCTTTGATAGGTACAGCTTAACAAAAAGAGAAGGGCAATAGAGCCAAAACACCTTTGTTGAAGTAAGAGGTGAAGAAAGCACAGTCTGTGGGAAATGTCATCTCAGTGCTTATTTGAGTTGCCAGCCTGGGTGTATTTTGAATCTGGGTCCTGGAGAATTAAACAGGTCTAAGTTTCTCTTCTGTGTCATTTGAGATAGATAAATGAGTTTCTGATGCAAGAAATTGAGTGCCCCTGAGAGATGGGAGACACAGAGGCAGGGATCCTGCAGAGGGTGATCTTCAGATAACCCTGCTGGGGAATGCTATGATGAAGACATATTGATATATTGGAGGTGTTCTGGAAGAAGAAAACCAAGTAGGTAGAAGAAGAAACTCATTTTTCTACAGGTTGAGTTGGAGACATGAACTTACAAATAATGTCACAGATTCAAGCTCACTTGAACTGTCAGCAAAGGTCAACATGCACACAGCTGTGATGCTGTTAGCAATGCATCTGTGAAACTGATTCCAGCTGGTGAGGAGAGGTGGACTGAAGAAGCAGGAGTGTTCTTACATGGTGTGTGTCTCAGTGCCATGAGTTGCTCAGATCTTGCATACCAGACAGCATAAGATAAAAAGAAATGAAATCTGAGTAAAAAGGGCAAAATAATGGTATTGACAAATCCCAGTTAAATAGGCCACGTAGGAAGACTCATATCTCAAACCAAGTGTAGCATGCTGACATATGACCTTTGGTCAGGGGAAATCATGAGGAGAAATCTCAGACCATTTACTGTTTCCTATGATGAAAGGAAAGAAATTGCATGCTACCTTTAGGTAAAATGAACAGTCAGCAGAGTCTGCTAAAATTGAAGCCTTGTTCTTCTTGTGTGTGCCTACTTAAGGCTGTGGTACAATGTAGCTGTCTGTGCACATTGTATCTGTTATTAAGAAAGGTGTCTGTTAATGAAAACTTCCAAGCTTCTGATTCAGCACTTCACTTTCCCCTTAGGAATACTGTTATATTATTATTATAATGATAGAAAAGATTAATTAATAGAAATGTCCTTGTGAACACTTAAAAATAAAGAACTGGAGAGTCCATTTGTTACTGTGTATATGCTTCTTGATTAAGAGATGTATGCTCAAGTTATGACTTTTACAAGAAAAATCCCTAAAATTCATGAAAAGCAATGATGCGACACAGATAAAGTGCATAAATGTAATGGAATTGCCAAAACTATATTCAGGAGATACTGTCCTTAATATAAAACTCCATTAATTCAGTAAATGAATAGAGGGTTGTACTCACTTCATTGAGCAGGAGGCAAAATTACAGAAAAAAGTCATTGTGAAACTGGGTCAGTGGAGCCTTATGAAGATGAAAAATGAACAATAGAGTGAATTAAAAGGAGTCTTAGTACTTAGTTTCAGATTGTGATATTTACATCTTAATTTCTTCTACTTTAGCTCTTCATTTCTGACTACCTGACAACAGGGATTTAGGAGAAGCAGAGGTGTCTTGGAGACAGGATTTCTGAAATAACTTAGAGGTCCATTAAAACTAGGAAGGGCATAATTTAAAAAAAACCCAAAAACCCCTGATCTTGAGACAACTGAAACTTTACTAGTGTTTTTCACTAACTTTAGAAACTGTTAATCACAGAGTCAGAATCACACAGTTGGAAAAGACCTTAAAGATCATTGAGTCCAACTATGCATATAATACTGCCAAGTCCACCACTAAACCATGTCCCTAACTGCCACATCTGCACATCTGTAAAATGCCTTTAGGGATGGTGACTCAACTACTTCCCTGGGCAGCCTCTTCCAATTCTTAGCAACACTTTTGGTGAAAAAATTTTTCTTACTATCCATTCTAAACCTCTCCTGGTGCAACTAAAATCCCCTGTGTTGAAACTGAAGTCTGGAATGGGAGAAGTAACTGGAAGGTATTTAGGCAGTGAAGGTAGTTAGGAGGGGAATTACAGAAACAACAAAGCCAATGAGTTACCTGCTGCTTTCTGTGCAGTCATATTGCTGCCAGAGCATGGCTGGCTGCATGTTAGTCCAGCATATCAGTCTCATCTTCCCAATTCTGTTCACTAATTTTTAGAAACCCAGATACAAGCAGATAAAAGTGAGGCAAGGGAAAACTCCTAGGGCTGGGGAAGGGGGTGTTTCATTAAAGGAGACCCAAGAGGCTGTTCCTGCCATCACTCAGAGTCCCTGCCTGAGGGAGCCTGTCAGGGGTGGGCAGCTCTGCCCTCTCCCAGCCGTGTCCACCAGCTGTGCTGTGTTGGGTCAGCTCAGAGCCACAGGCACTGAGCTTTTCTGGGGTACCTGTGTCAAGTACAGGTCTCTCAAGTACAGGTCTCTGTGTGTCGGTGAGTCAAGAGCTGCTTACTGGGTTTGCTATTCAGCACTTGGGTAGAAGGCTATGTTTAAAAATATGTCAAATAACTGCAAAGAAGCAGGGTTTAAACAAGCCAGTTTTGGCACAAGAAAAGACTTACTGAAAACTTAAGAAGAAAAAAAAAACTGAGAGAGTGCAGTTCTGAAACTTTTTTTTTTTTAAATGAGGGAAGGAACAAAAGAGTTCAAGATGTGTTTGCACAAGGGTCTTGGGCACATAGTGTGACTCTTGGGGGTAGTCAGGGCCAGAAGTTAGACTCAATGATCCTTGTGCATCCCTTCCAACTCAGGATATTCTGTGAGTCTATGAAAAGCTCAATCTTTTGAGCAGGTGCTTGGGATAATAGAAGCTGGATGTGATCTTACAGTGGCTCCCTTCCATCCCTGTGACCTTTGCAACCTACGTGTGAAGACACGCTGCGCACAATGAATACTGGAGCAACCAAGCTGATAAAATAAATCATTAGTGTTTCACTGCCTCTGTGCTGGAGAGTTTGTTCCAGAGGAGACCCCAACTGGGGGAGTGTATCTGTTCTTCTGCCTAGTGTGGACCTGGAGGCACATAAATGTGGTTTATGAAAGGACGAGTAGCTTTTACTTGGAAATTTTTCTGTGCATAATTGATCTCAGAAGTGAGAGAGACTTTTTAAAAGTCATCCTAATTTCAGAACCTTCTAAATGAAATGAAAGATTGTGATTTCATGAACAATCATATTTTGTTTGCCTAAATGCTAATTCTTTTACCTGTTTGCTGTCTCTGCAACCTAGCTGCCAGACAAGATGCTTGGTGGATTATGGGTTTCATTTTTCCTTCTCCAAGAGGTGATTAAATGCTGGTTTATATGGAGGTAGATGTTGTAGCCATTGGAACTCCTATCTGAAGAGTTTGTGGGAGCAGTGCTAAACAAGAGAAAATGTGAAATAAAGATCCTTTTCTAGGATGTTTTTCTGCTTTAGAAAAGAAGATTATAGGGAGTGCCTAGTTTGTTTTCTATTAGCAGAGCTATGCTTTAGCATCTCATGTTTTTCTGTGCCTATTGTCCTGGACAACAATCCCCATTTTTCAGTTTAATGAACACTAAAACTCCTGCCAGTTTTGTTTAAAGAAAGAAAACCTTGAAAATATATTTCATGTAAGGAGTGCAGATTCCATATGAGTTGCTTTATACAGACAAGCTTTTCTCTTTGAGTGTGGCTAGGTAGATGTTTTGTGTACTTATCTCTTCATTATTTTAATATAAGGTTCTGAAGTTCTTTTTCTCTTTTGCTTTCCCCTGTGCTAGATGGAAGATATGTACAGTAACTTTGTAATACAATTATTTGGGCTTACAGTACTACTGTACTTCCAGATACATATAGTCATAAATGCATACTACACATTACAGTTTTCAAGAGAAAAAAAAGTGAATTTGGAAGATGTTATGGTGTTCCTTTTAGATAAAGACAATAGCTCTCTTCAACCTGATTCCATAATGGTGTTATGGTAATCTGATCATCAGACTGCCAAGGGAAAAGAGTCCTACAGAACCATGTTATGTGGGAACTAATGAGTGAGAAACTTCAGGGGATTGAGTTGCTTTTACAATTACAGGTAATTACAATGAATGAATTAATTACAGTTAATTAGCTACATAATTGGGATTCACGGACATGACAGTAATACGGTTATTTGTAAAACAAGCACACAAAGCAATCTTCTCCCCAAATCCATTTTAAAATCTGGAAATGATTTGGTTGGTATTATTAAGATAATACCCAGGCTTAATTTCTACCTTTAATCTCCAGTGTCCTCAAAGTATTAGAGGCTTTTTGGTACACTGTGATCTCCTGCGCTGTAAGGTCAGAAAAAAGCCATCATGCTCATTTTGTGTTTATGTAGGGCCACAGATGCTTATAGTTAGCCAGCTATTTCCTTGTTTCTAGAAATTCAGTGGTGAAGTTAGATAAACTGAACAGAGCTCAGTTACAAAGGAGTTGAATGTGGTGTATCTTACTGAATTCACTGGAAGATTTCATAGGAGGGGATTCATACCATAATTCATAAAGATTTTGTGAATTCTTTCAGAATACCAATAAATTAAAATAACAGAACAGGAGGGATAGCTTTGGGTGGAGTGATTTAGACTTTTAGAGGTGAGAGGTCTCAAGAAAACTTTATGTTTGATATATGATTTATAAATGGTTTATCTTCTTAAATACATTTAGCAAGTAGCAAGTGTTTTCTAAATGTGCGTTCTTAGACTGTGGTATTTACAATTCACAACATTTTCCTTAGGTATCCGTGAGGAACTGTGATGTTATTGCATTGTAGTACCGAATTCTATAGTGGCTTTACAGTGCTAAACCTGATTCTTACCAGGCTAATTCTGCAGTTTCCAATTACAGTATCAATAGCATTTAAGGCCTGTTGCTACTGCTGAGTAGTTACACGACGCTAATAACTACCACTACTCCTAATAAACACCAAATGTGAGTTTCACCATACTGAATTTACCTATTGATCCTATTAAAAGGATATAAAAAATTACAATAAACTAAATATTGTGTTGACTAATTAACCTTTTGGACAATTTCCCATCTTGTGCTGCTGGAGAATATCCAATGGCCTTTTAATAATAGCTTACTGGTTTATTAATGAAAACCATTTTTTCTCTTGATTTTCTTTGTCTTTGAACCAGGGAATGGTTTTGGTTGGAAAAGACCTTTAAAAACAATCTAGTCTTTCTGCCATGGGCAGGGGGACTCTTCACTAGACCAGGTTGCTCAAAGCTGTATTCAAACTGTCCCTCAGCCTCGCCCAGGGACCTCGCAAGCCTCACCCTCCTCACAGCATGTGGCAGCTGCTGCTGCTGGCATTGGCTTCCTGCTGCTTCTCAAACTAATGCTTTTCTCTGCTAACTGTATTGAACAGCTGGAAGTTTATAATAAAATCCAACTAAAAGAGTGTAACTTCTAAAGTCAGCAATAATATGACATTGTTATTAATAACAGCTCATTCCCAAAGTGTTCTTGCTCCTTTTCCAACAGAGAAAAGTTTCAAAAATATATCTATTTCCAGATTTATCAACCAAATCTTTGTCATAACTGTCTATTACTCATTTGTTTATAATAAGAAAAAAAAATTATGAATCTTTGTGGGAGAGAAAAAGTAACTGTAAATAATAGTGTTTTTTCTAATGAAGGACACCAGGTTTTATTCTGCTTTTACATTTGCTGGTACTCATCCTCATATATAAGTAATTTCTAAAGGGAAATAATTGTGTTTAGGATATTTTGTTATGGTGGTTTTCAAAGGATTTATTTCTCTCTTTTTATTGTAAAAATTCAATAAGAAAGATGTTAAAAAACAACCACTTGCTCCTGAGTCTGTAATCTGAAACTCTAACAAAGTGTTGCCAAATGTTGACTGAGGGTCTTTAGTCTTTTATACATCAGAGTGCCTTTTTTTTCTCTTCCTTTAAAACAAGCTCCCTAGAATGAGATGAAATGTCTTAAAATCTGCAAGTGGAGATCATGCATCTATGCTACATATACAGCACCCCAAAAAGTGACATTTTTATGTTTACATCTATACTGAGTACTCTATCATGAGTTTCTACCCAGTAAAAACTAATTTCAATACTCAGTTATTTTATCTTGCCTCTGGGAGCTTGGATTGTGGTCCACCATGCTCATAAATTTCTGATGCTTTTATGGTTCCTTCAGCCCGGTAGAGCTTAGTGGTTGAGCAGTGCTTTATGAAATACTGTTTTTGTTGTTTAAAAGCCAAACTTCTGATTTGTATTAAAACAATAATAAGCAGGGTTGTGAAAGCAGAAAATGAAAAAAAGGCTGTTCCTTGAGCTATGATACTATTATTTGGATGAAAATATTTTTCAGCATTTGTATTTAGTGCTCTGAAAGAAAAACAAAACTTGGAAGTTTAATGTAAGCAAGTGCTTCACAACTGAAGTCCTAGCATCTGTTCAACACAGTTTTAGACTTCAAAATTATGGATTTCTCTCTTCTTTTCTTGCTTAGATTTGCCTTTGTAGAGAAAATTGTTTCAACTTCATCCAGCTGTTATTCCAGAAGTAGATAAAGTCCTTCCCATTTGTTGAGAAAATGTTAAATTTACAGAGATCTGGGCTCGTTTCATAGTGTATGTAAATCTGCAAAGAACTATTTTGACTTCTACTACCAAATAATATTTTTTCTTAACATAAATGATTTTTTGTTGTTGTTCAGACAACGATACTTTGGCAATTCTATTGGTTGTAATCTTACCCTAAGTTATAGTTCACAGGTGTTGCCTTACTGGAAAGGGATTAAAAGGATTTTGCTGCAGATCACATGGGAAGTTTGTGTAGCAGTAGGAAAGGGAAAGCAGATCTCTGGACTGAAACTCCTTGTGCTGTGCAGTAACCCTTCCTCTCTGGGTATGAATGAAGGGTGCCAGAAGGGACCTAGTTCCTACAGGCAAAGGAGATTATTTGATGTGTTAAAAAAAAAAAAAAAAAATCAGTTCCAGAAAACAGGACATGGAATTTACCTCTGCAAAGATTATCTCAGGTATTTTTCCCCTATTGTTAGTCTCTCAGTTTACCTTCTGGCATCCAGTAATATCTGCTGTATATCCCAAGATGTCAGTAGTACTTGTCTCATGTTTTAAAGATTAACCAACTTAAATCCCTGAATATAGTTGGTGTGTTTGTTTTTTTGAGCCACGTAAAATTGCTAAATTTTGTTCCAAGTATTCTTTCAAGTAATTTTGTCAAAATATAGGAAGACATAAATTCTTTTTTTTCCTTCAAAGACCATTTTCTTATCTTGTAATTCTAAGCTGGTGTTTGAATAGGATTATTTAAAAGGACAATTAGACAGATACAATCTTTCAGATGTTAATCTTACAAAACTATCGCCTTTAAAGTTTTTCCTGAGTGAAATCTCACCTCTTCCTAACACATTTTTTGTTTTAAAAGATAAGTAATTTCATATCAAGCCTTCTGAAGGCAAACTTCTTTGTTATTTTTAACTGCCAAGTTTTTCTAGGTCCTTCTCCATACTACAAGAGTTTCTAACCTTAAGGCAAGATGGGGACAGATGCCTTTGAATGAGTAAGTAGGAACAGGGACTTAAATGTTCCTGTATGATCCTGCCAAGTGTATAACCTTATGCAGTTAGATAAGCCTTGGGGCCTTGAGGAAACATTAGTGTATGATAAATGTTAAGCTGGTGCCGTGGCTCCAAAATGTGGCGAGGTGCCCAGAGGAGGGGGAAGCTATGGAGCGCTGGAAGGCTTTGCAGAGGGAGCCCCAAGCCCACAGCGTGGGATCCTGCCTGAAGTAGGCACCACTGCACCTGGGCTTTTAGCAGGGTGTGTGTGAAAGCTTCACAGCTGAGGATCTTCTCACTTAGCAGGTAATATTGAGACACAGTCTGACAAGTTCTTGCTTCTGTGAGCAAAGAGGCGCTTGATCCTGCGAAGCTCAGGCTCAGCAGGAGACGCTCTGTTCAAGGCTGCAGCGGAGAGTGAGTGAGGCACTTGGCTTGTTCAGTGACAGGTGTGTTTTTCCTGTGTAAGAGGCAGCAGTTGGGAAACCCTAATGAGCAGGGAGCTCAGCTAGAGACTGTGTGAATCAAGAGCTCTTGTTTATTGCAGTGGCAGATGTTGTTTCTGCAAGCAGAAGACATGATTACTGTCTGGATGGCCTTAAGATGTGACAGATCTCCCTGGAAATTTGTCATGCTTGACCCCAAGCAAAGACAAACTAAACCTTGTCAAGTAGGGATAGCCTACAGATGTGTTGGCTGCTTATCATCAAAAATCACAGAGTTTTTTATTACAAAAATAGAGAAGAATGAGAAGCAGTTAAGTTATTTTGAATCTGAAATGTGCAGTCAGACTTAATTGTCTTCAGTTGTAATGAACCTGTGGAATAAATGGGATTTTTAGGACTATAGTTGCGTGGGTTTTTTTGGGTTCTTTTTTTGGGAAAGGGATTTTATTAATTGATGGTTCAAAAGGAAAAAAGTTACCAATTCATTGAAATTCACCTGGCTGATTAGTCTTGTATACTCCTTTTTTAGAATTTCCTGATAACTGTGTTTCAACATACTATTTTTTGCTTGGGAAAAGCCTCACATACCTAATTCTAGCTGCAGTTAGTTTAATAGGGGAAACTTCATATCTACCAAGTGGTGTTGAAGATTCTGGCTGCATTTTTGAAAAAGTTGGTTGAGATATGATGCACCTGTTTCTGGTTACATACCCATACTTGGAGGAAAAAAAAAGTAATATATGTCAAAGACAATGTGGAGTTCCTGTTATTCCTTCTAACTCACATAAGTAAATTTAGTCTAGAAGGTCAGAAGTGACACAGCGTTTTAGAAACTACTGTGACACCTGACAAGCTTTTATGGGCAATGGGGTGCTTAGTTCTGGTCAGTTTTTAGTGTGGTGCCTGTGGTCCTGAACTCTTAGTAGTCATGTGGAAGACACAAAGTCAAGTAAGCTTTATTTCTTTAAAAAAATAAAAAAGCCAAGCAAAACAAACTAACAAAAACCAAAACAAAAGGACAGAAGGATGGATAAGGGAGACACATTAATCAAAAAGCTTGAGGAGCCTGCACAATGATAAGAAGTGTGAGCATTTTGAATCTGGTAAAACAGTAGTCCTTAATTTCTTATCTTTAACCTGTAATAGCCGAACTGAGATGAAGAGCACATGTTTTCAGGCAGGAAGTAGATGCTGTGTTTTCAAGGGAGACTGCTCTGCTATCTCAAACCATGGCACAATATTATATTTTTGTGTCACCCCAAAATACTCTTTTAAAGTTTCCAGAAGTTCTAGTGAAGGAAATAGGTTCCATGATAAAGAGTCAGTTAAGTCTAACATTTTCCCCTGTTTATTTTTTTTTTCCTGTGTTCAGTTTTAGTATAAGTCTTCAGTAGTGCTATCAACTTTTACTTGGCTACTTCAGTTCATCTGCCCTCTAGATAGAATTTTTCTCTGGATGTGTTTTATCTTTGTATCACATACGTTATTTGCACAGGACATCTTTATTGCTACTGATCTAAGGAGGAAAAGTGACAGTCTCCTGTAATTAGAATAGCAAATCACAACATTTGTTATGAAGTATTTATATCCGGCTGTCATGAAATGGATATAGAAAAGTATTATCTATCAGTATTTACTTCCATTGTAAGTATTTATTGGTAGAGGGAGACTAACTTTCAATTGGAAAATTAAATCTTGGGAAAATGTATAACTGGAAGCTAGATAATAATAGAAGTGCTTGAGGTCTCTGAGCTGTCCAACATATTAAACCATACTTAGTGATCTCTGTCACTTTTAAAGTAACAAATATGTTGAAGAAATTTTGCTTGCACTGAATAAAAACATAATATAAGCCTATACTAGATAGATATCTAAATACCTTCCAAAATTGATGTCAAAATATGAAGTCTCCTTATGTTGTGGTTGTACAGATAATTCTGTATAATTTTACATATTCATCCGTATATATACCTATATATATCTATTTGTGTATCATGCTGGTAAACATCAAGAAAATGAAAGGTGCTGATAGAATATCAGTGGTTTACCTTGCTGTCCACTGCCCAGATGGGTAGTAAATCCTGAGTGATAGTTAAAAAAGATCACAGAATTAATCTAGATACCTATTTAAAGAGAGATTTTTAAAAATTTACAAGCTACTGGAAAATACATGAAAAACATGAGTCAGTAGAGATAGAAGTGCACTACATATTGAAGCTGACATCTTATGTTGTTACTGCCTTTATGTGTGAAGGAAGGTAAATATGTTTTTCTTCATATGCCACCATGGGAATAACTAGCAGCTGTCTAGTGATCACACTGCTAGAGATTATAAAAAATAATATAATTTTTTGTAATTGATTGTCACAGCTAACAGCAAGTAGACTGCAATGCACAGAACCTAAAAATAACTTCTTCAGGTGTAATAATAATAATAATAGTAATAAAAGAAATACCAGCCTCTCCAGTTTAATGATGGTTGAATCTCAAAAGACTCATAGTGCTAGGTTTGCTTTGTTGTTTTGGATTGGTTTTAAATATTGTTAATTAGTTCTTGAGCTTCCCTGACCTTACCTGAATATATAAAGCTAATATGTATTTTGCACACAAATATATGTATTGGATGAAAATAGTACAGTTGATGAAATAGAGAATGGAAAAAAAAGGACTTGTCATAGACAGTGTGGGAGGAAAGATCTGGGCAGGGAAGAAGACACCACTTATGGAATACATTTACCTATAATTATGTCAGCCAAAGAGGCAGTAATGCATTGCTGTATCACAAAATAAAAGGGTGTATAATGAGTCTGTGTGGAAAAGAACCACCCAGGAGAAACTATTTCTGATTTAAGAGCTCTAGAAAGTACAGTGGGGTATTGGAATTGCCTGTGAAGTTTATTACAATGTCTTGTTTTATATAACAGAAAGGTAATTTTTTGCCCGTCTATTTGTTTAATATATCACAAGAATCTTTGAGAGGGAGATGTGGAATACTCCCATATTGCATTCAGCCTTATATAGAACCATGAAGTTAAATCATTATGCTGCATTAAAGCATTAAATGCACAGTCTCAAGTAATTCCTCAGTACATTTGTAAGCTATGAGACTGGAGTGTGTAATTAAAAAACTGTGTAGGAGAATGAAAAGTTGTAAGATATGTTTTTTGTTGTAAAGACTTGTATTGAAGCTTCTATAAAACTATTCTCTAATAGTAACTTAACATAGAACACAACCACAAAAAAAAAATAAAAAAATCTGGCTGAGCTTAGAAAAAAATACTGTCTCCCCAAGAAGAGAACAGCAAAGAGACTCCTTATGTGCAGTAAGATTTATACAATGAATCAAGACCAGACTGACTATTGGTAATACTTTCTAATGTCTCTTGGCCAGTGTAGCTGGATTTCAGTGTGGCACATACACTGAACCACATGAGATGCTATAATTGTATAATTGTTTAAATTGCTGACCAAAAAGACGAGAGTCTCAGAAGAAGTGTTTTAGAGCAAATTGAAACTTCTTGACAAGAGCCCTAGGCTTTCGGTTTCTGACATATACAAAGTCTGTAAACAACTTACATATGCCACTTGCTTGGTGCCAGATGCTTGCAGCCAGGTTAGTTGAGTCTTAAGAAGCTGAAGGGAAGAAAATGTATCCTGATTTTTAAATTTTTTTGTCTGTTTGTTTTTTTCATGGATTGTTATTTTTCACAATGTCATTGGAAGGCTGAAAAAAGGATTGGTTCATGTAAAAGTTATTAAAAAATGCCAGTATGATCCATTAGACCTTATTTCCTTTTGCTATTTTGCATAATGAAGAAGAAAATTCTGAAAAAAGCTCTAGTCTGCCTTATAAATTAGAGAAAAAGTCTTTTATGATGAATATGGTAGGCTTTAAAATATAAATATATTCATTTGTATTTTGTTGTGATTCTCTTCACAGCATAGTGATAGGGCACAACCTTGATGATGGTTCTGTTTCTCAGAATTTGATCTACAACATTAACTCATAGTTACCTCTTGAAAAACCTTGATTTTTTTTTTCTGAAATTATATAACCAGTGTATCCCATGACTTCTCAGTGCTGCTTTCCTGTGTTCACTTGTACTAACCAACCAATCTCTGTTATAGCCTGCATAGAAAAGTGCATAGAAAGTTGCACTTGTAGAGCATATATTCCATATTTTTGTATGGCAATACCTGACATCAAATCAACATGAAATTCACTTATTTCCTTGCAGCCTATTAATTTTTAGTAATTTACTTTGATGTAAGAAACATTAGTGAGCAGGAGTAAGGTTTAGAAGATTTATTGGTAAATAAACAGCTTTTAGCCTTAAATCCAGATTGTGCTTTGTATTTGCATCTCTATAAAGAAATAAGCTACTTTCTTCCTTCTGTGCCTTGTGACAGCATTGTGAGCCATCTGTGAAATCTGCTGGAAGATTGCTTAGACATGTCTCTCCTTGCATCAGTCCTGAAGACATTAATATCTAAAAAGTGGTTGTCTTTAAAGATCATTTACGTAATACAACTCAGATTACTAATGTGTTCGAAATATGAACAGGTCTCATGCAACATAGATTTGTAATTAAGCTCCTATCAAAATTAAGCCTCGCATAAGCTAATCAGACATTTTTAATGTGGTGAGACTATATGTATAATAATTTTGAAAGTTATGACTGAATTCTACTCTTGCCAAGGGGAAAATATAGACAAAACTTGTAATTTGGGTCTGGGGGTCTTGGAGTGTGTGCAAAAGATCTTTCTGAAATAAAACGTTACAATGGCATCACAACGTTTTAAAGTCCAAGTTCTTATATATCTTTTTCTTTTTAAGATCTGGTTGGTCTGACAGCTCTGTAAAGGACTGTGACTGAGGAGGAGCTGGTGTATGGTATTGCATCAGTTCTGGGATATGATACCTATTTCTCCATTTATGGGAGAAAAGGCACAACTCTGATTCTCATACTTTTGACGCCTATCATACTTGGAACATTTCTAGCCTGTTTGCTTTATCTAAAAATATTTTTTTTAAATTGGAAAACCAAAATATTATTCTTATTTTATATGCAGGGTTGTAGTACCAACTTACTGATATGGATGTAAACTGGTAAACCCACCTGTTGATTCAAATCTTACTCTCACCTCCATTTCCTTTTTTCTTGACTGAATACTTGTGTCCTTTGCTCACACAATGACAGGAATTGTTTTAGAAACAGTTAAGAATTACAGGTTGAAAGGGAAAAAATTGAAATCATAACATTTTTTCCAGGTTAAAATTCTATGGTTTGGCTTTTATGTGCTTACAATTAAAGTTGTAACTTTAAGCAAGCAGCATTTCCTATTTTCCTCCCAAGTTTGGCATACCAAGGTCATGCAGGATGCATGGTTGGTCCCACTTGTGACTCCATTAGGAAATTCCCCATGTTTGAGAACAAAGGGATGAAGTTTTTCAAGTACAGAATTGCTCTAATTGAAGAGGGCTAGTGACAGGGAGAGCCAAGACTGACATTGGAAGTCAAGGAACGTGTAAACCTTCATCTTTAACTTAGAAGTAATTCATTAAGAAAATTGCCAGACTGTCTTATATAGCTTGGCTTTGCTTGTTTGTTGCATGTATGATTGATTGAAATTACTGGTCTTGTGTTCACATCAGACTTTTTCAGAGGCTTGTGGCGGTTAACTTAGAGTGAGTCTCCAAGTCTTTATTTAAGAGTAAAACACCTTAAAATGGCATGAATTTTTTGCAGATATTTTCACCTGTGAAGATAAAAAAAATGAAGTTATACAGGGTAGGAATGATAAAGAATCTATTTGAAGCACCCGTTGTTAAAAAAAAAAAGCCTTTGAGGTGATTAACTGAATTCATTATTTACAAAAGTATTGTTACCCATTCCAAACTATGAATATTCATGATTCATTTATTTTTTTCATAGATTATTTTCCGTGCATTTTGATTTTAGAGAAAGTCATGAATTAATTTCTTGCCATTGTCACTGTTTCTTCTCATTGTTTTTGCAAGATGTAGATTGTGATGTTTCAAAAAAGTCATGGCAATAGAAGCAATGAAGACAAGGAGTTTGATTACTCATACAATGAGGCTTGGTACATTTACAGAGAAGATTATGTGCTGAGGCTGCTTGCAGTTGCTGGAATTTATACTTGGTAGCTGAAGTGAGATCTTTCAGTTTTATATCCTATAATATGGTCTGGCCAGGGCTCAGTCCTGGACACCACACTAGTTGAAAGCCAGACTTTTTGTTTATGTGATACACAATAACATTGGTTTGGGGCGATCATTCTTTTCATTTGTTTAATCCTTCCTGAACGGGTTAAGTACATCGTACAGTGAAGATTTAGTGGTGATAAACTTTTTCAAGTACCTGGCTTTTCTGCTTCTTTCATTGCTATGGGCCATTCTGTGATTCAGAGGGATCCCTCCCCTAAGTTCTGTGGTTAGCCATCGTTGTAATTTTATTTTCATTTTCATCTATTGTTTATGCCATAGTCTGCTGTCATGAATCCCATTTAAAAAACAAAACAAAGCAAAACAAAAAATCCCAAAATCAACAAAACAACAAAAATCCTAAACAAAATCCTTGAGTTCTGAGAAGAATCCCCAGATCCGAGGGACTTTGGATCATAGTGGACTGAGAGGTTTGGAAAAATACTGTGTGTCGTGTTATAGAGGATATAAAGCACATATGCGTGCTTGACCCTCTTGGTTCAAACAAATTTTCCGAAGTTGATTGAGGTTGAGAGATACTTGAGTTAGATGATCAAGACTTCCAATGTCAATCTTGTGTTCCTAAATTTAAGATTTAAAAAACTTCAGCTTGGGTGGGATGTCTAGTTGTCCATATGGAACAGGATGTTATTTTCAATATATTGCCCTCAGGAACTGTTTTAACCAGCCTACATTTTGCAGTGTTGTCACTTAAATAAGAAATTAGGAGCACCAATCAAAAAGTTTCTTAGATTTCTGGGTACTGGATACAAGTTATCTTGGATACATTATATTCCTACGCATGGAAACTTAAAGAAGAGCTTAATTTAAGGATGTCCCTGTAGTGTAAGGTACTGTGTTTTATATAAAAACCTCTGCTGCTTGAAACTATTGTTTTTGGAGGAGAGGAGAAAATGCCATTCATTAGACTTCATCAGACATTTAGAGTATCAAGATATAAAATAAGATGCTCAAAGCTGTTGTGACATTTTTGTAAGACTTGTTTTAATTCACAATTTCTGAACATTCTTTCAACAATAATGATGCTTCAAGATTTATACTCCTCCTAATCATTCTATCACTACATAGACTATCTGAAGAAATGAATTGTGCACTCCATTCCTTTCAAATGTAGTAAATCCAGATGTGAAATTAGGTTCTCAGCATACACAAATGATTAGGCTTGTTAAAATTAGTGCCTTCTATAAAAGAAATAATAAAAAAAAAGCCCAGCTAACACTCAGGACTTTGGTGATTGTCAGATTTACATTTTTTATTATTTTTAATTATTTTTTTAATTTTTGATGTTCATATGCAATCTCAGGTTGCTTTGCTTTCACTTAACTGGAGGTAGGACCTCCCTCATCTTGGATTCAAGTAGCTACCGGATAAATTTCAAGAGCTGTGTTTCGCTTGTTGTTACAGTCAAAGGAAAAGGGGTTTCCTAACATGAGAGGAAGAGTTGAAAAACTCAGCCTTGCTTGTCTTTATGCCAGTATTATCATGCTTTGCCATGTTTCTAGTGTACGTCTGTAGAGGTGTATTCTCATAGCTGACAGGAAAAGGAATACTTTATTCTTTGTACTTTATTGCCATCCACCACCACTATTTGGGTAAGAAAAAGCTCGAGCTTGATTTCCAGTTAAGAAAAAAAAACACCAAAGAAAAAGATGTGCAGCTATAATATACATGTTTGCATCCAAATTAACAAATGTGAAGAAATCTTAGTTGTAAATTCGAACTGAGGAAGTGTAATTATTTAAAACTTTTTTTTGTGTATGTTATCACCATAATATGTAAAATGCTAGCATCTTTCCCTCTTTTTAAAAGACTGTGGCCTTCTTTTTAGAGGTAAGATAGCAACAAGTGAGAGAAAATAAACCAACAGCTTGATTTCTTCACTGCCAGCTTCTAGGTTGTGAAGTCTACCACGTATTTCCCAACTGCTTGTCTTTGGTCTCGAGTGTTTTCTTGCTGTAATAGGCTACAAAAATGGTTATTTTGGTCACCCACCTGAGGGACCAAGTAGGTCCTTGCTGTGGAGTTGTTGGCAGTGCCAGAGGTCACAGACATGCACAACATGGCTCTTCAGTGGACTCCTCTGTTGTCGTCCTCTTGTCAAGATCTGTCTCTACTGACCCCTCTGGTCTCTTCTCAGACCTCTTGTTTTTTCTAATTAGAAGAGTCTTTCTCCTTTAGGCGAAGGCTTTAGGGCAAACTCTTATTTTCTTTGTTGTATATTTTAACATACTCAAGACTGTAGAATCCAGCTGAGATGTATTTAAAAAGCATTTCATTGTGATAGAGGAATGGATAATGGAGAGGTGAACTTGTGTGATAGGCTTTAATCTAGAATCTTCTTGCATTAAAATGTCTGCTAACTTAAAAAAAATGAGTATCATAAAGAGACATACTTTCAAATTCTGTATGTAATGTGACTTTTATACCTGCTGCAAAGAAGACTTGTTGCTGAAATTCTGTCATATACCTAAATGAGAAGGTAAAGTTAAACCTATATTTCAAGAATGGACATTAGAAAGCAATGTGGTCTCAATCTCCTGTAACATTTATATTGAACTCTCTTATTTGAAAAATTACATGTTATTTTCCCAAATTGCTACACATTTTATGTCACTTCAGGCAATATCTCCTTTTCCAGATTTTCAAGTTTACTTTACTTCTAGTATTTTTAGTTACTGCTGGAAACACATTGTCACCAGTTGTCATACAAAGTTAGGATAAAAAGGCTTGGTTCTCCAAGTGAATGGGCGAAAAAAGAATTTATGACCTTCAGCCTGTATTTGACTAAAAGCAACCTGTGATGCAAGTTACAATCCTCAAGTGAGGCTTTAGGTGTGAGTGTGAGACAGGAAGGTGAAACAAAGAATTGATTTCCATTATGAAGAGGTTACACATGCTGAGTATAATATACAGAAGTACTGGAGAGATCTAGCTCAACTGACCTCATAAATGACAGGGAATGTGAGCTATATATTCGGTGAAATATTGTCTATTTCACATTTAAGTTGCCTGAAGAGTACAGTTTATTTAATATATTAATGCAAATGGGTATTTTTGTTAGGGCAGTAAGTGCTGTTGCAAGAAATAGCATGCTTTAAGACACATGGTCTTTCTCTTCAGGTACAGCAAATTTCTAGCAAAAACATGTTATAAATAATGGTTGTTATTTTAGTCTGTGTTAATAGTTGGATAGCTTAGGGGAAATGGCTTCTGTGATCTGGAGATGTGTTAGCTGGAAATGGAGGTATCTGCCTTTGACTCACTGGGGCAGAAATAGAAGTAGTACTCAGTAAGGTAAGCAGGGAGATGTGACATGAAAGGCCATTTTTCTGTAGAATAACTGTGAAGACTTTGGTCAACAGCAAAAATAGCATCCCCAAAGCCCTAGAAGAAACCAAAACCAGGCCACCACAGCCTTCTATCCTATGGTAGGATATGGGTAGGTAAATCATTGAACAATTACATGTTCTAGGAAAGATAATCATACTGTGAAATTAAATTTCCCAGTTCCACTTACTGTGTATTTCATATAAATTTATTGTGTTGAATATTTTCCTTCACAAAAGGAGACTTACTCGTTGTGAAATATTTTTGAAAGCTGTTTTGTTTATTTGTCATGTAACTTTCTCCATCGAAAGCTGATTTAAACATTCAGAGGATGTAGATTAATACAGACTACTGAACTGACTGATGACGAACCTGCACATAAGCATAAAAAAATCCTTCTCTATCTCCATTCATTCTTCTTTGTATTATATCACATGCATATACTTCTGGAATAGATGGTACCTGGATTTCTTAATAAAGTATCTAGAGAGAGCAATCCAATTTCCCAATATTCTTGCAGAGTTTGGTAGCAGCTAGAGATGGTTTGATCATCTATTATATTTTAGTTTATGGTGCCAGAATTACTGTTCTACTGTATTTGTGGTTAAAAAGATAGATCCTTCAGCTGCTAGTATGTTCAACTTTTATTACAACAGAAAGGGATCAAAGTCAAATGTCACTTACATGCCTTCAGGATATACCTTCTGTAGGCTACTATTTGTTTTTCAAATTACCGATTTTTATTAATAGCATATCAAAATTATTGTGGTCCTTTGATTTCAGTAAATAACATAGAGTGTAAAACAGGTGTTAGCAAAAGCTAAAAAATAACTAATCCAGGGTGAAATTAAAATAACAGAGGTACTGGTATGAAATACAACTTTCAGGTGTTGAAACATTTTATCTTGGCATGATTATTTCAGTATCAAAATATTTTTATTCATTGCTATATATTGTCATATAGCAGGTCATTGCAGTACTTGGAGTTCTCAAACGTAGAAGAGTTAAATTTCTAGCTTATATTTCAGATTTTTTAACAAGTGATTTTTATGATGAGAGCAATGTAGTATATTCCAGATTATTTAAGGGGCTATTACTTTGTACTTTAGAAGATACTGGAATTACAGGCTATGTATAGTAGCAAACAGGGCTAGGGGTTTAGTTGTTGGCATGTTTCCTAAGATGCTTTGGCTTATACAATTAACACTTTCTCAAACAGTATTTAGGGACAACTTAGGACCTAACGTAGGTCATTGGCAATTTCTGATAACTAATGTAGATAAGGCTTCTCTGTTCTGAAATAGATGGGATTTTTGCATGCATGCCAACGCTCTCAGTGGCACAGAACAGGCTTGGCTCATTTAATTTGCCAGAGTTCATGTAACTGCAGAGTCCTCAACTGAAATGCTTCCAGAAACACTTCTGTGGTTTGGATGAAGCTGAAAATTGCAATGAATGTAGAATTTCACTGTATCATGTTAAGCAAAAATTGAAATTATAATTACTTGAATTATTTATTTTTTTGTGTCATTATCATAAAGCAGAGAATTTTAAAGAACTTCACCTGGTTTCAAAAACCTAAGTTTAATTGGTGGTAGTCTGCAGCAGGTGAGCCATTATGGGAGTTTATTTTCTATTTTTAAAAATTGTTGTTGTTTCGTAAGTCTTACTATCGTAAAGATTGTTCACATTCATAGAGACTGGTTTATTCCATGTCAAATGAATCTGAAAGTTGGTGGGAAGAAAGAATAAGAAGCAGTACATTAAAGCCATGGAAGCAAGAGAAAAAAAAAAATTGAAACAGAATTGCCTGAGGACATTGCTTTGCGACTTTTCATTTTCTGTGCCCAGAAAAGTTTCAATCATTATAAATTAAGTGGTTTTTTTGGTCCTTATCATTACTGCAAACAAAGTGCTATTTGAACTGAAGCTTTAAAGGTAAGGATGGTGGAGACTTTTATTAATTGCTATATATTGTCATAGCATTTGATGTATCTTAGCCAGGCTGCCTCTTTTCATGCCAGGTTTGGATTTGGACCATTGGTTAGATTTTTCTACCCCATAATATTTGACTGACTGAAATGTGTTTCAAATCACAGTAGATTGTTTCAATAAAGGAATATTACCTATGCTCTGCAACTTTTAGTGCTTTTTTTTCAACAACGTCTTCAGGGAAGTGAGAGTTGGAAACTGTTGATATTTTATAATTCCATTAATTCATCTGAAATATAACTAATATTCAAATCAAAATAAGCAATACAGTTGCAATAGGAACATATAAATCCTGTGAATATAAATTAAAAACCCCAACAGTGTTTTTGCATCTCTTGCTGCTCCTTGGCAAGACTGCAGAGTTAAAACAGTCATCAATTACAGTTCACAATTCACAGAGTGGGATTCAGTGGAGTTAGGATTTAACCCAGTGACAAAATTCCCATTGACCTTACACATAGGATAGGTAATGCCATCAGCTAAGCAGAGAGATGAGCTACTCTCATCTAAAGAACACCATGAGATTTTGTCTTCTTTATAACCTGCTCACCTGAGCCTGTGCTAGGAGAGATTTCCAGCGGGTGTAAGAGCTGGCTTAAAGAAGAGAGGGAGCTCAGGTTTGTGTTTTGGCATGGTCTCATCTGTCAGGGCCTAAGTGGGTTTGTGTGTGTTCACCTGCAGTCCTCATCCAGTGGTCCTAGAAAATAGTTACCTCATCCACCCCAACTAGCAATAGAAACAGAAAACTCATGACTTCTGAAACTAATTTTGTTTAATGCCACTTACATTCTTGCAATATAATACAGGATTTAACTTGATTTCACTCATTTAATCCATTCGGTAAAGAATTTCTAAGAGGAAACGGGTTTGGTTTGGGTTTTTTGGGTTGTTCTCTCCCCTCCCCCACCCTCAAAAGCCTGATTCAATAGTCTATATTTATCACAAACTAGCTGCTTAAGTGTAGAGACAGAGGTGCTTAAAATAAAGAACATCTTGAACTGCTAAATATTTGTTTGTGCTGAATTGGATTGAGTGTAAGCTCCAAACAGTAATTAAAGTTGTTTAGTGAATTAATGATTTCTTGTGAAGGAGAGTAAGTTAATCATTTAGGAATTCAGCTCTATTCTATTCCAGAGTGCCAAAATGAAGAGAAAAAAAAATTCTGAACAATTACTAGCAGAATTTTTTTGTAGTAAAATGTTTGGAAGCCATCCATGAACTGCTTTAAATTTCTCACTTCTGTGAACTTCTTTTAGCTCAATTTAAAAAAAAAAGTATCTTTAATAAAAATTGGAAAACAATATTTGCATAAAGATGGGAAACTTGAATGTCAAGTTTTAGAAAATATAATTACTGTCTCTAAATTGAGACTAAGGTATACACAGCAAAAGTAGTTATATTCTGTTTATGAGGCCTGATAGATTAAAAAAAAGTCATAATGACAGAAGCTTGAAGTCAGAGAAGCTGCAATAAAAATCTTGACAATTATACTTTTCCTTTTTTCCTTTTCATACATTGGAAAAATCTTTTTTGTTTGTCCTCCTCTGTACACACAAACCAAGTGCAAACCAATGCATAGATATGATTGGAGATATTATGAAGAGACATTTTGACTTTTTTATTTTTAACTGCTAGGTCTGAATTCTATCTAGTTTCATTCAGGAAAGAAAAAAAAAGAAGTGCTTCGAAGTGTTTCAGTAGAGGAGATGAGCAACTTAGGTTTTTCCTCAACTTCTTAACTTTAAGCTGCCTTAAAAACAATCTTTTAGAAGTAAGAAATACAAGAATAAAGAAAAAAAAACAGCATTGTAAAGAAGGGAAACACTATTTTCTAACTTTGTTATGATTGATTTAGATGCCTAAGGTTTTTTAACTGTGTTCATACCTCTGAAGGTGCATAACTTATAATGCATTTATCTTGTGTGGCCACAATTTTAACATGATTAGCGCCTTGTGCACAGTAGAAATCTCAGGGTCTGAGATAACAAATACAGAGTTTAGCTACTGAAGGCATTTGATACCACAGCAGAAGCACTTTAAATGAGTCCTCTGGTAAACAAGTCGCAGAATGAAGATTGAGATGCAAAGGCCCACTGCTTCAGGGCTTCACCAATGTTAGAATGTTTCATCATACGCTATGCATTGCATGGCGTGTGGAAAGACAAGGCTAAAACACTGATCTCGGAAACATGTGTGAACTTCAAATCAAGCATTTGAATAATTCTGTTGAGCTTTGGGAAACTAAAATGTTTTTAAAGCCAAGCATGAAAGCAGTGGAAGAGGAAAACAGACTCTGATAATCTGAAAGAATTAATAAATATGATGCACTAGCTATTAGATTGGGATTCTGTAATTGTTTCACTGCATAAGGCTTGAGCAATTGTGGTGTTTTCTGAAAGTTTCCTGGTTATGCTGAAATTCTATAAGCAAAGTAATGTGATACCATAAATCAAGATGCAGTAAATGGTTTGGCCTTTTTGTTTGCCATTTATAAATGTCTGGTTTGCATTTGCCATGAGAATCACAAATGATACCTCAGGGCACAAAAGGAATTAATGGAATTAAATCTTGCTTGTGTTGTGGAATCTTGCTATCATATTTCTTGTGTTGGTTGTGCTTACTGCTGAGTGCTGTGTGATTTTCCTCAGCAGATGGAAATGAGTCTTGTCCTACAAGTGACACTTAAGCAGAAGTTTTAGGTAGAATATTGGTGTATGGAAGGTTTATAAATTCTGGTGCTCAGCCATGCCAGCTTTGAAATTGTCACAATGAAAGGAAGCAGCATTATTTTTTGAAACTGGATGAATTAGAATTTAGATATAAGTTTCCTGGTGTTGAGAAAGTTAGACAAGTAGAAGAAACACTTAATACAACTAATATCTGATCTAAACTACACAGCTGCCATTTATGGACAAGTGGAGCTTAGTTGTTCAGTGTGGTTGCATGGGTTCATCTAGTTCTTGTGGATTTTCAGAATTTGTTTATCTGAGCAAAATCTCAGTGTACAAAACCCAGAATTAGATTATGGCCACTATGATAAAAGACACAGTATAATGATCTAAACGAATCATGGACACTGTATTTCTGTAGAACAGAGAAAAATGAGTGAATGAGGTTTTGAAGCGCTGATGTTTCATGCAGGAAGGGAACAACTTGAAAGTTAAAAGGCTAGAGGTACCCTTATGTATTCTATAAAGTCATCAGAAATTCTTCAGGAAAAGACAGCACAAGTCACAAATTGTGTAGAATGTTTTGATTCAGAAGTGGGCCCAGAATTTCCTGGTGTTTTCATCTTGTAGTTGCTGTTTATTGTCTTCTGGTGGTACCTGCCCAGCTTCTGCAAGTGGCAATATATGTTTTATCTTGCTTCCATATAAAACAGAGCATTTGGATTCCAGCATGTTGATTCCCATGTTTAACTCCTGTCAGCTCTGTGTTCTGCTCGGCATTGTGGGAAGTACTGTGGCTTCAGCACATGGACTTCCATCACATGCTTGACAATACTCTTCTTGGTCACTCATCAGCTGTCATCAGAAGCAATGTATGCAGCTCCCTGTTTGTGCTGCAGTCAGAACTTCTTCTGCTAAGCCTTCTGCTGTTCCGAAATTGTAATCCGTCTGGACATCTTATGAAGTGTGAGTCTAATTCATCTGCTGGAGAGTCTCTTGACTTTACAATTTGTAGTGGACAGCTGCATTTTTGAAGCTGAGCGAAAACTTGTCACATTGGCTCATCTTAATCTCAATTTGAGATTCATTTGGCTTGAGGTCCTGTGTCTTTTAGAAGGAAAAAAAACCCTGTCATCAGTGCCTACAGCTTTGAATCTGGGAATGTAGAGCTCCTTGTAAAGTGGCTGTTTAATGCCTATGATAATTTCAAAGCTAGTCTTAGTTTTACAATAAAAAGCATCCTGTAGGAATTTTGAGCCTAAGCTTTAGGACATAAGGAAAAGCATATATTTCCAGTCTAGATGATGAGAATGATCACTGATATCAAAAATTTGAAGGTTGCTTGTCAAATACTACAGAAAAAAAAAATTGGACTTCTTAAATTCAAAGAATTTTAACACTCAACAGTTTTTATTACACATGAAATGAAATTTCTGATTGTGGAAATATACTTTTTTTTCTGGAATACCAGCATCTGTGTGATCTTGACTGTGCTACTTGTAGAAATGTGTAAGATAAATACATCAAGTAAAGACAAGATTGATTCTGATGACTTGACTGAATTAAGGAGAAAACAGTCTTGTCACTTAAATGTTATCAGGTTTAACAATGAAGTTGATGAGGGTATCTGAATTATATCTTGAAATTTTTCTGGATCTGTAGAATTCAATGGCATTGCTTAAATCAATCTAACAAGAGTACAGAATTCAATTTTAGAATTAGAATTAAATAAATACAGATAAGTCCCTCAATCAGATTGCGGTTTCTTGACTTCACATGGAGTTCAAGTATTGTCAATCATGTTTTAATTTCTGACTTACTTATATGACATGTAAGATGTGTAACTAGAAGTATCTCCAACAGATATTTTTTGTTTCTTTAATTCATGTCCCTTTGTTTCTTGTCCCAGTTAACCATATTCCTTTCACCAGAGATATCCACTGCTGTGTTTCCTTCCTCCCTGTCCTTGCAAATTTATAATATGCACCCCAAAGGTTTTGCAAAAAATTATTTTCCCCTTTAAAATGGACATTGGTTGTAATGAGAATGTGAAGCATTATATCCTGTGAGATGTTTCAAATTCAAAATCTATACTGGCAATACTAGTCTTTTAATGGGCTACTTCTACTTAATGGAAAAAGAAATGCTAATGACATGAAGGAAATAGAGAATGATACAAATGAAAACTGGAACAAATGTTGTTTTGTGACAGATGGAGATGAAAATAATGTGTATAATTCAAAGCCAAAGTAAATAAATAAGAGAAAGCATGTGAACAAATACTTAATCAGTCTGTGCTATGGAAAGAAAGCTCTTTTACAGTTATAAACTTTTTTTTTCTTGTGGTTATTGTTGTGTACGTTTGTTGTTATTTGTGTATGTATCTTGTTGTTATTTGTGTACGTTTTCATATCACATCTGTATGTTTAGAACTTTATTTTTTGTGCTATGAATCACCTTTTGTAGGTTTAAAAATTGCATATTACATGTTGATGCTGTCATAATCTAGATGATACATCTTAGTTGCATCTCGTTTTTTTTTAAACACAGTTAAAATCGACAAACGGAGTTAGAACCTCTACACAATTTTTAAGTAATTAGTTTAATAATCTGGAAAATACTTTTGTGTTTCATGAATCAAAACTCAAATTATGGGATAATGGTGTAAAATTTCAGAAATGGCATAAATTTCTGCCTAGTTCAGCACACAGTAAAATGTGATAGACATTATTAAAACTTGTCTTAATTTTTTTAAGAGAAACCAAACCCTCACAATGTTACTGAGATGTTGAGAGAACCTAAATTATACTCTAATTCTGTGCAGGAGTGTTCCTCAAATGCTTATTTTTGCAATATGTTATTGTTTTGTATTTTTAATTTGAATTTGCATTGCTACTTTGTATGGTGTCCTCATTTGCTTTGATACTTTATTCTTTTTTGTTCTTTGTTAGCTTTTCATTCTTATCTACAAAGCAAACAGCATGGAATATAGTAAACAAACTGGAGAAAAATGAATACTCTGAACATGTGTCTTGAATTATTGGGAAGCATCCAATTATATAATTATATTGTTATTTATTTGCTTATTAAGAACTGAACAGAGAAGAGCCACATGTTCTCATAATTCTGATCAGCCCCGGGTTGTGCACCAGCTCTACAGATTATATGCAAAAGGAAATAATTCACAACTTCTGTGGCCAGTCTTTTCTTCTTTCACCATATTTCACTACCTTAATTTTTTATGTGTCTTTAGGTTTATGCCATGACAACAGTTTCTCCCAGCAGCTTGAATATATATGTGGCAGATAAGGTTGTGTTAAACAGTGTGATCCTTACTTCTGGCTATTTGGATCAGATGGAAGTTCTAACTTTCATCAGGATACTGAACCTTATCAGCTTTCTGGAATCCCTGGGATCACTTGAAAATGATAAAGCTAGTATTTATGTTTTCAGGGTAGCAAATGTTACATCATAACTTCCACTGCTGAACATGAATATTTCTGAAATACTGTTAAAACCCTTCTGTGACACTACTTTCATAAAATAATAGAAAAGTAAAGGAAAAAACCCAAAGCAAAGGAAAAAGCCTGCAAAATAAGAAAAATAAAACAAAACAAACCTAAAAAAAAGTCTTCAAGTACTTATGGGTTATGAAAAATAACTTCTATGACTGAAATAAGCCATTACGTTAAGGTTAGTGTTTTTTTTCCAGAATACTGTACCAATTGATATAATAATAAACAAGCCAAACTGAAACAATGGAGTTGATTTCTTTCCTGCTCCAAATATATTATATTTATGGAAATCTTTCCTTATATGAATATTACATATTCATTACGTATCAAAATCCATGTGAATAGCGGCATATACGCATATACACAGATCTATTTGTATATATACACACCACACCACGCACAGCAATTGCTGTACAGCCATTTAGTAATTAACACTCATTTGCATATGAAGATTTATGGTTAATTTTGTAGGTGCTGTACAATGGTACAACTGTGCTCACTTTCTAATGCACCTTGGCTGGCATTGGTCTCAGTCATACCCAGATGTCAAAGAAGATTCGATTCCTTCTAAAGGATGTATCTAAGCTAAGTGGAATGAATCACTCCTGGAGATGCTGATGCTCTTCTCTGGACTAGGGGAACTATCTCTGAAAGGGAAGCTAAGGTTAGATGTCTGCCTGTTAGGTGTTGAATCATGCATGGTAAATTCCACCATAAAAGCCCTGCATCAGTTGTCTTTACCATCGTTCTGCTGACTATCTTCTGATTAAAGACTGATTGTACACTTGTCTGTTTTGATCACTGTAGTATAAAAATAACACTCCATCTTCCAAGGAGGAAGCGTGACTTGTTTGTTAAGTATGAGAGACAGCAGTGTCACAGGAATGACTGAAATCTTCAGAAGGGAACCTGCTGGTGAGGAATAAAACAGCTGAGATGGCAGTTGGGTATTTTGTTTGTCTGACTGAAAGGAAAGAGTGGAAGCTCATGGGAATGACAGACCACTGTCAGTGGTGAATTGCTCTGAAAGAGAAGAGACATTTTCTAACTTACTTGTCATGATTTCCTTGACTAGAAAGAACATGTCATCAAAGAAAATGTTTAAAACTTTGAACATTTCTCTGTTAGTGTTTTATTCAATTACAGTTTTCTGTGGTAGAAAGATTTTGTGGTAGAAAAGGATCATTTTTCTCCTTCAAACTGTCAATTGGGAACATTTCCCTATAGCTATGAGTGATGGGGAGAATTTGATGCAGTCTTCAATATTTTAAAATATTTTTAGATGAGTAAAGATATTGATTTTTCTTACAAATTATTTGCTAGTTATTTTCATTACTTGATGTGGATAAAAGGTGTGTTTAAGTTAAGAGTCATTTAGTGATGTGGATAGCAGTTGTTCCTTGAAAAGCGTCTCAGAGTTTTATAATTAGCAGTTTGCTTAACTTGTTTAACCACCTTCAAGTCTTATCTGAGCACAACTTTTAACATTTCCATTTACTGAGGTTATTCTAAAAATCTGAAAATACTTAATGTACTTTATTTATCTCTCACTAGGCATTTAATCTGCAGTAAATCAAGTGAGTGTCCTTCTGACTCTGATGTAATGATTATGATGATTATGATGAAAATCTACCCTCCTTGCTGTAAATACAGTAAAAAAATCTGCTGTTGATCATATTGTTTTTGTATTTATTCCTTCTGGGAACCACACATACTGTACTACCTATCAAGTAGTGCATTTGGTTGTGTTTGCGTTGAGTTAGTAATTCATTCCAAACAACTTGTTTTTTCCTTTCAGATTTAATGGACTAGTTATCTGTGCTTTACAGCCATGGTCAAGATAATTACTTTGAGTCCCTGCCACAAAGAAAAAACTCAGTGCCTCAAAACTGAGGTGACCATGCTTATGCTTGTATAAAGAGAGAGCCTGGGCTTTTTTGACTTATTTGCTGACAGTGTGATGTTTAACAATGTTTCAGTGTATCACAGTTATAAGGAAAGGTTTCCTCCATGTCTTTTTACTGATGTACTCATTCAGAGAAAAGCAATTCAGTGTTTCTTTTCTTTCACCTTTAAGCACCGTGTAGGAAATTGCAGAACCTTTTCTTGGGCAGATCCATCACTGTGGTAAACCCATTAATTGTGATACAACAGAACAAGAATTCTGATCTCGAGACAAGGGAAGAGGATAGAAAAACACTGAGGCCTGGATTAGTCCTCTCTAATGCTAAAAGTTTGAGGGTGGTGAGGCTGACTACTTTGGGCTTCCCTGCAGTAGAAGGAGAGAGAGCACCTGTGCAGCACTCAAGATTTGGATGGGCTTGACTGTGCTGCAGAAGTTCCGTTCTCTCCTCCAACTGTAAGGGGAGCAGAAGGCAGCATTCCTGTTATCCTATATGGCTCTGTGCCCATTAAGTTTTTCTTGTATAACCCTTGCAAACAGAATCACAGCAAAACATAATTTTAGTGACCTTCAATCCAGTCTGTTTCCAAAACATATCTGCCATTCCGTTTCCATAAATAATACACCTGTGGCTTGGGGCTCCTATGTCAAGCTAGCAGTCATCATCAATTGCTTTATCATAAGAGGTGTTAGTGCTATTATTACATCAGTGGTGAAAGAGACAATGTGATGCAAATCTATCTTATGGCAGCCAGAACAATTATGGAGATGGGCACTACTGTGTTCCTGAGGCTCAATAGTCTACTGGAATAGTCTGTATTCCTAACAACAAGGTATTCTTTAAAATCTAGTATTCCATTCAAAAAGCCCAAAGGAAAAGAAGTGACAAATTGAATAACCTGCTTGAACATCCATACTACACACTTAGCATAATGAGTCAGTTGTGGTCATCCTGTTTTGGTAATGAAATCTGAAATACCACAGAAAACAGTGATCTGCACTCAGCTGGTTAATCATGCACAGAGTTCTTATCCTTGTTGACGTATCTGTACCCTATGCTTACTGTAGCTGTGTATTAACCTGATTTACTGTTTGCTTTAATTGCTTCAAAGGCACCGATGTAAAATCATTAAGAAATAGTGTAAAGAAACCGTCAAAATAATAAAAAATATTTTCTCTTTTTCTTAGCAAGCACCTTACTGAATGAGGGAATTCCTTTACCTAAGTGTAAATCAGGTGCTTTCTGTCTCTGTAGATCCAGAAGAATTCATTAGTTGTGCAACTAGTCTGTGACAGAAACATGTTAACCTTGGGCACTAGACCAGAGCTATCTTGAAGGAAAATGCAACATATGGGAAGACAGAAGAAAGTGTGTGTTGTGGGAGGTTCTTTTTATGAAATATGGAGTCTCTGTGAAAGCTGCCCAGAAAATTAGGAAAATGGAATTGATCCAAACACAAATAGATTAATAGACACACTTCAACTAGCAACAGAGTTGACAGACAAATTAGAATGTAGTTACTACAATGAAAGATTCAGTACCCAATTTCCATCTTTTAAAAGTAACTGGCATATAGTTGTTCGAAAAACTGCTTCATAAAATTAAATTGGACTGTACAGACCTTGTATCTAGTTTAATTCATTTAGATGGCCATGTGGATACAAGTGAAAGGTCAGTGCATGCTTCGTTTTCTGCTTAACCCTGAAAAGTGATGCCTCTTGTACTCTGTATTCCTTTATTTGCACATCTGTTCCCTAGGTATTTCTCTGATATCTCCCATATTTTGTAGCTAGATACTGGTTAATTTTTGTTTAAAATAGATTTAAATTACTGTCAGTTTAAAATTCTGTGACAATTATATAGCAACCTCTTCTGAAATGCAAAGCCAAAATCTTGTTTCTCCTGAGCTGGCAGTAGACTCTGCTAGTAAATTGAATGGACGTGTACGTAGAGATGCCATGTGTTCCTATGGCCCTGGGTATGGGGTGGTAGGAAACTGTTACTCTTTTGAGGTTTTTCTTTTTGAAAGTTAAGGAACAAAAGGAGAATTATTCAGGTGGAGTATCTTCACTGTGAGGCAGACTTCATTCATTGTATGAGGAGTGTTTGACTTGGTGTGCATGAAGATCTTTTGCCCTAGAACTTAGATTAAAAAAAAAATTGTCAAATCAAACTAGATTTCAAACCTAACGTTAAAGGAGTAATAAAAGTATTAAGAAAAGTCAAGTCTGAATTATGAAACGCATATAATTTATAACAGAATATCACAAATCAAGCTGACAAAGTGGTACTTGTTAGCAAAAATGTTCATGTATCAGGAACTTCTGTTGTGAAGTAGAATGTAGTGAGATGAGTGCAAAGATACAAGATACTATTTTCTCCATCTACCTCTGTTTCCTCAGAAATCTCTTGTGGACCAAGCCTGGCTGGGATGGAGTTAATTTTATTCACAGTGGTTGGTAGGGGGCTGTATTTTAGATTTATGACCAAAATAGTACTGATAACACGCTGATGTTTTGGCTGTTGCTTAACAGCATCAAGACCTTTTCTCTTATTCTGTCTCCACAGTGAGTATATTAGTGGGGGACAGGAACTGGCAGGGCACACCACTGGTCAGATGACCCAAAGTAACCAGTGAGATATGAGGAAAATGGAATTGATCCATGTCATAGTGTCATGCTCAGCAAGTGAAAGAGAATAAAAAGGGTTTAGTCCATCTTAGGACAGGCCATCAATCTGCCCACAAGGAGTGGTGAATGATCGGCTTTGAATCACTTGTTTTGTTTTGTTTCTCTCTTCTTAAACTTCTGTTTCACTTATTAAAGAGCTTTTATCTTAATTCCCAAGTTTTCTTTCATCTCACTGTGGGTGGAAGAGAGCAAGGTTTTGTGTGGTTGTTTAGCTGCTTTCTGGGGTTAACTCACAACAGCTTGCTAGTCTAATAATTCACTTGCCTCTCTCCTAGCCCACATGCTATTAAGACCTAGGAACTGTAGGGTTCAAAAGTTCTAAATGATATGATATTTATTACAAGTTGTGAAAGTGTATGTCTTGTTTCTTACTTAGATTATGTGTTACGTATCACTCAATTTTACTGTTTAGCCAGAAGTCTCAGATTTAAGAAAGAATTATGCTTTTTCTTTTTTTTGAAGCAACATTAGAAAATATGCCATTATTAGAATATTTTATGCCTGAAAACTGTTAGAATTGGTAGGTTTTGTTTGCTGGAACTTGCTATGCCTGGAGCTTGGGATGTCCAGAGCACGAAAAACAGATTAATGGCAGAATGGGGATAGAAGGTCCCCAAATGGTAGAGGACCTTTCTGTTAATTTCCTGCAACAACCAACAAGGCTCTAAGTTGTCTGTGCAGCAGTTTCTTTCTGGGAACTACCTTACATAGTAGGGGGACATCAGTGCATCAATAAGTATGTTTGTTGATTTTTCTCTGTAAGAGAAACCCATTTTGCTAAGCACAGACTTTGTGCTCTGTGTTCAGAAGTAAATGATGTGCATGTTGAAGGTTCTGTTTCCTTGCATTTACCAACAGCAGTTACCTACTGTAAAGACCTGGCAGAGGCCAAGTTACTTAGATCAATTGGTAGTCCTTGGAGTAAAACCCAGAAGACTGAATTAAGTCCAGGATCTTATAAAAAAAGAATAGGTACAGGCCCGGGAAGAGGTCTGATGAAGTCTGAAGAGGAAACTTGCAAGACATTACTTGAGAATAGCTATTGACAGTATATGTGACATCTGGAGCAACTATTGTCTTCTGTTTTAGAGGAAGTTAGGTAAACTGGTGAGGGCTTCCAATGCTTGTCTTTTTATTGAAATTTCAATAGATAGATCCAGACAACATAATTCCAATAATAGATCCAGACAACAAAAGGGTTTGAGCCATTTCCCTGTGGCAACTGACAGTTGTATTTAAAACTCATTCTGTATTCCTGCTTTAAGAGACCACCTGTAGAAAAATAGGTATTACAATCTTTAGCATAAAAAAGCGCGATTTTTTGAGTGTATGGTATACTGTGTCATTTTATATCTTATAAGAAAATAAAAAATCATAAACACTTATAACCTCCGATTTTGAAAACTGTTTTCCATCACTAACAAGTTCACAATTTTTGCATAAATACCTTATCTAAATATTTTATAACTTTCTACTGTTCACTGTAGTTTGTGAGTGGGGAACAGACCTATATAGAAGCTCTGTAGATGAAACTTCAGTATTTAATGCTTCCGCTTGTTTCATACAATAGTGCTGGTGGGAAGGTGTTTGGCTCTTTTTGGTTTTTGGGTCCACCTGCCACCAAATCAGCCAAGAAGTAGGTGGGTGATTCTGCAATCTTTATGTTATTTGATTGAAAGCTTTTTCTGAAAACTTTAGCTTTACTGTAAATATTATGATGTGGAGTTCCATACTGTCAAAAAAGTGTGAATGTCAGTTCCCTTCCCTTCCCTTCCCTTCCCTTCCCGAGACTTTTGATCATGCTTATTTCTAAAATTTGCAGAGGGTAATAAGAGAGGCTTGCATGTGCCCAAGATCAATCAAGCACTGCTGTTTCAGAAACACGAAAGGAGTATACTACTTCATAAATATTAGTTTAAAATTATATTAAAGAGCAAAATTTTCTATATCTTTAACTACCTGCCATAAATTGTTTACTTAGAATTCTCATTATCCTCAGAAATCTTCTGGGGGCAAAGTTAAATTTTATCATCTGTACCTTTTTACAGTTTGTGACACCTCAACACAGGTTTTCCTTTCAAAGTAAGGAAGGAACATTTTAATGTATTTCATCAGTAGATTGATTACATGAGTGGACTCCCTATTAATTGAAGATATTTGTATAATAGTTTCGTTAATAGTAGTTCTGGTAAGGCAAGACGCCAGATGTAATCCCTGTTAATCCCTGAATACAATTTTAGTTTATATACTGCTTGCAGTAATGTTCATTTTCTAAATGTCTTTTTCCTCTCCTGCATTTCTTTTCAGAACCCAACAAACATTGTGTTTTCACAATATATTGTTTCTCTGACTAAACTGCCTTGGCCATCCAGGCATTTCCAAAGTAAAACAAAACAAAACAACACCAAAACAAACAAACAAACAAACAAACCCCAAATAAAACCAAAAACCCCTCAACCTGAAAAAGCCCTTACTTTTCCTGGGATTTTCTTGCTTTTCACATTTGTGTGTGCTGGAACCCACAACATTTAGAGATTAAGAATCAGAATAAGAAAATCAAATCAATGAAAGCTGGATACCTGTTTCTTTCCTTCTGGCCTTTTTCTTACAGAAATGCTAAGTGCCTGAAAAAGTGATTAGTTCATATGTGTATATTCAAAATCTTATAGGGCCAGGAGTACAGTGGGAGTAACATAATTTTACATTTATGTAAGTGATGAAACTTCAGGATTTTCTTTTATTTTAAGAATCCTTGGATCCCACGAATCTGAGGGTAGTTCAGATTTTGGATATCTTCTCTGTCTCTCATAATTACTCTTTAGCATGAGTAGTTTCAGACCTTATCGAGTATGCTGTCTTTGGAGAAATGTTTCAGGTCAAAGCATTTGTTAATTATTTGCTTAATGGTAGTATAAATTTCATCTAAGACTAATCTTGATGAAAACAGGTTGTGAGTTAGCATTCTGTCTTCCCTGAGGTCTCCAAGTTGATCATGCTTTCCTTTCTATATATGATTAGGATTGTGAAGTTTATATCATGGACAGGTTTCTGGCTGGTAAGCCATGAACAGCACGTACCATACACTCTGTGTTCTACCTTGATTTGTGGTGCAAGCCACTGCTGTTTTTATCCTTTTTGTGAAATAGGCATGTATTCTCTCAGAACTGAAAGATCCACTCCAAACTGGGTAGGTAGATATAGACAGAGGTGATAAAGGAGAAGAAAAAAAGCTTTGAAGATGGAATTTGTAGAACATTCTGGTGTGTGGCAGATTTGGGATGTACAACCATCCTTCTCTGCTAGTTTTCTATGCCACACAAAGAGAAATGTTTAGGTATCTCAAAAGTCCTTAAAAGCAGGAAACAGGGTATTTCTAATAAGTAAAATTGGATTTCATGTAAATATTAATAACACAAGAGACATGCAGTGGACCTTATTAATCCATAGAAGCTTAGCCAAACAATATGTTCTGCATTTATACTAAGAGGATACAAGTGATATAAAACTCAGTTGATTTATTGAAAGACAACATTGATACACTAGACCTCAAATTTCACATCAGGAGCTCTGTCAATTTTTCATTACTTTCATTTATTAGAAATGAAGAGTTTAAACATCAGTGTAGCTTACTTACCATTTATTTACTTGTAAAAAACAAACCATGTTAAACCATGAGACAATTAAAGCCCTGAACTGTTGAACATCCAATTAGAGAGATAATTCTTAGTACTCTAGAAAGATTTGGGGGAATTTATTTTAATAAGAAACATAAAGCCTCTGAAGTGTGGTAAGGACAAAACATTTTCTTGGTCTAAATCTAATTAATAATTGTATAGATTTTATTCTGATTTTTTTCTCCTTTTTTCCTTGGTTAGATCCTGTCTTCATATCAGTAACAATTTGTGAATGCTTATTTTGAAGACTGTGGTAACTATATTGAGATTCACACTTGTGAAATTAATTTCATGTCTTGTAGTTAAAAGTTATAAAGACCCATGGACCTTGAAGTGCTGTCACAGTTTTAGCTGAGGATTACTACCCAATTCAGAATATGTTGTTATGATAGAGGAACAAGAAGTTCACTTTGTCATTTGTCTTGCAACTGCTTTATGGAAACATGAAGAGCATTTTGCTCTACTTTTTGAATTCCACTGCTCTAAATAATTTTACATGGTAAATATACCCAGCATTACACTGTTGGTACTGAACAGAACTATTTTAAATAGATGTATGAACACATAAGCAAACTTGATACTATGTTTGTTCTTGCTAAACTGTCAGTGGTAATTAAGAAAGTACACTAACATTTCATTTCCTAATAAAGAAAACTCTTTTGGCTGCTGTGGAGGACTTATTTAGCCACTTGTTTTGGTTTTTTTTACCAAAAAAGTAGTGTCAGTGTACACAATGGAGTATTTTGAATGAAGTATCCCATGGAAAAGATTTCACAATTATTAACTGAATTATGTTCACCAGGTCAAAAGCATATTTTGAAAATTTTGTGCCAAAGTTGCTTGATGCTACAAATTGATGAATATCCCACCTGAAGAAGTAAAAAAAAACACCTGATTTTTGAAAATTTGTTACTTTTTTCTACAATTTTTGAACAAAATTCTTGAGAACTTACATAATTCATTTTAAATAGACACAGATTTTTTTTGTCCCATGTGCACCTATTCTAAAGGTTTGCTTTATTTTATTGCAAGGTTTTATATTGTATTATGATTTATTTAATAGGTATTTACTATGTATTATGATTTATTAATATTTTTCCAGCACTGTTTTTACTATGACACCAGTTAAAATAATTAATTGAAAGTTTTTTCTTTGATAGAAAACTGCAGCACATTGCATTGATGCTGTTGCTGTGACAGTGGGAAGAACACTGTTTTCTATCAGTGCAAACAAGCTCTTCAAACACTTTTCATTTTTCTCTGAAGTCTTTATGCCCGTTCCCATTAGTAGAAGTGCCTTATTTTTATTCTATCACTGTGTTACCATAGTAGTATATTGATCTTAGTGAGGGAGCTAAGTGCATGTTTTGATTCATCATGACTCCTATCCAACTGGCATCTGAATGTGTTTGAAATTACTGAGAGTCCATGGGATTAAAAGGTTCATTAATACTACCAGTATTATAATTTTTTAAAGTATCTGTTTTGTCTAGATACTTTAAGGTCAGTCTTTTGTTCAGGAGAAGAATTCAGCTTAAGTCTGTTGAAGATACTCTAAAATGTGTCTAGCAGAAGTTACAGGTAGGCATCTGCCATTGTGCTTAGCTTGTACAGTGTACATTTTCAAACATATATTGAGTTTTCAATTACTTACTTTTGTGCAGCAGAGAAAGGGTCTAGCACTTCCTTTTACTGCTTTTTTTAATGCATATTCTCCTGTTATGTCTATACTCTTCCATTTAATTATATATTTGGCTGTTGTGCAACAGCACACCTGTTTACTGATAGATTGGGTTTGTTAGTGTTGTCTTAGAGCTTAAGAGTAGAATCATAGAACAAAAGAGTGGTTTGGGTTGGAAGGGATCTTTAAAGACCATTTGATTCCAGGCCCCCTCCCGTGGGCCTTCTCTTGGACTAGGTTCCTCAAAGCCCCATCCGTCAATGTGGTTTCATGATATAAATGTGGCAAATAATCTTCTACAATTTTGCAGTTTAAATTTGATAGCCAGAAAGATTCTTTCCTCCTCTGCTGCCTTTTATTACCTCCCCTAGCCTTTACTTTCATCTCTTTTCTCTTACGTATACATATACATATGACACCTACATTTCATCTTCGTGATCCATTATCTATACATTTTTTCACTTCCTTTCTTGCTCTTTCCTTCTTTCACTTTGCAGTTTTTATCCTTTTGATCTATTAGGTATTTATATTTCATATATTCTTTCATTTTTCTTTTTTTCCCCCCATAAGTATATTATCCATGGCCTTCACCTAATTAAAAAAAATATGTGAAGGATTTTTTTCTTCTCTTAACATAGAAAGTTTATTCTTTCTCTTTGCTTTCATGTTTTGTTTTGGTTTTTTTTGTGTGGGTGTAAGTGAAGGGTTCCTCCTTCAGCCATGTTCTATGATATCTGAATCAGGCTTCCCTGTATTTTGCTCTTTAACATGCATTCTTACTCTTAAACATTGATTTCTCTGTTATTTCCTTATACCTTTTCTGCTGTCTCAGGCATCTTTGTCGTAGTGCATGACTCTCATTCCTCATCTGCTTTCTGTCTTCCTGAATTATCACCTTTACACTTCTTTCCTAGTTGTATTCCTCTTTTTTGTTTTTCTCAAATGCTTTTTCAGTTATTCTCTTCATATCTATCCATCCCTTTTTCCTCTCTGCCCATCTACTCATTCTGCATTTCATTGTACCAGTCTAACAAAAATACTGTTACATTCTTCAAACCACATCAGTTCTCATATTAAATCCTTTTGTGTTATTTTACCTTCAGAGTGAAGTTTCTTCTCTACCTTCCAAGCTTTGCTGTAGTTTCTGATCTGAATGTTGATGCCATGCTCCAAATATCTTCTAATTATATGGTGCTTCACTCTTGTTTTAGCTCCCTCTGTTAGCCTAAGGTTTTGTACATCAATTCTGTCTTTCATAACAATGCCCCATTTCCTCTCCACTACTGGCTCTCCTGTTTTTTTAGCACCTAACTTCAACCTCAGAGAAACAGATTGAAAATCTCCTTCAATCCCACTGAATCATAGGATACCATCTAACTTGTCTTCCCAGTAAGAACCACATCCTTTGCTTACTGAAGCTATGTGCCCTCCTGTGAAAGGTGCTCTGAGAGCTGATTGTAAAGGGCCATGTAAAAATGCAGTGTTGTATAAAAGGTGATCAATATGACTATGAATTATTTCAGACTAATTTAGAAATCCTTCTAAGATACTTACGCTTTGTGCTTTTCATCTCACTGTTTTTGACTCTCACCTTGTAATGTACCTTCTGCTTCACTAAAGATATGATAATGAGGCACGCATAATTGAAATGAAAACCTCTTCAGAACCCCTTCTGATTGAATCTGCTGAGAATCATAATCACGCACTCCTGAAGTTACAGAAAACTAGTGTATTGATGTGCAGCAAAGGTCTGGGCTCTGCGTGAGTTGCTTACCCTGCTGACATGCTGTCCTTTGAATTAATCTAGTTTCAGAAAAAGTATCAGGGCTGTATATTTACTAATGGGCTGTAAAAGAAACCGATAATCTTGTGTATGCCTGATGATAGAGCTTTATAGGTGAAGTAATTAAATGACAATGGAATGACAGTAGTAGCTATTGGATGTATCTTGTGTACAGAGGTCTTTTCCAAAGGAGCAGAAAATCCACAAGAGTAAGGAATCTCTATGTTTAGTATGCCCACAATTTTCTCTACAGATGGATTTTCCCCTTTTGTAAATAGTTGTGTACTTTGACTGCATTTTGAAGCAATTAGTTTCTGACTTTTGGGACAGTGTTTCATGACTGTAAATTTTTAATTCTGATCATGAATAATTTTTCTGACAATTTTTGTTTAGAAGGAACTTTTTTAACAAATTATTTCTTTCTCTGAATTACAGATATTACCAAGTTTTATAATATCTGCCTCTTTTGGCTGAATAATTACATACGTAGATAATGGGAACAAGAACTAGAGCCTAAAAAGTTAAGAAATGGCAACAGTAAGATTTCCCTGTGCAAAATTAATGAATTTTCTAATCCTTATTTCTGTGGATAAAACTTCTAATGTCATGATGAACTCTTGAAAACCAAAGTGTCTCATGGAATCTGACATAAGATGTCGTTGAATTTACTGCTCTCTACAACTCCCTGGAAAGAGGTTGTAGCCAGGTTAGGGGTAGTCTCTTCTCACAAGCAGCAAGTGACAGGACAAGAGGAAGTGGCCTCAGGTTGTGCTAGGGGAGGTTTAGATTGGATATTAGGAAGAATTTATTCATGGAAAGAGTTGTCAAGCATTGGAACGGGCTGCCCAGAGGACTGGGTGAATCACCATCTCTGGAGGTATTTAAAATCCATGTAGATGTGGCACTTGGGGACATGGTTTAATGGTACATTTGGCAGTGCTGAGTTTATGCTTGGACTTGATGACTTAGAGGTCTTTTCTAACCTGAACAATTCTATGATTCTACGATTCTAAGTCTTACAAGTCTGTGTGCTGTGTATTTCTGCTGAAATTAAGGCATGGCCATTTCCTCTGGAAATGTCTACAGAAATTGTTCTGATGTAAAACCCAGCTTACTGCTTGGTGCCCTCTGTTCCTGGAAGTTATAATACATTATCTCAATTTTTAAGAGAGTGTTTTTAGCATGAGGGAAATAATTTTCTCAGTTTCACTCTTAGAAAGAATGTCATTTTTTATAGCTGAAATTTTCCAGTGGAAAAAAACCAAGGGCAATCCAAAAAGACCCACTACATTTTCTGTCTACAGTATTCTCTGTGTTAAAATGAGTGCAAGTGCTCTGAATTATAATTGTATTCTGGGTTAACTTGGATTTAATACAGATCCTTCTGCTATAGGCAGACTTTTAAGTTAAGGACTCCAGCTCTGGACATCATCCAAATTTTACAGTTAATTAGGGCTGTAGAAAGTGTGCTAAATTTTGAATCTCAGTTGTATCTGTAGTGCTGCTTCCCCTGTATCTGAAAGAGGTTTGGCTATTAGCAGAAATCTGTTGACTGAGATTCTATCCAGGAAGCCTGAAATTATATCCTTGAGCTGAAGAATTAATTCGAAGAAATGGAGGTCTCTTGAGTCTTTTTCTCCAGCATAGGATTAAATACTGTCTTCTTTTTCCAGGAAAGTATTTTTCTTTTATTTCCCATCATTATGGACAGGCCCCTTGGTATCCTTTCCATGTAAGGCCAGTCTTAAGACCATCAGCTTTCCAGAAGCTGCAGTTTTTCTGTACTTCATTTGCTCTTTTGTCATGTTCATAATTGTTTCCTGGAGATTTAATTTTATAAGTTGTAGTTTATGATCTATTTATGATCTTTGGTAGTTATAAATAATAATAAAAAATACATGCCATACATCTTTTCAGTTCTGATAGCAGTCCTTAAGGATACTTTTTACACCACCACCCGCTGTCTTTCCCTTTCTGACCTCTCACACACTATTAATTTCCAAGTCAAACCATGGTGTGTTCTTAGCTGTCACTCTGTCTTTGAGCTTCCTTCAGTCTTCATGAGAGTTGTAGTTTGATAAGTCATGCCCCAGTCATACATTGTTCAATTATGTTTTTAAATTGACATTGATCTGATTCTTTTTCTGTCCAAGCATTTTTATGTAAGTGATGTAATCCTGGATAATATCTAGTAGAACATTAAGACATTTTTTAACCTTTGTAATTAAGTTTTATAGAAAGGAATATTAATTATGGAGAAAAAAAAGATTCAGATGTGGAAAATGTAAATTCAGATGTAGAAAAATCATAAATAGTCATAAAATTCTGCCTGTGTGCCTTCTTAAGTGCATCTGATACAGAGTTTAAGTTCAAAATCATGTATTTTTAAATAATCGTGACATGTAAAATACTTGGCTATTCCACTATCAGTACAAAGTTCTACTTGCTAAATGTTAAACATTGTAGAGTTTTGCTATTCTCAATGCTCAGTAATAAATATACTTAATTGGTAGCTTTCAGTTATCTATACCAGCAAATTACTGTTTTTACGGTGGAGGCAAAGGTTTGTTGGATTCCCTTCCAGCCTTGCAAATTTTCAACCAAAGTGACTGCAGAACTGGTCTTAATTTCTATTGCTCTTTACTGTTTAATATTAGTTTTATTTTAGTTTTGATTATCTAAGGTTATGATTGAGACAATTTTTTAAGGAGAGATACTATAAGCCATGTTGTTAATTAGAAAACAACCTAGAAGGGCAGCAGATGACTATTGAGAAAATCAAGAATTCCCATTTTCCTCTCAAGTATCCTACAATGCTGAGGCTACTCTATTTTGCAATTGCAGATTCTCATTAATTAATTAAAATTAATGGTTAGAAGGGAGAAGGAGAATGGGAGCCATAATCACAGCAGAGAAGCAAAACTTAGGAAGATTAGTTGCGAGACAAATGTGTCAAATTAAAGCAGTACATTTTGAGTGAAAGTAAAATCTGTGGGAAGTAAACAGACATATCTGATGGAGAATACTGGAAAAGCCAAAGGCTGAAATGTGAGCACTCAAATACTGAACCATTTTATTAAGGATACAAGTGTATGGATAAAGGTTAAAATAAGCATACTATTATTATTATTGATAGCAAAGAAAGATGGCAAATTTCTTTTATACTGTTGGGAGGTTTTAGAGATTTCACTTCAGGAATTCTTATGTTAGTAGAGTAAAATGAGGAAGAAAGTTGGTAACTCTTGGCTTGAAAAAAAAAAGGTGCTTTGTAGAAAGTGAAAACATAAAGCTCTCTATGTCCATTATGTTTCTGCCCTGCTGTAATGCATCTCATAAACTAAGGGCTTCAAATCTGTGTTTGTCTCCCTCATGAAGGCAAGAAACAAATGTGTGAGAAATGGATATATATATAAAACTGTTAGGACACAGTGGCCAAGGCAGAGGAATAAATATCATGCCTATAATTTTGGCTGTACAAATCTTTCAGGGATTTGCTGTACTAGGAAAAGCCAGAGCCATATATTTTTGTGACAAATTCTCGAGTTTTACTGCAAGTTTAGTCACAATGATTTCTTCAACCTTTAATTGAACTGCTGGATCCCAAAAGCAGACCATAAGAAACTACAGTCCTCAGTGCAGTAGGACCTTGTTTTTATGCCAATATGAGCCTTTGTCGTGTGGGTTTGGAAGATGTGTGTGATCACATAAAAAGGCCATTTCTGCATTCTGGGGCTTGGTGTGGGAAAACCTAAAGGCTATGCTTATTTCCATACCATCCCTCTTTAGTCTTAGGAATGATGAATCAAAACAATATCCTGGAAACCTGCATATGGTAGTTGAGCTCAGATGGATAAAAAGAGGCTAGTCTGGTAAGTAACTGCTTGTCAGGCCTGAATCCTAACATTGTACCTTTGCAGTGTTTTATTTATGGGGGATTTGTTTGTTTGTTTGTTTTGTTGAGTGTTGGTTTGTGGGTTTCTTGTTTGTTTGATTGATTGGTTCAGTCTTGTTTGTTTAGTTTTTTGGGGTTTTTTTTAGTATTTATTTATTTATTTATTTATTTATTTATTTATTTGACTCAAAGGGTTAGAAAGGAATTGTCTGATTACTTGGACTTTGCATTTCCTTTCTGTCTGGAGAGAATTGTATCTGTTGAAGTAGTTGATGTTGTGTAGGCATGTGGTATATAGAGAAGAGTGAAAATAAAAGTTGATCTTTGGGATACAGAAATAAAAAAACTAAAATGTTTTGGGGTTTTTATCAGTTGATTATGCCAGTCAAGTAAATGATAGCTATCCTGAGGTAAAAAATAATTTTTACTCTTAGAAAAGACTACTGCCAATGCCTAGTTACTGATTCTTTCCCTGTATTCTGATAGAGAAAACTGCAAACTAAATATCATATTACAAGATAATATGGTTTCCTTTAAATCAATGGATTTATTGAAGCCATTGGGGTTAAAGTTTTCTGAAGCAAAGCTTATAGAATCCTTTCTGAGCTATTTAAGCAGAAAATCATTCTATTGACACCGTGGTCCTTCCATGTTCCTCTGGGGTCTCATGCTTTGTTCCACTTTATATACTTAATGCTGCTGTCATTGTCTGCATTTCCCACTTAGTTCATTCCTTTTGATGTGCCTCTTATGTCTTAAGGAGAAGTCTCTTCTTATGTACTAAATTTTCACTTAAAATCTCCTTGAAAACTCACAGCTTTTGGGCTTATGCTGAGCTCCTGAGGTGACTGGACTGAGCAAAAGAACCTTGAGTGTGTAAGCTAGAAAATGCTTGGAGGACAATGGCTGTCATTCTCCAGCAGCTGCCCAACTGAAAAGAATACACAAACATAAAAATTTTCAAAAAGCAGCAGCCTTGGAAGAAATGCGGGTTGCAAGGCAGGAGCCAAGTAAAGATATAGCACTGTAACAAGATGGTGAATTGGAGGGAAATGAATCCCAGGATTAACAAGCTGCAGAATTTATGCTTAGTGAACTGTTAAAAACCAGTGAAGGAGGAAAATGAGAGCTATCAACAGCTACAGAATATGAGAAGCATAAGAAAATGAGAGGTGCAGGCAAATAGAATGGCTTAAACAATTACATTTTGGAGTGGAAAGGGTTTGAAACATCCTTTTCCAGTTTTTAATTAGACAGACTCTGATTTGAAAATTGACATAAAGCAATCAAGAAAAGCTGTGAGAGTCTGGTGTCTTCTGAAAAGTCAGTTAAAGATTCCTGTGGCTAATGTGCAAATTTGAGATATTCTTTCCTAAAATGGTAGAAGAAAGAAAATGTTACCTGGGTGACTGGCTTTATCACGGTCCATATATATCTACACCAGTACAATGAGTGTGGCAAGGGAAGAAGTGCTCACTTGTGAAAAGGGGCAGTTATGTCATTGTCCACCCCAAATTCATTTGGAGTAAAGTAAAAATTATAGGAAACAAAATCCTTTTCAAAAAATGAAGGGAAAATGAGCTGCATTAGCAAAATTGTGATCCACTGAATACTTTAGTGGGTTCTATAAATCTCATCAAGCAGTGCTTTCATATTTGTATTATAGGCAGTTATAAATATGCAATCTGTTGTACTCACTTGCCATACATTAATGGTTGGAGCAAGTGATTGTGAACATGCTGGTGAATACCTTGTATTTTGGTTCTACTTTTTGTATTAAAGTAGTTTAATTAGCAAAAAGAGGTATGTTTTCTGGGAAAATTTAGTATGAGTGTGCTATATTGATGAAAACATTTTGAACTCACTAGATATCTTAATTACTTTGAGTCTTATTTCTTTATTCAATCACATTGTCTTTAAAAACTTGAAAATTTTTACAACAGTGTGCAGAACTTCTTCAAGTTTTATCAGTAGTTATGAGAGTGAAGAGATCAATACCTTCCCCTCCTCCTCCCTTCTCAAGAAAGTTGAGACTGCAATGAGGTCTCCCCTCAATCTCCTCTTCTCCAGGCTGAACCAAATGACCTTAGCCACTCCTCATATAGCTTCTCCTCAAGGCCCTTCATCATCCTTATGGCCCTTGTTTGGATACTCTCAAAGAGCTTAATGTCTTTCTTATCCTGTGCTGCCTAAACCTGGCCCCAGCACTGGAGGTGAGGCTGTCCCAGTGCAGAGCAGAGCAGGACAATCCCCTCCCTTGCCTGGCTGGTGATGCTGTGCCTGATGCCCCCAGGACAGGTCAGCCCTCCTGGCTGCCAGGGCACTGCTGACTTACACCCAACTTTCCACCAACCAGGGCCCCCAGGGCTCTTTTGCAGTGCTGCTCAACAGTATCTCATTCCCCAGTCTCTGCAGACAACCAAGGTTGCCCAGGTGCAGAATCCTGCACTCGCCCTTAAGTTGTTGAGATCTTTCTGCAGTGTCTCTCTGCTCTTGAGGGAGTTGACATCTCCTCCCAATTTAGCATCATCACTGAACTTCCTTAGTATTCCTTCAAGTCCTGCATGCATGTGGTTAATGAAGATTTTGAAAACAACAGAATGTATGCTGGCAGAAGCCCACTAGTGACAGGTCACCAGTCTGTTGCTATCCCATTCACTATAACCCTTTAATTTAAAATATTTTGTTCTCCCTATACACAGATTCTAGAGAAAACTCTGAGACTCTGAATTCAGTGTATTACTCAGTTGTTTGGACCTTGCATGCAAGCCTTTGAGAGTGAGCAGTTTTTTGCTGCTATTTGAACTAGCTGTTCAAAAACCTTAGAAAGCTGACCTGAATATTCCAGCTTCCAGGAAGAAAAAGGAATATGCACAGCTGTTTTAAGTGGTTTACTGAAAACAGAAAGTGCTGCAAAGAATTAGTGACTTCAAGAGGATAAGCAATAATCTGTGCTTCTCAAAAGCTTCATAAAACTTTCCAAGTCAATAGAGAAAATACAGAAATGATGATGAGATAAGAGTGAGTGAACAAGTGTCATCTGTGAGGCAAGGCATAATAAATGTGTCTGGCAGCATATACTGGTGGGACAAGCATTTTGAATTAGATTTGGGTAATGATGTGTAGTTGCTGATGAAATGAATGTATTCATTGAAGAACCATAGCCAAAACATAGGATGGAATCTGTAAAAAGACTTATATATCCACTGGTTTCAGGTTACAAAATGAATATTAGGAAAGTTTTTACTGCAAATGTTGTACTTATTCATTACTATGTAGGCGGACATTAAATTGTACTATGTAGCACTCATTTATACACTTATTGGTACAATTTGTATAGTAGTCTGTTGAAATCTTTCATGATGCAGAAGTGTTAAGATAGTATCTGAGACCAAATTCAGGTATCTGCTTTGAGCTTCAGGTTGTTAAATTCTGCAAGATCAAACAAGACTCAAGAGTACCATAACAAAGCAAATTGTAATAATGAAGTCAGAAAATAACTTGGAGCATGAATAAAAATTCAGACATAAGAAATATAAAAATAAAACCAAAGTAGTCAGAGTTGGATGAAGGAGAGGTTGAAAGATTATAAATCCAAGTTTGATTTAAATAGAATTATTGGAATCGATACTGAAAAAACTTTTGTAACTCTTCCTGGTTGTGACAGTCTTTGCAAAAATAATTGCAGTGTCTAAATTAAAGTAATCAATCAAAGATTAATTATGTATCATCAGATAGTCTGCTGCTAGAAGTGTATGAATTTATTGTTCAGCAAGAGTTCTTGCCAGAACAGCTTTCCTTTCTTGTATTAAAACAGGTGAAAAGTTGGGGGCTGCTGAAGGAGATTTTCTGAAATCTAATTACCTTTTTTTTTTTACCTCCTAGATGAGTTGACTTTTAATTGTTTAGCTGCTAATACATTTGTAATTGTGAGAATTCAAATGTATTTTAGAATTTACTGGCTTGGCTTTGATTTTTTTTTTTTTGGTATGTGTATGTGTATGGGAAGTTGAAGAAACAACATGACATGTTACTAAGGGTTTGGATGGGTTTTTGAATTGTGTTTCAATCACTATAAATTGAATTTTCTTTCTGTTTACCCAGTCAGTCTGTTTGAGTCCTTGCAGGTAAGTGGAAAAAAATGGATTATATTTCACCAGTAAGCTGCTCATTACTGGTCATGTATTCTGCTGAATTTAAAGTCTTGTATTTATAAGGAAGGCTAGCAATATCACTGGTGTTGTGGAAGATTTGACTTTGTCTCCAATTCCTCAAAAACTCTTCTTGCAAAGACTAGACACATAACTTTATAAGTACAAGTTGTATCACAAAGCATTGGCAAAAGACTGCATGGTGTTGAAGCAAGGAGTCTCAGCTCCAGCACTTTTGCATTTCTGAGGAATGGTTCTGATATCATAACAGCATTCTCCTAGTTTTTTTAAGCTGTTTAAAATAAAAAAACAAACAAACAAAATCCAAAAAATCCCATATGTTTGTCCATCAATACTGATTCAGCATAAGTGCTCCGTTTTGTTATCCTATCTTTTATTTGTAAGAAGAAACAATGGATCCCTTACAGAGAGAAAAGTGACTATTCTTCTCCATACCCTACATTTGAGCTCACACATACTCAATGAATTCATAAAATAAATAAAAAAAACCCCTATGTAGACATTCATGTGCATGTCTGCATGCATTCTTTTTTTTTTTTTTGTAAATTTTAAGATTGCTTCTATTTTCCTACCCAGTTCTTACTGTTTTTAACAAGCCAGTGGGCTTTTTCTGTTATGTACTCTCTAGTGTAACATTTACAATTTTAATGGTAAATATCTGTGCAGATATCTTAGATGATTGTGAGAGAAATGCTTTATATTCTTCATACTGTCTCCCATCATCATATTCTAACCATCTGAACTGATCTGGCGCACATGATTAAGATTTTAGGTATCTTTCAGTATATTTCCCTTGTAGCATTAAGTAATGTTCAGGTTCTTTTTAGTAGGATGATAAGCGGGGTTTTTTTAGAATTAGCGTATCAGCACTATTAATAAGCTGCTATTGAGTTCCACTAAAAAAAGCATTATTATATTTCTTATAATTTTCCCTTAGAGTCTCGGTAACATATATCTATTATCATTTTAATCTTCACTTAGAGTCTCAGTCACAGATGTGAAATAATTGGTGTTTAATTTCTTCATGTTTAGCCTCTATTGTAGGAAGACTTTCCTATCTCCATTTAAGATATATTGATCAGTGGCAACTGCATTATTTTCATTGACTTACGGGGCTTTGGTTTAGGATCAAAGCATTATTTCTTAAATGCATACGGGACCGAAGTAAAGCACACCTATTCCCTGGAGAGTGCATTGCTAATGATGGTGATTATTATTAGTATAATAATAATTGGTAAATAGTATCATTTTTATTAACCCCCTAAGTCATCTGAAGCTAATTCAAGTCAAAGTAATTGAAGAAGATCTGTTTAATCAGTGTTTGAAATAGAATAGCTCAGCCCTGCATAAACAATATATACTAAGATTCAGGAAAAAGTATTTGTCACAGTTTTCCATCTTGAAAGCTTTTGCAAGCCTATCAGCAAAGCCATTGTGAAAAGCCTGAAGAGTCTTTTGAGGCTGTATCAGTATCAGGACTGGCTGCCCTGGGCTGCAGCCAGTTTGAGCTTCCCAGCTCTCAGTTTTGGAAAATTTGATGAAATTTTTGATGATCCATTAGCATTAGGAAGTTCTATCTCTTGAAGATTCCAAAAGCTTTGGTAATATAATGTTAGAAACTTAAAAAGGCTGGAGGGGAAATGAAGTGGTTTAGGTGTCCTTGCTGAAAGTAGAGTAGACTCAGTGGTTATGATCTGAATTTGGCATGTGTTCTATAAGTTTCTTTTAGGCATCACTATGGCAAAAGACAAGTCTCAGTGCCTGTCTATTTGTTCTTTATATGTCTTTATTTTTATATTTTATAGTGTATTTATATTTTGTACTTCAAATTCAAACATCAGTCCATATTAAATCCCATTCTACATTTAGCCATTTAGTAGATGTTGTGGAAGCCCTGGGTGGAAACAGAAAGGGGTCAAGTTTAAAGGTGGAGTCCATATTACTCCTTAGTGCAGTCTGAAGTATAGCATCATAGAACTACAGAATGGCTTGCGTTGAAAGAGATCTTTAAAGTTCGTGTAGCTCCAACCCCCTGCCATGGAGCGTGACATCAATTTGCTCAAAGTCCCATCCAGCCTGGCTTTGAACACTTCCAGAGATGAGGCATCCACAGCTTCTCTGGGCAACCTGTTCCAGTGCCTCACCACAGTCACAATACAGAATATCTTCCGTATATGCAATCTAAATCTACACTCATTTTAAAACCATTATCTGTGGTCCAATCACTGCAGGCCCTTCTCTCTGCAGCCCTGACTCCGCTGTGGAGAAGCTAAGCCTAAGATCTTTTATCCCATACTGTCTTGAAGACACATCCTGTGGTTGGCAAGACAACAGTTTATTGTGCTACTTCCAAGTGTGACACAACACCGCATATACTGTAAGAGATTAAATGTGTCCAGGCTTCAGGGTATCCTATAGGGTATCCTGTCATTCTATGGATTCGGTCTTCTCTTTTAGACATCCTTAAGGCTGAATCTTCACTAAATGCAGCTAATGTTCTGCATTGCTCTTCAATAGTTGTCTTTCAATACTCCCTTGTTACAAAATGTACTGCAAATTGCAAAATACTTCTTTGTTGGAGAACATCTGTAAGCAATGTGCATGTGCAACACAAATGAACCTTGTTATGCCCACCTACTGCAAATTTGTTTTGTTTTCATTTATTCTGAAGTGTCTTATAAGAGTAATTTTTAAGAACATTATAGTGATTTAACATGGCTGCTTCCCATGTATTCAGCAATAGAGATCAGTGGAAATTACAATTACTTTGGAAGAGAGCACCTTAAAAGAACACCTGAAACCTCTGGTGTGGTGTTCATGCATTCTAAATTGCTGATTTCTTGAGTCATCTCACAATGAGAATGGTTCTGACTGTTGTTGGGTTGAGGGAATGCATCAGACAGCTTTCTCTCATGATATATAAAAAGCTAGCATCCAAACAAAAATTCTTTCTGACAAAAGCTGTGACTTGTGTCAAAATGAAAATTAAATGCCAGATGGATAAATCAATCCGAAATGACACTTCGGCCTTGAGGACACACTACTTTTTTTTTTTTTTTTAAATTGTTCAGCCTGTAATTAAAAGCCACACAATATCTCAATATCTGAATGTAGGGCGGTAGATAAAGAAAGATGCCCTGCTATCTGTGAAATAAAAATGTGCTAAGAAGTAGCAACTGATGAGTTCAGATTTTATTAATTTTGATATATTCACAGGTGTTGTAAACTTAAGAGAAAAGAATCTATCCGGGTAAATCTCTTAAATGATCACTTCTTTAAAACATACATATGAAAATACATTTAAAATATTTTAAATACATAACAAAATAGGAGGAAGGTAAGTGGATGATATATTTTCTGCTTATTTTTGTTGCTCAGTTTTTTTCTCCTATAGGATTTATTTTCATGGTTGTCCCAGAATAACTGAATTAAATTCAAAAGCAAAAAATCAAGCAGTAGTAGCTAGTTAATCTCAGATATTTTCAAATCACAGTTGTTAAAATTTCTGTTAAAAATTAAACTGTACAATACTCTTTTTCAGAGAGGGGTTAGTAAAAGAAGGGGAGAAGGAATGCAGCTAAAATAAGCAGGAAAAAAACTTTAAAAAAATCACTCACTAAAACGAAACAGTTGTTCTATCTATACATTACTTGTACATCAGGTTATTTACTTAAAATATTCATATGTAAAAACACTGATCAGAACAGTAAACAAACTGTTGTGGAAGATTAGTTTTCTATTTTTTTTAAAGCTGCTAGGTCTAAGTCCTTATGATTCTCAGCTTTGTGTGAAAACTTAAATGCTGAGCTTTTAATCATACAGTTTTGAGCTCTAATGCAGCTGTAAGCCATCCACAAAGGCAGCTGCTGTAACAGTTCTAGACTGAAGCAATCAGATACACAGCATTCTTTTTCCCACGAGCAGGTTCATTCTGTATTCACCATTTAAGGCATACTCCAAGTGCATTCATTAAGAAATTGTAAGTCCACATCTCGTGCTAGATTATAGTGTTTCACACGTGAAAACATCAATTGTGTTAACAAGCTGCTATGCTTAATTGGTAGAGCAAAACTATATGTGCTAGTCTCTTTGTAAAAGAAATACTAAATAAATTACATTTCTAGTTCTCCATGCAACATTCTCAGTATATAGTGCAAATAAAGTATTTTTCACAAAGATGATGTTAAAATGGGTACATTACTGAGCACAGAAATAAGGAAGGAAGGAAGGAAGGAAGGAAGGAAGGAAGGAATTTATAAAATAGGGTCATTACACAAATTTCTTTATCTGCCTCTGTTGCCAGTGATGTTTATTGGCATCTGTGGGAGGTCTTGGTCATTAAAAACAGACTGATGCATTTTCATTTTTGGTTGTGGTTGTGTGGACACAAACATGATGAAAAGGGTGACTGGCATCTTAAGGGAAGTGGGGGTAGGTTGAACACATGTTTTCCAGGTCTGTAATTAGGCTGAATTTGCAAAAATGTTAATTCTGCCCTACTATGATCAATAGTAACAGCATTTCCTAGGGATTTCAGATATTTAAAAACTTCAGAGCAAAAATTGTTTATTTACTTTACGTCCTAATCCTACTAAAATATCTGAGAGAGGAGTGCTCTGTGCTGGTTTGAGTTTACCAGAGCTTTCTTAGCATAGCATTTTTTTCAGTCTTCTACTCTGAAAAATATCTTGTATTGCACACATGGACATAATCTGTATAAACACTGGCTGTAGAATAGTTTTGATTGGAATGTCCCTTCCCTCTTAATTATTTTCATTATTAATAGCTGTACATGTGAAGAGTACAATGAACTATGTGATATCCAGATAGTACATTGTTTTTTCTGTTGTCTTTTTGGCTGTTCCAAAACCCTCAGTTTTCATTTTATGTGCCCAAATCTGTCAAGTAATACATAGCTTAATTTAATACTAAATTGTTAAATGCTGTATTGTAAATCTGTGCAAGTTTTGTTTGCAGATGTTGACAGTGGGCCAAATTTAAAGCTGTAATAGAAGACTGGCTTCAGGCCAAATTCTCTGCCACAGCTTAATGAAAACCGAAATGAAGATTTCCTGATACTTCTTTGGAGCTTCATTGCAGATGGCTAAACTTATCCTATGTGATTAACTTCAACAGCCTCCTATCAAGTAGAACAGAATCTAGTAAAAATATGTATTTAGGACATAAAGAAGTGAGAATCAGTACAGCTTAATTAGCCCTGCACCTACTTTATCCAATTAGTGTTATTGGAGCAGCATTCGCCAACAAGTTTCTCAGTGATTAAAATGCTGGATGCTAGAATATTTGGCTCAAGCTTCTCCAATGCTGGAAGTTCCTGTGGCAACCAGTGGTCACACAGAGTTCTTAGGTACATTGTCTAGGTTATATACACCCCTGGAAAGATCACAGCTTCAATAGATCACAGCTATTGTAAAATAAATAGAGATAGAGCTCTCTCATCCCCAAAGTAAACTCTGGATTTTGTTGTTATGACTTTCAGTGATTGCACCACTGAAAAGGACCTCTGAGTTCATGAGTCATAAAATGGTGCAAACCTTTTCTATTTTATGTAGCAGAAACTTTGTGGAGTCTGGGATTGGTTATAGATGAATGTCAAGGATTCTCTAAAGCATTGTCTTCTAGCATCATCTGCAAGACCTCCATGGCAAATAAAGTCCTGATAATTTGAAAAAACAAAAGTTGTTTTTTCTCCAAACGATCATGTTTTTTTAAAACTTGTTTAGATTTTAGATCTATCCTGTACATCAAAAGGAATTTGGGAATAGTAGACATTCTCATTTTGGTTTTGCTTCAGTCCTTTATCTTCCTCATAAAACTGTGTTAGTAGATACTGAAAAAAAGTTGAACAATGTACAATGGTCTGGCCCCTCTGCAATTATATCTCAAACTTCCATGTAACTTTAACTACTTTATGAAGCAAAAGTTTGCCTCATAGAGATTTTTTTTAGTATCTGTCAGCTGTAGCTTTCCCCACCTGCCTTTCACAGGCCTGATGCAAAAGTTTTATAAGAGTTTTGATGCATTGTGTTTATGTGGCCATCTAACAGGCTGAGCTTTAGGATCCTTAAGGCATCTGAAGGGCACCTACCCTGAGATAGTCATGCGTGCGAAAGATAATTTAGTGCCTAAGCCTCTTTTATGAAAACTTCAATGCTTAAGCAGTTAGGAAGGAATTTGGTGCCTGAAAAAATACTTTCTATGCATTCAAAAATGTAAGCATCTAGGTCATGTCTGTAATGACTTGGGGTTCTATGTTTCATATTCTGTTTTTCAGTAAGAAACAAATGCACTACTTCCTTTTGTTTCACTTCTTTAAACAAAAGATCTTGAAATCCTTATCCAGGAATAGAGTTTGTACCCTTCATCAGTGGAGCTATTCATCCAGAAATGTACTAGTGAATGAGGAAATCTCTCTTGTACTGGCTGATTTGCCTTAGGAAAGACAGTAGAAATAAGCCAAATGGAAGCAGCAGTAGTACAGTCAAAGCAAAGCATCTGAGCAAATTCAGGTAGCTTCTGTGTGTGTGTAAAGCTACAACATTCACAAATTAGATCTGCCTGTTTTAATATTATTATGCTATGTATTGTGAAGAAAATGTTTGCACTGCCTTCACTAGTGTAGTTTTTGATTATTTAAACTAGAGATTCCAAAAATCCAATTTTCTTCTTACTGTTTAGTAGTTTGATTTTAAAAATTGTTTTAATAAATGAAAGGCTCTGTAGTTGGTTTCACAATCAGACTGAGATTCTTTAATGATATTGTACAGTGGAATGAGAGTACAGGACCTAAGCTTCTCATATCCGGTAAGAAAATTTTAATGAGGCCAATACTACATGTGAATGTTTGAATTTACTGTGTGGCAGCAGAATGTTTTTTATTTGAGAACCATTTTAATGAGATTTTAAAACCATTACAATTACACTGTAAGTTATGAAAAAAAAAATTCCACAGTTTGGGCGAATACAAAATCCAGAGTTCCTTCAGTTTAATCACATCTGTTTCTACAAAATTAAGTTATCATTATTTTGACTACTTAATGATCTTGGTTATCTCAACTACATTTCAGACATAGCCCAGAGAGTATTTAAGTCCCAAATGATTTCTGTCATTGAGTTTATAGAAGAAATATCTATTGAACTGCTTTGCTCTTTACTCAGGACTGCCAGTCATTCTTTGCAATTGCTCCCTAGTGTTACAATGGTCTGGCCTTTCTGCAGTTGCATCTCCAACTTTCACATAACTTTAGTTATGTTATAAAACAAAAAGAAAAATAAAAAGATTTTTTTACCTTTCAGTTTTAGTTTTCTCATCTATATACCTGCTGCAAAAGTATATAAAAGTGTTTTGGTGCATAATGGTTATGTGGCCATCTAGCAGCAGAGTGAGTCTCAAGATGCTTGAGGCATCCAGAGGGGAACTAGCCTGAGATAGTCATGTATGAGAAAGCAAAAGTTCCTTTTCTGAAGATTTGTGGCCAGGAGGGCCAGTGGTATCCTAGGGTGCTTTGGGAAGAGTGTGGTCAGCAGGTTAAGGGAGGTGATCCTCTCCCTCTCTTCAGCCCTGTTGTGTCCAGTTCTGGGCTCCCTCAGAACAAGACAGATAAGGAGTTACTGGAGAGGGTCCACTGGAGGGTCACAAGGATGATGTGGGGACAGGAGAATGTTTCTTATGAGGAGAGACCGTGTGAACTAGGCCTGTTCAGTCTGGAAAACTTTGAGAGGGAATTTCATTAATGCATATAAAGGCAGGTGCCAAGGGGATGGTGCCAGATCCTTTGTGGTGGCGCTCAGCAACAGAACGAGGAACAATGGCCATAAACTACAACACAAGAAATTTTACCTCAGCACGAGGAAGAAATTCTTTACATTGAGGGTGGCAGAGTACTGGTACAGGTCATGGAGTCTCAGTGTCTGGAGATGTTCAAAATCCACCTGGACAAGTTCCTGTGTAACCTGCTCTGGGTGACCCTGCCTTGGCAGGGGGGTTGGACTAGATGATCTCCAGAGGTGCCTCCCAACCATAAAAGTGCTGTGATATTGTGATTCTGTGATTAATACCTGCTGGTATTAATGGTCTGGGATGTCTCAAAAGTGTGGACACGTCTGCAAGTGTTGGAATTCTACTGTGAATGAATGCCAAAAAATAATCAATGTTTTTGGAAGTAGATGTAGGTAAAGGTAGATGGTGAAAAGCTTTTCTGTATGAGTATTCTGTATGAACAGGAGACAGCAAGATCCTTGAAAGTTCATTTTATGTGCGACAAGGAAAGCTTGATGAAGAAAATAATAACATGTGATCAAAAATCTAAGAACATGTGTAAAATTACTGTTTCAAATACTGCAGTTTAATTGTGCATTGAAGAAGTCCTAAATGCAATGTACACAGAAGAAAATGCAACTTTACATTTGTATTATACAGGGTGAGCTGTTAATGCTGGATGCTCTTTTGGCAATCTCTAGTTCCTTGCACTGCTTAATAGTTCAGAGGTTAAATCTACATTTACCCATTGTAATTGCTATGTCTGGAGAACAATCCTACAAGTAAATACAGCTTTTGATATACCTTCTGTAATCTGCTCAGTTCTCTATCATACTTGCACTGGTATCAAGCCAAATATCACTAAAAAAGCAAACACTCTAAATTGTGCTTTAATACCTAAGTTGCTTGGTTGCTGTTAATTAATGTGTTACAAGGAAACCATAATTGTTAAATACTAGGAAAAAAGAAATTTTTTACATTAAAATATGATTGTAATAAAATGTTTTCTGAATATTCATGCTGGACAACAGTGGACATTGCTCAGACATTCCTCAGTAAAGAGGCAATCAAAAAAAGTTGAATAGATTGCCTTTCCTTTGGATGTTTAGCTTTGAACTTCCTCCAGATTCACAAGGCTATTTGCCATTGCTGTCCTCTTCCAATCATAATCTTCCATATCTCTGATTAAGTACCTTAAAAGTGGTATTCACCATTTCTTCTTGCACGTGCAACATTCTTCTGGTCTTTCTCTAAACCCCTAAGGAATTTTTTTCTTCAGTTCTTATGTTTTTGAATTTTTTTCAATTCTCATGAGCACAATTAAAACCCTGGCCCACTCTCTGGGCCAGGACACTTTATGTTCAGGTGGCTTCCAGCAGCTATTTTTGATGCCAGTCTCTCTGGCAAAACTCAGGGCATATTTAATGGAATTTTAAGATGGAAATCTGATCTGGAAAGAAATATTGAGCTGAAAGTCAGAGCCTAACAAAATAGAAAGTAAATATAGCAGTCACACATGGAGCTGTGCATGCTGTGGCAAGTGCAAGCCACGGTAAAGTGTTTGAAAGCTGAGGCATTTGGAAGAAGTAGTAGGAACTTTAGTGCATTGTGTGACTTCTCAAGAGCTTGTGACTGATAACAGAAGGTGCCCAGCATATAGAAGCTGGAGTACTGGTTCAGGAGAGTTTGTCTCAGAAGGAATAAATGACTTTACAGGAGATGATAAGAGCTTATAAGCAACTAGGCGGGTTTGTTAGTTGTGCTTCTGAAATAGGTTCATAAAACAATGTGGTCCCAGCAACACATGTATTAGTGCCAAAGAAATCAGTAACATCAGCAATTAGGTAAAGGCAGGACTTACAGGTTCAATCCTTTTCATGTTTACAGTTAAGATAAACCAAATAGATTTGTCTGTTGGTGCCCAGTGAGCTGGCTCGCTATCCATCCTTGCTGGGAAGCAGATCCTCCGGGATCTGAAAGAGCCATCAGGAGCTCACAGCTGGTGCCAGAGTGGTTGGTGGGACCTGGGCAGGGCCAGAAGCAATGTTGTCCAGGTCCTCCAGACAGATAGAGGAAGCCCTTCAGATATTCAGCACCCAGGGCTGCAAACAGGACATGGCTGTGGCATGGCAGTTTCAGTAGAAGGGCACAGGAAAGGTGATGAAGCTCTGCCAGCTTGACCAAGAAGCAATGGCACCCTGGATGAAAAGCCATGGTACCTGGATGAAAGCCATGACCTCTTTTAAGCTATGCACCTACCATAACTGATAGAGCTTCCCAGGCTGAGCTTCAGGTGGGAACACACTGCTGCCCCAGTGCCAGCTGTGGGCTGTGCCCTGCTCTAGCAGACCCCAGTATCAGCCAGCAGTGGTGAGCACCCTGAGGGAGGTGTGCCCAGCTGGTGCCAATGGCATCCTGGTCTTTGTCAGAAATAGTGTAGCCAGAGGGACCAGGACAGTGATTATTATTCTGTACTTGGTACTGGTGAGGGCACACCTTGAATGCTGTGTGCAGTTTGGAGCTTCCTGGTTCAGGAAAAACATTGAGGTACTGGAGCATGTCCAGAGAAGGATGACAGAGCTGGTGAAGGGTCTGGAGCAGAAGTCTGATGAGGAGTGGCTGAGGGAGCTGGGGATGTTTAGTCTGGAGAAAGGGAGGCTCAGGGGAGACCATCAATCTCTACAACCACCTGAAAGGAGGGTGTAGTGAAGTGGTGGTCGGTCTCTTCTCCCAGGTAACAAGTGAGAGGACAAAGAAAATGTCCTCAAGCTGTTCCAGTGGAGGTTAAGATTCGATATTAGGAAGAATTTCTTCACTGAAGGGGTTGAGAAGCATCTGAACAGGCTGGCCCAAGGGAAGCATTGACTCAGCCAAGGGTGAGTCACAGTCTCTGGAGTAATTTAAAAGGCATGTGGATGTGGCACTTAGTGACATGGTTTAGTAGTGGACTTGGCAGTGTTAGGTTGTGTTTGGATATAATGAATTTAAAGGTTTTCTAAGTTAAATGATACTATGATTATATGATATTAGAGTTCTTGTGGGAGTGATGTTTGGGCTATGATTTCCATCCTAGCTATTTCCCTGAAAAAGTGAATCAATTTTATGATGTCTGTGGAGGTAGAGCAGTTCATCTGGATGGTGTTTTTGTCTTGGGGAGAAATATGAGAATTGGGCTGGTGACCTTAATTGGCTTTAGAAAGAACCAGAACCTACAAAGAACATGTTGCTGAGGACTTGTAAATTTCTAAAAAACCCAGAGAAAAAGCAGGCTTGATTTTGGTGCCTGTTTTTGTCCTTCCTTTCAAAATGCAGTCAGAAGAGGTGGAAATGAAAATAAAGATGGGTTAAATGGCATTGATCTGTCTGTGACTAGCCTTTCCATATGATATAGGTCTGATTTATTGTGTCAATCAAAGTTGCTTAATAAATAACCATTTTGTTCTGCATTCTCCCCTTTAAACCAGAACCAGCTCTTGTAGATCAGGATCTTCTGTATTGCATTCAGATAGACAACCTAAACTATACATGGATAAGGACAGTGTGGCCTAAACTCTTAATCTTTTTCTCCTTGATGCCTGGGATGTAACTCCTCACCATCTGATTCTGAAATCCTTGTTTACTTCTTTATAACTGCTTTGACCAGATCCTCTGCAAGGTCTTTCTATTTCTGTGCCTGAAGGAAAGGCAAACAAAAGACTCTGTGAACACTTAGTCCTTAAAACTTTATTTTCTTGTCCTTTCCTTTTCTGTCTGTCATGTTTTAAATATAGATTCATTAAGATCTGAAAAATGTAGAGTCATGTGCAAATAGCCCTATATAATGACTGGGTGTATATATCTTTTCCTGTGACTGCAGCCCTTCTGTGATGGGTCGGTGTACATGATAGCAGTGAAGATTTTATGTGTCAGCAAGATATCCATGTGCAGAATGCAGCAAATCATCCTTCATTGTTCATCATCTTGTACTTCATCTATACAGTAGCTGACAGCTGTGGTGTTCTTACTGCAGCCTAGCCTCACAAATCCCCCCAAACTAGATAGGCCTTGTCTCCATAGAAGTTATTTAGGCAGAGAAGATCTTTCTCTTTTATAACTTTCGTTTGTTTATGCTTTTGTCCATACCTACCTTTCATGTTAGTAGCCTGGGAATGACCTTTTCTTTTATTTGCATCTGCTGTTCCCTTGACCTTTTTCCCAGCCCAGGGATTGTTTTCCAACATAGGCAAAAGTGCTCTTTTGGTTGCTGATATGTGATCATAGACTAGTAGTGGTAGTTTTTCTAAACAATACTTAAAAAAAGTAAACATATTGGAAACAGTGGAATCTTTGCATGGAATGGCAGTCTTCATATTATGTTAGTTTACCTTGCATCTTTTATCTGCAAATTTTCTGGTTGGATTTCACAAAACTTGTATGAACATCTTTTACTACAGAAAAATCCCAAACCCTAATTGCATTACATTTCTTTTTGAAGTGAGTTTTACAAGTTATGGAAATTATATGTAGTTTCTTAGCCTTCCTTCTGATTATTGAAAACACATAACTATCTCTGTTCATCTTTTGTTCCTTCTTCAACTTCCAGTGAAATCATGGATGTTGGTTTGCTTTCTTGCTTTTCCATTTTTAATGTTGTAGGAAGCAGGACATCATTGCAGCTGAACAAAAGCACATTTTTGTTGAGTAGATAAGGACACAGTCAGGACAAGGGTGGTAAGTAACATCCAGAGTTAGAATTCCCAGGTATACAGATATAATTTTCATTTTTGTTGAAAAGTAGAAATACAGATGAAAGTGAGTTGGAGTGAGGGGGGGAACCAAACTAACCCAGAAAACCTGGGTGTTTTCAACCTTTCTAATTTTCTTTTTTTCCTTTACTGTGTAATGGTAAATTGCATATCTTTATGTTCTGTGTCAAATTGTTTATTGTTTATTGTTTAATCTCCTATCTTCTCTCTAGAAGGAGAAATGCATGCAGTGGAGTAGGAATTTTCTGCTTGAAGCTTTTTCTTTATAATGCATACACAGTGTGTTTCTTTATGTCAGCAAAAGACTACACCCCGTTGTCCTTAATTCCCCGATATTCCGGGACATACTGATGCTCTCAAAAACTTTATTTGGCATTGTATGCAAAAACTGTGGTTCTCCAAAGAGGATGATTTTTTCTTAGAAGGTGAAGTAATTGATTTCAGTCCTTACCTGGTGCTTTAGGAAACGTTTTTTCTCAATCTCATTGTGGAGGTCCCAGCATAAAGATGACAGCAAAGAATTTGAGTCCATTACTATACACTATAGAAGTTGCATTTAATGAGGTAGCCTGGTCAAGCTTATATTTAATTACTTTTTAGCTTTACATATTTATTAGGGAGTTTCCTAGGTACTCAAATATTCCCAATATCTCTAGGCAATCCTTAACTGTATCATGGGAGGATAATGAGGTGAATAACAGATAAGAGTTTTATAAATGGGAAAAATCTCTTGGTTGAGAGGAAGTAAAAAATCACTTTAAAAGTAATATATAAAAACTGAGATTTAGCAAAAAACTCAATAGTACAATTGAACTAAGGCCTTAGTACCATTAGTCACTCTGATCTTTCAATTCAAGGAAATTTTCCTACAGGATGGCTTGTTCTTTGGGGGAGGGCGGGAGGAGGAGAATGAATTTTTGTTTCAAGTTTTGGATGCTTATTCTTTACCAGTGATCAGATTTTCTTCAAAGACTTGAACCAGTTTGTTGCACCGTAGTAGATGTATTGAGTAGGTAGGAGGGTGTTACTTGCCTATTACTACCTGAGATTGTGCTGTGACAGTACTTCTTCTGCAAGCAGCCTTTAGTTTTTGAAAGGGATGAAAAAATAGTTGCATTACAAGGGAGATCACAAATAGGAGGTCTTCTAAGCAGTTTGCCAGGAATCTGTCTGTCCTTGTCGTGCAGTACAACTTTACCTTATGGTCAACTTCACTGAAGCCTGCAGAGAGAAATGGAACAAGAGGATGGCCATTTGCCCTTTATTGACTAAAAGAAGAATGTCCCTGAAGAATCTGAAATTCACTTTTAGCTACCTCTGACCTAATTACCATCTTTATCACATAAATTTTTTTGCCAGCCCCAGGTATGTTCATGTCTCCAAATGAGTCTTCATCAGCACTGCGTACATGCTGAACCTTTCCACCTCACAGCCTTTCTAAAAACTTTTGAAATCTTACATTGTGAGTGAATGTAAAAATATATCTTGCCATTAACAGTTAAGATTTCAAACTGTGCCTGCCACAAGCACTTCTGTTTGACTTCTGAAGACTATAATTTGGAAGTCTCAATGAAACTTTTCCTATTTACAGAAACTCTAAAACAAAAAGCACTTTTCCGTTTAAAGCTTCAAGAAAACAACAGTGAATTTATAACATAAATTGCTAGTTTCCAAAGGTTCCATTTAATACTAATAATGTCATTCTGAAGCCTGAGCAACTCAGCTAAAGAGAAGCTATTTACAGCATACTGCTGTGATCATGGTGACAAAATCCCACTGAGAGATGTGTTTGCACATTTTCTAAGTCACAGCTCTGTTCTGTTTCCACAACACATATTTTTTTTCCTCCTCAATTCTTTGTAACAAAAAAGAATGATGATTTACTGTAAAAATAATCAATTACACAGTAGAAAATAATGGTCTGCAATAAGGTTAAAGAGTGGGTCTGGCTGTGTACAGCATCTCTCTACCACAAATTGGACTCTTTATTGGATGTTATGATGTGATCTGGAAAGGTAAGAGAGGATTTATATTTGCTGGAGATTTATCAGAGTCTGTGTTTAAATTGGTTTAGCTTATAATGATAGAAAAACTTTGTTGGATTACAGAGCTTCAAAGTGTTTTTCTATTATCTTCATCTTTCCCAGTGTTTCTTGACACTGTTCAGTTAATGTATCTACCAAGAACCTCTTCTCCCTCCCTCAAGTACTGGCTCTTTCTTGGTTTGAAACACGGGCCAAAAGTACTCAGTGGTGTGTTGTAATAAGATCAGTTTCTGCAGTTCTTGTGCACATCATCCCATAGGAAAGATACTCACTGCCCCTTCCACAAGCTGCAGGGAAGCCTGCTAAATCAGCAGCCTTAATGGTCACATTGTTCAAAAAGACAAAGGTGGTTTTGGTAGTCAGTGATTTTTTGATTGCTGCAGGTGCTTTCCTCTGTTGTGTTTGAGAAATGGGAAGTTGGGTCAGCAATCTGACATCTTCACGATGTGTGGAAAGAGTGAAAAGTAGTCCTCCTTAGAAATTTTTAAATTTCAAATGAAATAAAAAGGAACTTTATGTGGGTTTGTTTTGTTTTGGGACTTTTTTTGGTTCATGACACATAATTTTGCCTCTGTCTTGAAAAAGGCCAAAGTAGTAAAATAAATGCTCTCCAGTAATAGAGGGAAAAGGTTTTACCTTGAGGTAAGACAAAAACAATGTGGAGTACCAGTTCCCAGAAAAATGTATGCATAGACATATGATGCATGTCTAAGATGGAGCGTACTAACTTTGTAGTAAAGTGGCTTAAAAAAAATAACCTTTGCCACTCCGTTATGGAAGGCCTAATATTGCTGAGAAATTCTTGTGCATAGATTTAATTGATCCCTCTTCCTTATTTTAAGGAATAGGTATAAGTTAATAATAATAAAAAAAAATCTCAAATTACAAATTTGTCAAATATTTTAAAGGTTTGATTGTATGCTCATTATTTTATTTTCAGTGTGATCATTCTTTGACATTGGCTAAACTGTAAATATTTTTTTTAAAAAATAAAAAAAGGAAAATGCTTATCATTTTGAGAAACTGGATTTTATCACACTGATAATAGAGTAGGTATATGAGTGAGCATAATATTCCAGAAGAAATGATTGCCTGTTTTGTTTTATATAATGCTGTATATGTTTATGTTGCTGTTTAATTGCTTGGATGGGAAGATAATAAGTCCTTGTGCATACACAGTGTTTCTGTTGTAATCATTTGTAATTTACATTAGAATAAACTGGTAGAGAGGCACTTGGAAAGCCCTGAAAATTTGCACATCCTGCACTTTAAAAGTTTTAAATCAAGCAGAATATTTCCAGTTAATTAACAGCCTTAGTAACAAGAGTGATCAATACCTTCCTTCAAAATTATTCAAGCATTTATGTCCTCTTGAATCCAGTGTGATCATCTGGCTTTCATTTTCTGACTAGTTCATCCTCTGTAAACTAAATTATGTTTTAAGGAAAATAATTTCTGAAAGCTAAATAACAGATATCATCCCTTACACAGAATAATTCACATCTATTAACTGTATTATCTAAACTGCTGTCCTGTCCTTGTTTCTGTCCTGTAATAGCAAATGTACTTCAGAGAACAGAGACTGTCCAGGTCTGCCTGGATCAAAGATAATCTTGTGTAGATTTGAGCTCTGTAAGGAATGAAATATATCACATGTAAAAGAAGAATCCTAAGGATAAGATGATGAATAGGTTTTCTGCAAGCAGCTGCTAGGACATTGTGGAGAAATTTTCAATTAATTTTCCCTATCTTGTGCCCTAAAATATTTTGTATTCTTCAAAATGGATTGTGAAAGGACTAGCCACTGTTTTGTGGTTTATCTGAATTAAAGCTAAGGTGATTGTGAAAAAAATGCATATCAGCAACTATTCTCTGGGACCTGAATGAGACAAGCACTTTTTATTTCCTTATTTTATAGTTTTTAGCAAGGATTGTAATCATTAAAAAAATTAAAAAGCTGCACCAAATACAGCTTTTCTGAGACAAAATAATCTTCAAGTTGTATTAAGTCTATACTGGGATGGAGTTTTTTAGCTTGGACAGTTTCTTAATATGCTTATCTGTGTGCTTATATGGCTTTGCTATGAGAATGTGACTGTATTAAAAAGGTTTTTAAACTGAGTTCGAGATAGGGCTGTGCCTAGCTTATTAAACATGGGTTGGCTGTTTTTTTGGGATGATGTGTGTGCTTGGTATAGGCCATGCAGGGCAGGGGCGTGTATATGTGTACATGTGCATGTATCCTTATCTACATTAGTTGTAGATAAGGATACAGCTTTTTTTTGTGTGTGTATGCATGTGTGTAAAATTTAGGGTAGACATACAGCTTGATTCATTGTTTTATCAATTATCATCACAAGTGCAAGGCTGCTGAGAGATGGAAGTAAGGCATCTCTTTAAATGAATACTGTGCTTAAAGGCAATGGTGCTATGTGGAAAATGAGAATCAATTTTTACGTTCCTGTCAAATGAAAGTATAAATTGAGTATATCTTTCACCATTTATAGGTATAAACTTAAAATTCAAATCATACTTGTAGGAAAATGAAATATATTTTCATTTAGTCTGGATATTGAACAGTTCTTAAAAGAAGGATGAGAGATCAGTACTTGTAATGTTCATTATTACCTGTTTGGGTTAATATGTTGTGATTAATTTAAAATCTCATTTTCCTGCTACATTCGGTGCTTTCCTTGGATCCTGATTATTTTCTTATTTTTGTGCAGGAGAAAAAGTGTACTAAAGGGTCATCTAACTTTGCCTAGGCTTATTAGTTGAAGACTAATGAAAATCTGCTAATAAAACACCTGAAGATGATGTTGAAACAATGCTGATACTTTTGTTCTGATTGGCTGGCTAGATGTATATATTAGCTTTCTAGATATTCTTATGGACTGTACATGTGTCAAGTGTAGGACTGAATTTTTTTGGTAGCATGTTTCTATCAGCAAAGTGACAGCAGAACTTTCTGTGGTTGCTGATAATACAGAGTACCCTTCCAGAATAGTTTATCTACATTGCAAAATTGTAATTATAGTAATGACATAGCATAGGACTAAGGATTCTTTCTGCTATAGGGGAGGAAAAAAGTTATGGGGGTGAAATATTTTTTAAAAATAATTATGAAGCGTTTTACTTGTTATGTAATTCTGGATTATATCTGTGCTTAATAATCTCATATTTGAATTAACTTGTTATCGGCAGGGCATAATGACTGCACTGGCAAGTTTGATTTGAGGATCTTTCTAGACTTTCCATTCAGAGTGGTTTGGCATCCTCAATTGAATTAATAGGTAGAAATAAAGAAATAACAGGCCACTGTGAAAACTACTCCATTTTTGGTGAATCTCATTTATTCAAAATAGTCACTGGACTAATACTGAAGACTAGACATAGCTTCCACCTCATAGCTGCCTATGTGATGTAGGCTCCCTGTAGAGGCAGGTACTTAGGAAATGGAGAGGACCAGCCAGGTGGAAGGGGTTAGACCTACCCTATTTGCAGACTAATTGCATTCTTTGTAGGGTGCTTTGGATTCTTTCCAGATGATTAATCCCACAGCTGGGTATTTTAGGAATTGTATCTGTATTTGCTGGAAAATTCAGTAGATACATTCAGTAGATTTAGATACATTCAGTATCTAAAGGCTAAGGTCTTGTCTTTGTGTGTCATAGGTTTGGGTATGAGTTCCTACTGTATTTTTAAAAATTTTTTTTCCTCTCTCAGTATTCCATAAAAATGCAGCAGTTAACAATCCCATTTAAACTCTTAAGTGCAAGATTTTGAGCACAGGGAACCAGCTGGATTCCGCTGTCAGTTCAGTTGGTATCTGAGACTCCATTTCAAATTGCCTGTTGATGTGTACTGTATTGACCTGTACTTTGCCCCTCCAGTCCCTAGAGTGAGCATAACAGCTCCTCCCTGGAGGCCCATACAGCCAAAGGTTCTTCTCAGGGAAATATAGTTTCAGGGTGAAAGGGGAAAGAGGGAAGGAAAGGAGCATCTACCTTTCCTGATGAACTGAAAGCTGGTCAGGATGTGTGTCTGGGATCACCCATCACCTCAAGCATCACTCACTGGCTGTGAAATCTCGAGCAGAACCTGTTGCCAGCCTATGGCACTATAAACAAGAGGTAGAAGAGGCTGACTGATCAAAATCCAGATTTGGTACAATATTAAATTGATGATCACCACTATACTAAAGAGGTTGGTATGTACATCATATATCTTTATATTTTAAAATTTTAAACATTTTAAAATGCAAGTCTGCAACCAGCTGGCCCACAGTAATATTCCATTATGAGGAATTTTTAGTGGGGAAGACAAAAGTCCTTCTTGGTCTGCTTAACTTAAACAAACATTTATCTTCCTTTAATAAAACAAGCAAAAAGCAAGATATTTGACACTAAAGAATTATTCTGCTTAAATTTAAATTCTTGTTGCTTTCAATTTTCATTTCCTTGTTACTGTGACAATTATTTCCTAGAAGGTATTTGTAAATAATTTAGTCTATCCTTGTAGTTTAAGGCAGGAAGCAGGAATATTTTAAAGTATTTATTACCTTGGACATACATATTTGGAATATTTCAATGGAATGTGGTTTGTTAACTAAGGTGTGTGTTACTTGAGTCAAGTTAATTTTCTAACATTAGGTCCCCTCTATACCTCATCTCATAGTGCAGGGTAATTGAATCCCATCTCCCTTATGTCTTCATGTTTCAGTCTGGACTTCTAAACATCTGAGCCTGTGTTCATTACAAATCAGACATTTCTGTAGCTTCTGTCTGGTCTTAATTGTTTTCATGTTAGCAGAGATTTCCTCAGCTAGAAGTAAGAACATTTTCTCTAACTATTGTTGGGAGCTAAGATCTTTAACTTTGTTCACCATGCTAATGACCTTCTTCTGTAGTGCTTCTTACCTGTATTAGCCTTTTTCACTATGAAATATGAAGATCATGTGTGGTGTTTCAAAGCAACTCAGATAATCCTCTTTAAAGTACGAGTGTTAATATCTGTGAGACAGAATATAGTAGGATTTCATCAGAATGGTTTTTACTATATTCTGCTTTGTAATGTATTTAATTCATAACCAATTCCACATTTTTTCTACCAGTATTTGCTACTTTTGCAATATATAATAAGTTATTAAATTCTAAAGATTATTATACCCACCGGATTTGCATGGGATACATATCTGCACATTGTACCCATGTGTTTCTTGGAAATTCATATCTAATGATGTTTACTATTAAGTAATTTCACTATTTACTTGATAGTCCTGTTATTTATTTGCAAAGGGATTACTTAAGTTCTATTAAATTGCTACTGACTTCTAGGGGGAGAGAATAATTTTGAAAGCAAGGAAAATATTCCCTCATCTTAGACATCCTTATAGACATGGACTCCTCAGAGTGTATATCTTCAGAGATCTACAGATTCCCCACAGTGTCTCACACATAATTGTTTTCAAACTGAAAATGGTTCTAAATACTATGTTATCTCAGGTCCTCAGAGAGACACGTATTGAAATTACTTGTACATCATTAGTCTGTTTCTCTTTCCTGTCCTCTGCTTTTCCAAATGCAAGTAAATAGGTGTAATTTGATCTATCTTGTTTTGTCTATTCAGCCATTTTATTTACCATGTTTTATTTATCCAGTATATCCCTCCATTAATAAACAGCTGTGTTCCTGATGGTGGAAGAAACATGTCTAGAAGTTACTTCAGAGGGTCTGAGGGAACTGCCTACTGCTGTCTTTTTTGTTGACCATTGAGAGAATTGAGCCTACCATGATTATGTCTGTCGTAGAAAGTTAGAAATACTGAAGCCAAGAATTTTTGCCAAGAATTTAAATGGACACTGCGCTGAAAAATTAATTTGTACATTTTTGTTTACCTTCAGAACCACATGCTACATGATAATGGCTATTTCAGGCATGTTTCTTAAATCTATTGGGCTGTAGTTTATCACCTCTAGTTTCCTAAGATTATTTTATTTTTGTCAAAAGGCCTCATATATCCAAGTTAGGTCATGATGGTTGATTTTACAGCTCTTCATTTCAGATCCCAGTTACAAACTTTTTCACTGAAAATTTATTCAAGGAGTTTTTTTGTGGGGGGGTTTATTTTTTGGTCTTTTTCTTAGTATGTTAACATTATTTAGACTTTCTTGTACTGCATTTTTTATTATGTCACCTGATATTCTTCTCTGGTTTATATTTAATACATATAAATATATTCCAATTTGAAATTAATTTTTTGTAATATTTATTATGTTAATTATTTACTAGTTATTTACTAATTATTTGGATCTGCCATAATAGTTTATTGTTATCTTTTTCTTGATTATCAAGCTATTATAATTCTCAATTATTTGTGTTTCTTTCACATTCTCTATCAAAATTACTTTTTTTCAATATAGTGATAAAGCATTTTTTTCATGCTTTGTTCTTTTTCATTTTTCAAAATTACCTGTGCTCCACAGTATTCAAATCTCATTTAATCTCTCTTGTTACCATGCAACTGTCATGATGCTTTAAAACTGCCTTTATAGTCATATACTGATGGGTTTTATTTTAAAAGTTATTATTCTTCTCACAAATGTCCATTGTCCTTCAACTGATTACATCAGAAAATATTTTCCTAGCCTAGATGGTTTTTTTTTTTATCTCCCATCAAATTTATTACTGGCATTTAATGTGTCTTTCTTTTGTGATTTTTAAATGTCCGCAGTAATTTTAAACTTTTCCTACAAGTTCTCTTTAGCAAAGGCAAAACTAAGACTTATAAGGCTTAGCTGCAATCCGTTGTATCTGTTGAAAAACTTATTTTTGTCCATATAAACCAAGTTCAAGGGCACCTTGCTTAGCCTGAAATCTCCAAAATTTGCCATAAGCATCATAATTTTTTTCTGCCACTGAAATACGTTACAGTTTAGAAATGATAATAAATTTCTAAAATGAAGTCTTCTTTGTGTGAGTAAAAGAAAAGGTCTTTGCACAATACAAGGTGGATTTTTTCAGCTGTGTTGTAAAAACCTGTCTGTGTAGGTAGTATTACCTCAACTATGGAGTCTGCACATGTTGCTGTTTTCTGAGAAATTCTGTCTGACTGCGTCTTACAAGCAACTCTACTTGCTGGATCCAAAAAGATTGTGGATATGGACTCAGGGGATGTTTGCTCATCCTGGTTAAAATAGGGATACCTGAACATAAAACTTCAGCAAACATTTAGGCACTGAAAGAACTGTCCAGATAGAAGGTCTGATATCTACCTGCTTCTGCTGGCAAGAGTCTGGTGTAAGCTGAAGATTTATTTTGGATCCCTTGTTATAAAGTTAGTTCTAAATGTTTTCATTTAAAACACAATAGAAGTTTGTATTGAAATGGAAACTGAATCCAATTCTGAACCCAGTAACCTATCCTTTTATTTTCCTTATTTTTGGAATAAAAATAGATAATCAGACAACATAAGTGTACTACATGGACAAAAGCATATCCATATATTTTTTCATAAAGAGCCAGTTTAACACTGTAAAGTTGACTGGCATGACCCTTCTTAAGACAAGGAGCTTTATAGCATCTGCTCATGATGTGCTGTCTGCTCTTTTTTGTGCTGCAAAGCCCTCCTGTCTGTAGCTGGGCCATGTTTGCCTTAGATTATAGATTCTCTGCTATCCTGTACTGGCAAATTGGCACAACCTCACAAACAGAGATAGCCTGAAATACAATTTCCTTTCCAGGGGCACTTAGGCACATGGATTATGAGTAGACTTGATAGTGTTGTGTTAATGATGACCTTAGAAGTCTTTTCCAACTCAAATGATTTTATGATTCTGACTTTAATTGATGCTCATCAAGAACTAATGGTGCTTGTCTTCAAGTGTTTCTATAAAAACACACATGCTTTTCATCTCACTGCTCCTGAGATTAAATGTCTGGAAAGAACCTGATATAGTGTATCAATACAAAGAAACATTTGTACCACTATTGAAAGCTATGATCCATACATGTACACTAAAACTGTGACTGTAAATACTAGTGCTGCCTCACCAATATCTAAACAATACTGAGAGCTTTGAAGAGAGAGAAGCCAGAGGGAAAGGCACTTGCTGGACAAGGGAAACAATTTAGGACTATTTGCTCCACCATGGGATAATGTTTATCTGCAATTTACTTACACATACTTGTTTCTTTAGAGATTAATGGGGCTTCCCTGTCAGCACGTCAGTTCCTCTTTAACACTACTTCTCTCGCCATCTCCACTTCAGAAAGAAATAGATGAGCTGCTCATTTTATCCCGTTTATACTACAAGAAGACAATAACCCCTAGAAACCCTGCTATCCCAATCTTCTTCCTTTTTGTATACTTTTGAATGCCTACCTACAAGATTCTTAAGCAAATCTGTATAGGCTCCTTCTCTTTAGCTGCTGCAATGGAAAAGGAAAAGGTTTGGCTTCTAAGTCTGAATCAACTTCCGTACATCTAATAATTAATACTAATAGTACTTCTAATAGTAATTATTGTTATTTTTATTAAATTATTCACTTACATATCTAAGATAGCTGTACTATTCAGCCTGACAGAGGGAGAGAGCGTTCCTCTTTATTTTCCTGTACATGATGTTTTCTTTTTCTCTTTTTAAATGCATGGAAGTTCCTACTTATGAAGGATAAGCCAAAGCTTCCCATTGCGTGGAGGCAACAGGAAGAAAAAGCAGATAACTCTGAAAGAAAGAAAATAATCTAGTCTACTTTAGTTGGACAGAATATTTCAGAATTAAGCCAAATTAACTGTATGCAAAGTGAAGACTGGTAAGATTTAGGTATATTGGGTTGTGTTCCTAAGGTTTTTTTGGTCAGACAGGAAGTGGGATTTGGACCTATCAGTATTAAGAGCCCTTTCATTTTTCTTGAGAGTCAGTATCAGAATGCCTTTGCATCAACCAAGAATTATTTGAATGGGGGAACCATACTGAATGAAGCAGATTTATATTAAAATGCTTGCAATTCAATTTGCTTTTAGACTAATGTTTTCCCTGAGGGTATTTTCAGCTCTAAGGGCAATAAAATCATAAGCTTAAGTATGACAGCTTGAAAATTACATAGAAGATAAGAAGATTCCTTGTAGAGGAGTCTGTGTTTTCAACTAACAAATACACCTGTTTGCCTCTAGGTTGCTATCTAGATCTAGAAACTCAGAATTTACCATTTCTTTTACCTGCAGCATTTTGTTCTTTACCTCATTGGTATGAATTTGCCTCTTGTCCTGGCACTGTGCTCACCATTTTTTTCTGCCTTGCCTGCAAAAGTCCTGTTCACCTTTCAGCTTCTGAACATGGAATCTCAGATCCAGGCAGCTGCTCAAAAGAGTCATCCTGGAACAGTGCCAGATTCTTTTTCTTCTTCATTTCCTCTTCTCAATCCTGCTTTTGATTGTCTGAGCTGTATGTAAGAAAGGGAGATAGTGTGGAGAGTTGGTTGAGTTCAAAGAAGGAAGTCTGTGCATGAGTGGTAGTGTAGTAAAATATATTGGCGGTCATCACAGTGGGAGACACTTAGCAGGTACTGCTTCCAAGGTCTTCGACAACAAAATAATGACTCATTAATGATAAGCAAAATATCATTTTAATTTATCATTAATGATAAGCAAAATATCAGCTTTAAATGTCACTGATGATCTTTATACTGTAATGGTATTCATATGTGTGAATACCCAAATCTCATTGCAGAAGGTCTGATAGTACTGGATATTGGTATAGAGTATTTGTAGGGCACATATGTCCTTATTTTTTGAAAGATATAAGGGAGACTGTTGGTCAGAGTCCTAGTTACAGTACAAGTCCAATGGAGACTTCAAATCTAAATCACTTGGTTTGCTGTATTTTATAAGCTCTCAGTCAGGAATACACACCTTTATTTCTTTCTCTCTCAAGAAAATTTCTGTGCAGTTTGTTTTCTTTTGGGAAGATCTCATTATGATCTTCAACATTCTCGTGAGGGGAAGAGGAGGGAAAATACTAATCTCTCCTCTCAGAAATAGCCTGAAGCTGCTTCAGGGAAGTTTTAGGTTGACTGTCAGGAAAAGGTTTTCACCCAGAGTGTGTCTGGGCACTGAAACAGGCTCCCCAGAGAAGTAGTCACAGCAGCAAGCCTGTCTGAGTTTAAATGTGTTAGGACAATACTCTCAGGCACACTCTCAGATGTGATTTATGGGGCTGTCCTATGAAAGGCCAGGACTCAATGATCCTCATGGATCCATTCCAACTTGGCCTATTATATGATTCTATCTGTGTATGAGTTAACTGCATGTGTTGGATAGAGACATAGTAGTGATTTTTATGTACACTATGTTGAAAATAATTCTTACTTTGCCATTTCCTTGAGTTTACGAAACATGCCCACTTCACAGTACTTTCCTACTTCATATTCCTTTCTTGTTTTACATCTGTCTCTGCCCACCAGCACAGGCTCAGATCAGACATCTTACTTCCGACTCTATTGATTTAGCTGCAATTAGGACTAAAGAAACTACCCAAAACTTTTTACTCCTGTGGAGTGGAGAGAAACAGCTTTCTGCTTCAGCAAATGCTTATACATATTTATTGACTAGCTTCTTTGTGGATGTTATGATGAGCTTGTTTATCAGGGAAAATGACTTGAAGTAGACCCAGATCTCAATATCTGTGATTCCAATTAGGAATTTAATAAATGCTGAAACCTTTTAAATGTTTCACTTATTCATAATGTAGCATGACAATAAACAGCTGGTGACAGTGGAAAAATTCAACAGGAATCTACTGTCTAGATTAATTTCTTCTTTTTTTAATTAGATTGCAGAGCCTGCCTCTGTGACCATGACATGTCTGACTTCAGAGAACTCATTATTACTTCCATTGTGATCTAGCAGTTTTCATCTTTCACAGTCAGAGGTGGTGCAACTGCTTTTGAAAAATTTCCTTGGTCAAGGGAGAGATAAACATTCTTTTGTAGTTTCATGCCCCAATAGGACATGAAACAGGACATTTTTATTCTTAAACAAAAGAATAAAAGCACAACAGCGTTAGAGAGACACATTTACCGGTTTTGTTTTACCTTCCTACAGAAAGATAAACTAAGTGTTTTCATGCTTTAAAGACTAAATTCATTCTGGCTAAAATTCCTGGGAGGTTCCTCAGTCCCCTTGCAATGTCTGAGGAGCTTCTCTGAGTTTTGCAGACCTGTCACAGCTCCTGAGGCCTGTTGTGTGGTACTAGTTGAAGGACTGCTGAGTGTCAGGAAATTGCAGTGATTCCTGCACTGTGTGTTCCCTAGGCTTGCCTAGTTGCAGTGTTCAAGGCAACATGATGGACATTTCAAGGAGGCACAGACTTGCAGAACAAGCAGATATCAGAAGTGCATACACATGTGCTGCTGACCTCAAGGCTTCCAGATCATCCAGTTGCTGGATGTATTAAATATATCAGAGACACTGAATTTGCTATACAAGAAAAAAAAAGAAGAAAATGCTGAACATATGTAATCCAGCTGCTGCTCCGTGTTTTTGCATATGAGTATGCATGAGGAAAGATGGCAGTTTTTGATATTTGAATCAGCTAAAACTTCTTAGATAACTGTATACCATCTCCAGTGATCGTTTCCTCTATAAAATACTTTTTTTGTCCATTTTGTGATTTGTATTGCTGTAGGAAACAAAAAGGAAGTAGTTACTTTTTTTATTTTTAATTATTTTCCCCAAAGGTGGGAACTTACAGCAAACTAGATTACAAACTAGATTACAAACTAGATTACTAGATACAGTTATCAAGATTATAAGTATTTTTAGCTTTTTAGCTGAGTGTTTACTGCATCACTTTCTTATGTGAGTAGGAGAGTAAGTAGGAATTATTTTGATCTGAAGTGTGCAAAAACCCATGAAATTTTGGTCCTGGTTATAAAAAAATTACATTTTTGTCAATGACAGAATAAGTGTAATTTGGGCATGGCCTATGAGGACTGTGACTAATTTATAAATATACAGATGGAGCCACACATCACGCTGCATTGCTCTTTAAACTTCTGCACCATAGGTCCTGTCTTTTCAGGGTTTTTAAATGTCAGCTGTAAGTTTTTCATTCTTGTCTTGAGAGTTCTTTCATTATAATATCAGATCCCAGAGAATTCTTGACTTCTGCAGCTTTGAAGCACTTCATCCATCATACTGGCCAAAGATATTATAATGTTTGGCTTGAGGCATATAAAAAACCCTCTTACGATGCTTATGATGCATCAGTGGATTTCTAACTCCAGTTTTCTCAATTAAAACATCATCTTCAAAGTACAAGATTTAATGTACTTTTGATAATTTGGCCTATGATTATAGACTTTTTCTTACTGGGGTTTTGCCAGTCATTTAGGGAAAAAAGAGTTTATTTTCTTGACAGGGCAAATGTCTTATTTATCATTAGCTTTTTCTATAGATGCAATTTCATAAGAAAAGATCATGAGTGGAAATAATCCAGGCATGCTGGTTTTGAAGGTTAAATGTTTTCAGGGGAGATCATAATTAGAGATACCAGTTTCATAATTTTATGGTTTGATTTATTTTTCCTTTGAGCATTTCAGTCTGTTCCAGGCTATGGGGACTTTCTGTCTAAATCAGTAAATCAGAGCTATTTAGGATGGTAAATATGAATTGAGATTCTTGTATGTCTTAACAAAAAATGTGTCATCCTCATCACTAATGAAATACTAGTGATAAAACAAATAATTTGTACGTTTGGAATGACACATGAAGCAGGCTTTTTTTCTGACATAATACACATTTTCCCTCCAGTGCTTTTTTTTACCAGTTCATGATTGCCAGCTCCTCAAAACTTCTGCAGCTCCAGTAATGGAATTTTTTTCTGAAATAGTAAGAATTATCTCTGCTGGAGTTCAGCCCTGATAAATTCTGTCAGCACAATGTCTATGCCCCGTGAAAGTCCTGTTTCAAGGGTGAATTGTAGTCTTTTGGATAACATTTACATCTTGCAGCTAGCAAACTACTTGTACTTGAGTACCCTTGTGCATCCGAATCATGGCACTAGTGGAAGCCTGCCAATTTTATGAAGAGTAAGGTTTTCCTAAATGTACATTTTATAATACCACTTAAGTGAAAAATAAGAGGCAGACATTTAATAAAATAGTTTATCATTGAAAAAATAATTTTAAAAAAATCCTGCAAAGAGAGCAGCACCTAGGTCTTGATTTTTGTAGCTATCTCCCCTTATTTATATGAATGAAAGAACATCACCATTTAGAAATTATTCATAACAGTAAAAAAAGTAACTGCACTTTTGTATTTTTTGTCACAATGGACACAAAATGGACACAAATGGAACCAAAAATCAATGAATCCCTGCCAAGAAGAAATACAAAGCACATACTGAAGGTCTGATGTTCAATACAAGCTATTTTATGTTTTCTTTAAAGAAACATTAAAGTGGCAAGTTTCAATATTGTCCATAACACCACTAGTAATAAATAGCCTAAACAAATGAGTCCAAATGACCTGAACAGAAATTAAAGCTTGAATTTTTCCTTTTCACACATCTCTGTATTTATTTATGGTAAATGAAACAGTTTTGAAGCTGGTGTCTGGGTTGCACCCAGTTTCAGTAGCTTGAATGGCTGAAGCATTATTTTTTAATTGCTTTTCAAAATGTTCTGTACCTTCCTAGTTCATTTTTTCTTCTGCATTACTATATAAAATTTTTTTGCAGTTCTGATTTAAATGTTAAATATGCATGCACAACGTGTACACAGAGTGCATTAATATTTGATGCTTAACTAATGTATCCATAGACCTTTTTTTTTGTGAATATAATGCTGAATTTGTTTTTTTTGTTTGTGCAGATTAAAAAAAACCATATAAGGTGAAGTTTAATTTACATAAAAATGAGCTTTTAAAAATGGTAATATAGAAAAATGTGTCAGAATGAGCTTTGAGAGATCATCCTTAAGATCTTTCCCTAGAGAATGAGATCAACTGTGTTTGAACCAAGCCTAGAATACTTTTACTTAATGGGTTCATAGAACAGAAGTTCATAGCTTCCTTAGTTAATTTCTGTGAGCTGCTCTATGGTTTCTACTCCTGAAAAGCTCTTCCTTATGTGTATCTCAAGTCATCCTCACTATGAATTAGTTCCATATGTTTGTATGTGTATATATGTGTGTGTATTTATGTGTTTGTATTTAAAAATATGTTTGCATGTGCTGCCTTTTCTCTATTCTGGGTTGTATGGACTTAAATTCTCTTAAGGTCTATAGGTCATATTTTGTGTGTTTGATCATTCTTATTGCCATCCCCTGAACTGTCTCCATCTGCTTCATGTTGTTTCCTTGATGTATTGTACCCAAAACTGTAAACAGTAGTCCACAGGAGGCTTTTGTACTGCTTGAACAGATTGGATGGAACAAATGCTCCTTTATTGTCGTTATCTCAAGCCATCCTCCATTGGCAATGCGTGCTGGATAAAACCTTTTTCAGGTGCTCCAAGAGCCTTGTTTCTGAAATTAAAATGAAAACTTTACTAGTAACTGTGTTGGGGGACAGACTTACACATCAGTTTCTGAAGTAATCTGTACAAAGTAACTAATATTACTGTCAGTGATATTTCATATATTGCATCACTCTGAAGGTCACAACTTCAACACCCGCTACTCCATCCTGAATCTCCAACCCACAACAGTGCAGGGACAGCTGTGCTTGTACACTACACTGTGTGTGTGTGCATGTCTTCATGTTCACAAAACCACTTTGCTAGTCTGGCCAAGCTTGTTCTTCATACATTCTCACAAATGAGCAAGTGAAAAACACAGCGAGATTCTTTTGAAGGTAAGATGCAAAGAAATGCAGGTCCTGACCTTTCCTGCCCTCTTAGAATCAGTGCACCATTGTGTTTGATACTGTCCATTTACTGAGATACTGATACATGGAATAATAATGGATATTTGTTCTTCTTTCGAGGAATGGATGTAGTTGTGTGAGTTGGAGTGCACCCTCAGTAGCTTCTAATGCATAAAGTGCATCTCCCTTTATCTTATGGTTTTATTTCTTTGGTGTGTTTTCTCATATGGATAAATATACTCTGCTGTAAGGGCAGACTTCTTTTTGGTAAATTCCTTGAATATTTCTCAAAGAAAAATAATATGATTGAGAAATCTAGAAACCTGATGAGATTTTTAGTGAAGTCAAATTTAAGTCCAACATTCAAGTTTTGAGTCTGTGTTGCTCTGATATTTTTGAATTTAGAAAGCCAGACCACTATGCTACACTGCATAGATGCCCTGTTTTACATTTCAAGTTTATTGAAAAACCTAGGTTGGTTTTATATATATATATATTCAAAAATATTATAATATATGTAATATAATATANTACATTCTATTCTATTATATAATGTGTATTATATATATTCAAAAATATTATAATCATGGTAATGCATAGTGTTTTCAGCAAGTCGTTAAAACCTTTAAAAGCTTACTTCTGGGGGAAAAAAAAGTGAGCTATGTTATCTCTCACTTTCTGCAGGGTATCTCATCTTCCATATCTGTCTTTCAGACACTCATTTAGCAGTTTCTTACTTGTCAGATTCCTGTTCCTGTTTGCTACTGCACTGATTTTGGTGGGACACCATTTGAACACAGTAGCCTATCAAACATTGATCGATGCTGAGGGTGTTCCACCTCCCCATGGCAAGGACTACCTTGATAATGCATTAGACACAAGATAGAGGCATTACTGAAGTTGATCCTGTTGCACTGTATTTTCATTTAAAGATTAAACCAGCTTTTTAAAATTTGCTTTCATGTTTTCATGCTTTTTATGCATGACTTTTTTTTTTTTTTTACAGTGGGTAACCTGGTATGTATGTTCTGTTCTAAAGCTCAGAATTACCATCCTCTGCTTAGTAGTGATGGCATTAATATGTATTTTGTGCAGTGGCAGAGAGCTGTGTTCAAGAACTGAAACACCTGTGGGTGTAGATAAAACAAAAAAATTTAATTTCATTTTTAGTTCAGAGCTTTAGAAGTTCCAGGGAATTGTATGAAAGTAAAAATTAATACTAGATTAATGCTTATATTTCATAAGTCATTTCAAAAGCTGCTGGTTTTATATAGTGCAAATCAGGTTTGAAGCACTTTGCAAAAACAAAAAGCTGACAGGAAATTAAATTCTGAATAAGAAATAAATATCAAGACTATTATGTTGTGGTTTTTATTCCTTGAGGAAAACCCCAATGAATTCTGCTGATATTAGAATGGAAAAAAATGGGATTGAACATCTCTCACTTGACTATTTTTATTTCTGCTAAAAGGTTATTATAATAAAATAAAGTTGATAGACTTTTCACGTTTATAATATTTTAGAGCTTTTGCCCTGGTTAAAGCTTTCTACATCAAAACTGGTGGCAGAACTATAATGTAAAGAAATGTCAGGTATTGCTCATATACTAAAAAGTTTAGAAAATACTCTGGAGATTCAGTCATGAACTTTCCTCTGTAGAAAATGATGCTCACTGGGGAGATCAGAAGGAATTTAATAACCATCTTACTTGTAGTGGTAGCCTATGGTTGATTGTGCCTTAACTAATAATTTATTAAAAAACGAACAAAACAAAAACCAAAAAACCACACCTGAAGTGCAATCTGTTCCTTGCTGAAAAATAAAGTAAGAGAAAAAGTCTTAAACTACTTCCAAAAAGGATAGTTTGCAGAAAAATATTGAGGAACTTGTAAATTTGGAAAGAATGTGGTTTCAGCTAAGAGGAACCTTTCTGTAAACAAGAGATTATTTAGGGAGTAGGACCAGAACATATACAATTCATATTTCAAATCATTAAGTAGCTGGTGTCATCAAAGTGCCTATACTGACTTGTGGAAAGGCTTTGAAAATATGAACAGGAGAGGCCCTCATACAGTCAGATAAAGCAGATTACGGCTCAAAAGTTAAAAGATACTGCTTTGGTGCCTTTGGATGGTGATGGAAGGTGAAAGTAATTTGGGATAATCATCATATGACTGATGGAATGTGAGAAAATTACTTTTTTGTTTTTAAATCTTCTAGAATATTCCCTATCAGTCCTCCGTGGCTTTCTTTCTTGTCTGCTATGGTTGAGACCTTCTGATACATTTCTCCCCTAATGATTTACTTATTACTGAAGTAAAGAGAGTGACAACGATGAAAATATTACAAAAGTTTAAGAGAGTTAGTTCTAAAGTATAGTTTGCTGATCCAAAATTTGCTCGAACTAACGCAACTATTTGGACTCCAAAACTGAAATGGAAAGGCAGGTAGAAATATTTCGTTCTTTTCATTAACATTAACATACAAATGTAGTTCAGATGTGTCTGACAGATTTCCCTTGTTTTCATCCCAAAATGGACGTTATAGTAAAGATGATAAAATATTGTTTGTAAGGGTCACTTGAACATTTTTTCAATTTGCATTTATTTAAAAAAAAAAGGGGGATGGTCTCCTTTTAATGAGTTCAGTTTGTATTAAATTTGGGAATGAAGTAGACTCTAGGAATTTCAAAACCAAGTACAAATCATTAAGTCTCCAAAGAGAAGCATATGCCATCCAAAATAGTGTTTCTTTTCTTCACATGATAATTTGTTTTCTGCTATTTCTTCATTTAATAATCTTAATTTGTGTATTTTTAAAAATATTGATAATTTTAAAGCATTTTGATTTAATGTTGTTACATTTCATCATTACATGAATCCTAATGAATTACATTTTGTTTTGAAAATCAGAACTTAGTCTTTCTGCTTAAGCATTTTGGTGGGCAGGGTTCTTTTAATGGCTTGTAACAGGTGCCAGATCAATTACTGTGAAAAGAAGTGTCATGACTGACAATTATTTAAATAAAGACATTAGCTATATTTATATGCTTTCTATGAAGGTAGATTTTGGTGCTAGTGGAGTGTTGGTCACCCAGTGACGGACAAATGCAGAAGGTTCTTCTCACAACAATGGTCCCTGTAAGGTGTTCTTACAATGTTGCTATAGGTGAAACTGTGGGCTTTAATATCATGACTGTACCACTGTATAAAACACTGATCTGTCTCTACAGAACCAGAACTTCAGGGGTGATTTCTTAGTGCTGCCAGTTGCTGTAGCTTTTGGAGGTTCCAGTGTGTGAAATTATAATTACTCAACACCTTTTTGTTAATCAAGAATAATCTGATGAGAAACCTGAAATCCTTAGTGTCCTTGAAGGTAATGGAAAAAAAAATTCTGCTCATGTAATCAGAGACAAAATTTCATATTCAAAACTCTGAACAAATAAAACATAGTTAGTGATAGTAAAAGATTCTTGGAATTGGTTAGAGCTGTGCAGAATTAATAAAAAAGACAAAAGTGAGATATAAAATACAGGGCAATTTAACAGTTTCCACTTTTAAATTATGATGGTTTTCTCATATGATACTTGGTTGTAAACTTTGTCTTTGTTGTTTAGCTCCAGCTGATTTCATAAAATGGGCAGAAAATTATAAAATGTAGTCATTACTAGAATAATATTCTTTCAAAGCATTGAACAGCCTCTAATACTTAAGACATATCTAATCCTTTCCATATTCAGAGTAAATCTTACTGCTTTTGAAGATTTGAATATAAAAATAAATATCTGCCCACTCCTTAGTGTTAGAAATTGCAGTATAAAACAGGACATGTTTTCAGCTACATTGCTATAAAGACAGAATGACTTTATTTTTCATATTTACTGCTCTGTGTGATACAAAATCTTATTATATAGGAATATTGTACTTACAAAACAATATTCCACTGAGGTTTGGTTTTACTATGCTCAGTCATTATCTTCCCTTACCCAGTGAAATTGGTCAGCATGTTGTAGTTGCCTCATGTAAGTTTTCATTTGTGAAACCATTTTTCTTCACGTTGCTGATGCAAAGTTTTGGTAACAGCGGTCACAGAAGTCAATGTTTTCATAGAAACAGCTTGTCATGCAGTCACTTGTGCAATGGTTGTTAGTACAATCATTGCATCTCAATAAGAAAGTCTCACCCCAATCAGTTGCACAAAACTGAGTGTAAAAAGCGATTATCTGTCACTCTAGAGTGACTGTGAGTCTGTGGCATGTGAGGAAAAGGGCAGTGTACTTGTGTAAATTAATCTGAGTGAACATTTGGAGGGGAAATGGAATTATTATGCGGCATTTATACTATGCTGTTGCTGAAGGCATTGAGTCTTCCTCCATAATTGTAGCCATAATTCCTTCTGCAATAATATATTAAATTTTATGGCATATATGGTACACATAATGAAAAGGAGAACTATTAAAAATATGGTTTTGGAGCAAGCTGCATCATGTATAGCATGGCAAAAAAAAAAAGTAAATTAAGTTTGTAATTACTAAGTGCAATTTTAATACTATTTATTTGTTTTACTGAGTAAAGAAGGAGTAGCAAACTGTTTACAGTTTCTCACAGGCAACATAAAGAAATTAATCCCATAAGAAAACTGTACACACATATGTTGTTAAGCATTGTGGTCGGATCCTACAACTCAAAATTAACTGGATTAACTGTTGAGTTCAGCCCATGCTTGCTCCTTGTGCATCAGCTTAGGTAGAGTTACTGTGTCCTTCACTGCCAAAAGGAAAGGGGCAGCCTTGGTGGCACGTTTGAGAAGTGCCTTTGAGAAGTGTGGCCCCCTCTGTCCCTCTTTAAACACTTTATTCCACTCCCATGACTTTGAACATCCTCTGTATGAATTTGAGAGTGTCCAAAGGTGGTGATGGTTGGGGTTGCACAGCTTTGTTTCAAGCTCTGGATCACCCATTTTGCTGTGCTGTCCGTGTGCTGAGGACAGAGAGCCAAAGGAGGGCCAGGACAGCTGTGTCTTGTGACAATGATCTCACCCCAAGGTTTCTATTAAAACCCAGCTGAATTAATGGCTTTTCGTGGCAGAAAAGGTGGGTTGAACCTGAATGAAATCCTGCTGTGTGTAATTTTCTTTACTGATCCCCTTTTAGCTACAGCAGATAAAAGCAAATAGATTATTGCTAATCTTAAATGAGCTATTTGTCTGACAGTGGCAGAGCTGGTGGCCTTTTGGTTAGATGACTGTGAGTTAATATTAGGACATTGAAAGAAGCAGCAAATTATCTACATTATCTGTTTCTGATATGTATCAAAATGCATTGTTCATTCTAATGTTGTTCAGTGTAACTGTGTCCTGAGACTGTTGCACCATCCATTCACACCTTTTGGAACTGGGATTTTGAAACTAAATGTTACATGCAGATAGGTGTTTCTGTTTAATGATTTGGAATTTATTTAGTGAAGGAAGAGTAAACAGAAAAAGGAGAATATTCTTTACTGCAAATTAGGTGGCATTAGAGTTCATCACTGACTGAACTCCACAACAGCCACTGCAAAAATGTTTTAAATAATAGAATGATTTCTATGTTAAATTGTATATATTGGCCTTTTCTCTATTTTTCCATAATTTGCTATATTATCAAGAGAATTCTGAAGAAAACTCAATGATGTCTTTAGTGACGTTTTTAAAAGGCTTGTAATATACAAGGGCTGTATATATTTAGTTCAGTTTTTGTACTATACCTGTCTTTCCAGTTTCAGAGACTATGAATGGTCTTGCAGCACCTAATTTCTGTCTGGATTGGCAGGATATGATACTGTAAGTAGGTACTTGCTGAATGTGACTGACATCAATTGTTCCTTTCACCCAAAGATCGAGAAGAGACAGTTAGACCTTGTACTACTTACTGCTGTAGAGCAGAAGTGCGGATCTCTCACACATTGACATGTTTAACATTTCAACAGTTCAGATCTTCTCCCAGGAATTCTAATTCTGGTTCAGCAGGCTAGTCCTGACATGGTTTCATGAAATGTGAAAGGAGAGGCAGTACAAAGAGAAAGAAGGCGTATTAGTCAATGCTTTAATTTAATGGCCCTCTGAATTTTAATCTTGAAGTAGGACACATTTCAGAGATCCTTTGTTCTGTGTTTTAGAACAGTGTCTCTGAATGGAACTACCTGGGAGATTGTGAAACACAGAGTGTAGTGGCGTTGAAGCATCCCTGTGTTTCTGACTTTAAAAGCATGAGAGCAATTTCTTAAACCTGTTGCATTGTTTAAATCACAGTCAGCTTTCTGCAGGATTTGTCAGAGTAAGAGGTCAGCTGCTGAGAATTACCTGCATTCTTTTCAAAAAAAGATTGTAGAAAATGAAGAATTTGGAGAATTGCCTAAATTCAAATAGCACTAATATATGTCAAGTGTGCTTTAATTTAAGAAATTACGTCATGTTAAAAAAAAAAATCTATGAGCAATAGGTTTCATCCTGGACACAGCTCATCCATCAAATGAGCTGCATATTGAAAAACACATTCATTTCATGATACAAAGTAGACTACAATGCATCACTTAAACATTCGTGGATTTTCCTCCCTTTCTGTAGCAGAACTTTTCAGCATTTTACAGGGAAGTTTTCAAAACTCTTCCCACTTATATGTGGTCCAAGTTAGCTTGCATCACTCTCTAAGTACATAAATTAAACATAGTCAATTTTTTTTCTTTCCTTAGGATTTGGGAAAGAGACTCTGTGGTATTATTCCAGAGTAATTTCGTTTTCTGATTTTAAAATACCTTTCATTGGAAATTGATTATTTTATCTGGAATATTAAGAGGAAGGGGAAGAAAATGTTCAGGCAGGTCTTTGGGAATACTAGTTTACATGACCTGCAATTTTCCAAGAGATGATAAATGTGATGCCTCATCTTTAGAATTTAGAAATGAGAAAGCTATGGGACTTGAAGCTAGAGTCTTAAAGCAAATTCTTTCAGTCCAAGTTTTTGAATACACTAGGACATTTCTAATACTGTAATCTTAGAATGGATGCTGTTGAACCTGACCGAGTATGCTGCATCCAGCTTTCTTATATAACTTTCAGATGTAAATAGAAGGAAATTGATTTTGGGAGGAATTCCAGTAGAAATTAAAACCAAGGTGTAATACAATTTGTAAAAAGATAAGAAGTGAGACATAAAAATTTAAAAATACTAATAAGGATAATAATGGAGATGGTTGTGGAGATGGTAAGATGTCACAAGCAAAAGATTAGAAGTGAAAATGATAAATGAGTGAAGAAATTTTATGTATTTATTATTAATTGTCAACTTCTTGGTATTCTTAGCTCTATGTAAGTGAGTGAAATTCATGACTGCTTCACCCAAGGAGCTTAGAATTCAAACGTCATATGGAAAATGCAGTTCATTTTCACTTAACTTACAGATTAGCTTCAGCTTTATTTTGGTCTGCATATCTTGGGAGAAAAAATAATTCAAGTAGTATGTTCAAATCTTTTTCCTGTGTAGGTTGTGGTTTTTTGGTTTTTTTTGAAAATTGATCCTGCTGAAAATGGAAGCTAAGCAAAGGAGTTCGTAAAGGAGATGCCACATGAGAAATTTCATTGAAGTCCAAAGGAGTTAGAGTTTTGAAGCATGTGGTCTTTTACAAAAGACTGAAAATTCCTACAGTCACTGCAAATAATCTCACCCTGGCAGTAGAGAATAGTTAAGTATCTCTAACCTAAAATTCACCTTTTTATTTTTTTCTGTCATCTGTATTCCTTAAAATGAAGGGTAAAAGAAGACCACAGAACAGCAATAGAAGAAAGGAAAGTATGAGAAGTAGTCTCTAGGTAACCAATTTTTTAAAGTTAAATTTTAGATTTCAAAATAAATTTTTTTTGTATCAGTGTGGTTCAGGATGAACTGAGTTATACTATGCAGACTTGTAAATATGAAAGTTTCCTCCCTGAGACTTCTCAGTAATTATTTTAATAGTGTATGTCAGGGGTTTTATTTGATGTTGTTCAAGTAGACTATTTCAGATTATTTAAATTTCAAAGCTTTATTGTTATTTTGCAAAGATGCCATCTGATATCTTTATATTATGCATTGGTACCATTGTTTTCTTATTGTATCTTCAAAAATGCAAATTAACTATTACCATTAATTCAAGAAGCCTTATTGAATCTGTTACTTCGGGAAGTTAGATAATCACAAAGTAATTCTAGCATCATAGTTTTTTTACACATAGGAAGAAGAAAATTCACCCTCAGTCTTAGTAGATGTGAAGCCTCAGTTCAACAAGACAGAAATTTGTTCCTAACTTTAAAAATGAGAATTTCTAAGTGCTAGTTCATGAAACTGGAAGGGGGGGAGTGAGGGAAGGGAAATTTTTTGCTTTTCTGCTTTTGCTAAATTCTTGTCTTAAGAGCACCAGGAGCTATTTTACATTAAAAAAGCTCTGAGAATAGAAGTTATTTCTTTTTCTCCTCACATCTGGGGAACACTGCAGCTGCTTCCCAAGGAAATGGGGAAAGATGTTCCAAAGCCATATCAGAGCAGGCTTCTAGGTGAAGTGGTGGGAGATATACACAGGCAGTGAAGGTGATCTGATAAGCCAGGCAGTATAATGTGCAGTATAATGTGTTTCTGCAGTGGCCACTGCAAGGTTGGTACCTTGAAGTTTTACAGGCAACTAGTCCAGGGACAAAGGAATTCCTAAGGCAGCTGAATGTTGTCAAATATACTGAAAGAGACTGAAAAAAGCCCACAATGCTGGAACTCTGGAAATTTTAGCCTGTTATTTAGAATTTGTAATGATGGTATGATTCTTTGGCCAAACATGGCACTCTACTAAGTACACTGATACTATTATTACTATTATTATTGTTATATTTTACATTATTATCCATGCTCATATAGAAAGATCCCACAAAACTAGGGCACAGACATTGTCTTCATCCCACTTGAACAGGAGTATTGTCTAGCTAAATGTAATCAGGGGACCTAAGACAGCACATAAACTCTGTTTCTGTTCTGTTGAAGATGGTCTGAAAATGCAGGCTTTTTCTTCCTGCCCTGTTCTTATGAAGGAAGGCCAAAGAGATCACTGGATTGGCAAAGTTTAAACCAATTTTGAAGGGTTCACTGCTGTGCTAGGGTCCTCTTTAAAAATCTTATACATAACATCCCTGCAGGGATGGGCATGATCAGGTTCATGACCCCATCACATAGTGAGGAGTTTGTTTTTGAAAGTGGAGGAAACGCTGTTTTACAATAAATTTATGTACACCAAGATTAAGAAGGTAGCACAAACTGTGTTCTCAAACATGGTGCCATGTTTGTGGCAGCAAATTGTTTATCAGTTGTGTTTCCCCTGAGACCGTCTCTTTTAATAGTCAAAGAAGTGAGTAGAAGACCATGAGACTGCATGTCTTAAGGACTTTTCTTTTTTTCTTTTGAACAATTAAAAACTAATAGTGAAATTTTTTCCCCATGTTTTTAACAGATGTGCTCTCTTTTTTCAATTTCTTCCACCACATTGTAAGAATCCAAAATAACTGTCAACCTTGGTGGATATTTACTACTTGTCAGCCCTTATCATCTTTCCCAAATCATGCTCATGTTCAAGTGGTACAAATTCTCACAGCAGTACTTTCAGACTGCAAGATATTTTATAGGTTCACTTTTAATGATTGTTAAAACTGCTGCTTGAAAACTGTGACTACTTTTACAGAAGGCATTTAGTATTCAGAAGAAGAATCAAAAGAAAAGGAACTTGACTAGTTTAAACAGCAGGAAGATTAAATATTTCTCATGGAGAGAGCCATTGTTTTAAGCAGGATTTGATGGCTGTTAAATCATGAAGAAATGCAATATCCTGGAAGTTGTGCTGATGTTATGAGAGGTAATAGCAGCAATGCACACACACACACACACAAAAATCTCAATTTTCAAAAAAGAAGCATTTCCAAAAGAGTGGAACACTCTCTGATATCTTCTTTAGGATTCTAGTTTTCACCTACTTTTAAATCAGGCTCAGTCAGCTATGCTTTATGAATAATTATTTTAAAATACAATCAAGTATCACAGGCTGGCATTAGAAAGCACTTTTGAAGCTAGAATATCAGAAAAGATTCCCTCTCAATGTCAGTATATTATACTTCACGAGTTTTTTTACTGATAAAATTTCAAGCTCAGATGAAACTGCATGATACCTGGATTTCTTAGACTAATTTTTACTTGTCTTTATTAAGTAGTAAAAGAATATACATTTTGGGTTCTCTGAGTAGCAGAATCCTTGAAAGTAAGTTTACAGAACTTCTGCTAAGCCATCATTTCTTACTGTCATATATATGTCTCAGATTTAACTTGTCTGCCTTTTACTCTCAGTGTGTCCTTGTAGTTTACCCTGATGGCATTGCTGTCACTTACCCTGAAGGCAGGAGGCTGGTCTTTTCCCTGGGCTATGTGGTCATCAATAGATTCTAAAAATAGTATTTTGTTCTACTGCATGATCTTAATTTAGCTGAACTTCCTGCTTTAATCATTCCTTTGTGGCAGGTTTGCCAAATCTCAGATCCTCAAACATGCCGTACAGCCCCACAACACCCATATTCATTTCCTGCATCAGTCTTGTGCTAACATTAACTTAATTTGCCTTAATTCCATGTTTTACTGGACTTCTGTACAGAGCTTGTTCTCTTTACATATCTCTCTTTCACTTTAATATTTCTGGAATTATAAAGGATGCTTTTAAGCAATTGTGATTTAGGTGGTACCCAAAACTGCACTGAAATAATTTGCTTTCAGTAGGCATGTCACAAGCAATGAATTTTGATAGTTCTGGTAATCTTGTGTAAAGATTTCTAAAATAAAGCCCAGTTACCATTGCCATGTGACTGAAAATGCAGGAAAATTATTTCCTAATGCATCTCTGATCCTCTTTCCTCAATATTATTGCTTATAGTCAGCTTATCCCTAAGATCTTTTTCCAGTTTCTATCTTTTGTTACCCAAGTGTGGTAGGAGGAAGGAAAGAGGGAGAAAAGAAAACAATATGTAAAAAAGTTAGCTTCCTCCATATGCCTAAATTACTTTCCTTCAACTAGCCAGTCATAATTAGCATATGGAATATTATTGATGAAAAAAAGTAAAAAAATATCTTAGCAATTAATAATGTGTAATAGGGAAATGAGTTTTTAAATGTTTCCATTTTCTCCTCCTTCATATTTTCTTCTTTCCATGGTTTTCTTAGTAACTATCTCTTCCCTCTTCTATCATGTTTTTCTCTTTCTGTTTATTAGTCCTGTTGGACTGGCACTGTGTTGCTGTGTTACTTTTATTAACCAAGTCTCACTCTCTCTTGCTCTCAAATTTTGTTCCTACTTCCATTACTTTTGGGGAAAATGTGTGCTGAAAAAGAACCCTATACTTTCCTCTAGTTCTCCACAGGATGAGGGGATGGAGTCTTTAAAATATAACCTTTCTATTTCCTGAAATAGATTTTAAAGTGAATAAAGAAATTGTGACCTGAAGACTTTCCTCTCCCCTAGTCTCTTGCCTGAAAGACTTGGAAAGTAAAAAGGAAGAGCAAAACTCCTGCTTTGCTTCAGTGGCTGTGTCTGAAGTGGAGAAGTCCTTCGGTACTGCTTAGTGCACCAATATAGATATTCATCTACTGTACCAGTGAATTTTGGTGATATAATTGGAATTTTTGAAATTTGAGTTCCATTTCATTTCAAGACTTATGTTTAAAATCTTTCAGATAGGTTAAACATTGAAAAATACTTGAATTAAGTAAGGGTATACAAATTTAAGTTATCATTGTGTATACAGTATGTCTTAGTGTCAGTTACACATTCACAATCTAAATTTTCCACTGGTACCCACTTTAAAAAAATATATAACCTGTAATGAGGTATCTTCTGGTAGTCTCAGGAGCAGACACTTTAGAGCTGTCACTTGAGTTAACGTTACATTCTGCCGCTTCTTGTGAGTTTCCAAAATAGGAAGTTCCTAGGTCATGTTTATCACTGTCAATGAAACTGGCTTCTGTCATTGAGGTAATTGCATAAAAAAGCCTGCGTCCGTGGTTTTTAACTGTCTTTTCCTATGCAGTAGGGTGGCTGTGAGAAAAATGTCTATTAAAAGTCATCCTTTTACTAATTCCTGGGTCCTGTAGCCTGTTGTTTTGGAGAGCATTACTTGTCATGGACTAAATCCATGTATGAGTCTGTACTAGCAGCTTAAGATTAGAGACAATGAATTTGCTGGCATTGCTTCATTTTAGTATTCAATATAGAAACCTGGTGTAACACTACCATACCTGTGGAATTTGGGTCTGATTTTGGGTGCATTTTCCTAGAATCAAGTTTTCTGCAGTGGCTACAAACCTTCACATTCACTGTCTTGAAGGTTGTCTTCTTCCTTATCTCTCAGTGTTCCCAAGGAAGCAAAAGCTTCCTCAGTTTGATGTACCTTAACTTCTTTCTTCTGACCTACAAAGTTTTAGATTCCCTTCCTCATTCTTTTCACTTTCCTCCTGGAAAAACCTTTTCATCGTGACTGCAGCATCTTCCTGTCTGCTTGACTGTATAGTTCACATTCTCATTATCTTTTTTCATCTACATTTAGAGGCATGTGAAATACAGTCGTAGAAGAAATTAGTGATATTAGTCTCACCTTTATTACAATTATCTTGCATCATGAATGAAGAATCTTTATGACTTGCAGTGTTTGCCATCTTGGCTTTCAGTGAGCTCAAGAGTGCATTAAGTAAAATCTAATCTGAACAGTAGTTTATTATATAGAAAATGTGATAACCAAAATTAATAATTCTCACAATGTGACTGGTTAAAAAGGGAGGCTACTTACAGCTATCCACCCATGTGTGCTCTGCACAGGTTTCATTGTGTGGCAGCTCGGTGTTCCTGGATAAGCACAGTTCACCACTAGCCAGTGTTAGTCTGAATCAACCTCTGTTTCTAAAAATGGAGCACGCTGTTGGTGTTTTTTTCTGACTTACTGTGATAGCCTTATAGCAGGATTAACACCCTGCAGGATAGGGGTGTGTGTACAGCTGGAATGACCATTTCACATTCCCATTTCAATCCACTTCCCTAAAAATGGATTTTCAGCAAGGGTGATTGTTTTACAGGGATATTTTCTAATTAGCTGTAAAGTATTTCTCACTGGCTACTTAACTTTTCTCTGTTTTAATTATACATTGCTTTAAGTGTGTGTTTTCCTATGTGGCATATTTTGCATATCTCAAGTTCCCTTTTTATACATTTTGACAATGTACTACTGCAGGAATAGTTTGACAGTAAATAAACTTGACTTGATATTACAACAGCATTGCTACAAATTCCTGCTTTCTGGATTCCAGAGTAGTTAAAGACTTTTGCTGCAGTCATATAAAAACTCAAGTGGAAGATTTAATTATGTTGATTAATTTTGACCCAAGTGTTTGTTTTCTATAAGTACTGAATTCTTCTATATAGAAGCATCTGCTCTAAAAAAAGAGGAAATGTGGTGAAGACTATGCAAACAATGATCAAGGTGTTTTTATTGGCTAGAATTTCCTAGTTCATGCACTGCATTATTCCTCTTTCCTTTGCTGGCAACTTTTCGAAATAAGCTACTGTTTGGGGGTTTTGCATTTGTTTTGGGGTTTTTTGTTTGTTTGTTTGTTTGTTTGGGTTTTTTACCTTTACCTGAAGAAGTGCTTTGTTTACTGGTAGTGTTTATAAGTGACTTTTCAGATAAGGCAAAACTGTAGCAGCAACTGCAATAAACCTTGGTCTTTCTCTCTGTTTTAGCTATGCTGTCCCAGAGATGACAAAACAAATGCATGTTTTTTTTATTGGTGACCACTGGAATTATGTGCATGCTTGTTGTAATAGGAGTTCTCAGACAGGAATACTGCTGTTGATTACAGGATCTGGTACTAGAAGCTAAGTTGCAGTTCAGACTTAATTCTAAATCCATCAAATGGTCAGTTAAATACATTGATTTAAATATTTCTATGAGTTGATTTTTTTTGATTTTTACTTGATTATTTATGGGAAATCTGTAAGTTCATATTTTATAGAAGAAAGGAAGGAAAAAAAAAAGCAGTGACAAAAAACAGCGGCATTCAAGGGTCAATGACCTGACACAGTGAAAAACAATAACAACAGTTTGTCTAAGCAGCAGTGCAACACAGATGCCTTAGTTCGCTTTAAAGAGGAAATCTGTGGTCCTGCTCTTATAATATCCAGGGTTTTTTTTTTGTTTTCTGGTGTTTTACCTAGCTGATTCTCATACCAGAGAGTAGTCATTTGAATTCAATATCTCTGCGAAGAGTATTGTTTACCAAAAATGAGTACCTGGTTTCTCCTGTTTTTCCAGCTTTCACTGACTCAGTTTTCTTCTATAGGTTCTCAAACTGCCTCTCTGCCTTTGGTAGCTTAGAAACAAATTCCCCAAACCTTTTACCTCTGATACCCCAATTCTATTTCAGTAAAGAAACTGACTGCATTTGCAAAACTGGTGGTGGTGGCACTTTCTAAGTAGAAAGAAAACTCCAAATAACAATATGAAAATATGCACTGAAAGATAAATCATGAAAGATATATTATTATGAGATAATTATGAGATAAATTATTTTAGTGGGCTGCTCTGATTTCTGTTACCAGCTCAGTTGGATGGACTGATAAGGTCTAGTGCCATTACAAATGTGTTATATTGTGATACATATGTTGGTAATGTCAAACAGATTTTATTGGTTTTGTGAATATAAAATAGGAATATTCTTTTCAGTGGTAGGAATCATTTCATAAAACCTAATGATAAAACAGTGAAAATGTTTTGACCTTAGTCAACTAATTTCAATCCCATCAAAATAAGGAAATGTCATAATCAAATATTGGTTTGGTTTTGGGATTTCAAATGAAATTTTGATCCCCCCCGGTCAATTAAAAATAACTTATTCCTATTGTTTTCATTGAAGTTAATGAAACTTCAGAATTTCTCTGAGAACAGATTTTGTCATTTCTTTCAGTTATCTTATCTTGTTCATTCAAGCTCTATCAAGATGTACTTGCATTTGTGATTCAAACTGTATCAAATGAGCAGAAATGATATTATATCAATTGGAAAATACTGGTTCGCATTTTCCCTGTTATATGGAAATATTTGAGTCAATTGAAAAAATGGAAATATGTGTTTTATAGTCTTGTAAACTGGGCATAAAACACATTCCTATTATTATAATTCAATAATCTGTAATAAAACAGATACCATGTCCATTCTTCATGTAATCTGGTTTCAATTGTCATTATTCACTGCATATTAATATTTTGATTTTTCTTAAGCAGGATATACAGATTTTTAAAATTTCACTGTGAATTATTATTTTTTTATTAAGAACTGCAGTTAACTATGGACATGAGACATGTTTATATATGCATATAAACATCCATAAATATAAATATATTCATCAGCTGTTTATAAAGGATCTAAAAATCTCAAATAAATACTTCTCAAGTATTTACAACCTTTCATTTTTTAGGATACTGATACAATGTTTTTGGCTTGTTTCTTTTAACTTAAGTGAAATCAAAAGATGCAGTTTAATGTGGAAACTCTCACTGGATTATTGGCATTGGGTGTAATTCTAGGATCATGAAATTTACATTTGAGTCTGAAACAATTGCCTTGCCAGAGGAGTGCCAGTATGTCTTCTATATGAAAATGTTGTGTTGAGAGATAATGGAGGGAAAATCCAGAATGCAGTGCTGAATAGATAGAGAAGAACTTCTCATTATCTCTGACAAAAGGCACTGTTATTTAGGCAAACCTGAGAAATTACCTACATGACGTCACAGTTCATGCAGCCTCCAGATCAGTGAAGAATAAGGAGACATTAAGTACAAGCCTGCACTGTCCTCTTTGAAATCACGTACATAATTATATTTAGACTCATCACATCTACTGAATCACCAAAGGGTAACATGGGAAAAGTAAGAAACCAGACAAAAGCTTTATTTTTTTTTCCCTAACAGCGTTCCAGTCTTTGACCCAGAGCCAAACTTTCATGCTCCAGTTTGCCATATTCACATAAAGACATGCAGCAACAACCCATTGCCATTTAATATCACTGTTTTCATATTACTGTCCTCTAACACTGCTTTTCTTTTTGAAAGATTGTATGTTGTGTTGTTCTGGTTTTTTTATATTTTTTTTTTTATTTTTTATTTTGCCATTTGCAATAGGTTTTTTTTGCCAATCCAGAACAGACTGGGTGACTCGTTAGGTCATTTTGTGGGTTTTCATTCTGTGGGACACTAGATAATTGTTAATGCAAACAGCACTGAATAAACAAACAGAAGCCCAAGATGCATTCATTCAGTTAATACTGCCTTCTGGATCACTGACTATGGAAAAATTTTTGTTTACAGAGTGAATCATTAATTTGGCTTGTGTATTAAATCAGCTTGCCACTAAAATAATAAGTTATGACTGGTGGATAAATACCATACTTGTTTTAACCAAGGTAAAATGAAAAAAATGTTAAAAACCATGTTAGCTACTAATTGCCAACTTCAATTTTTTTGAAGCATGAGCTTTGCTAAGAACTGGACACTTTTGTTAAAAGCCTTTGTCAGGTAATTATTTTCCTCCCTGCCAAAGAACTGCACAGGTTTACTGATTCCAAAGTTCATCTCAGTCCTTGCGCTATCAGGTAGATTGATACATACAGCTTAAGGTCCTCCAGCTTCATGAGCATCCTTCTTCTTACATTAATTTATTAAAACATAATACTGTGCAATGGATACACAGATCCCCCTTCATGTATTGAACTTGGTGAGGAGGTATGAGGAAGTGCTTGAATCTAGACACTGTTGCCAACTCACTGAGAAATTTTTCAGCAAATGAGTCCAATATGTAAATTACTAAAAATCATTATGTTAACTGAACATAAGTAACTAAGTAGTCAAACAAAATATAATTCAAGTGTGCTGGAAGGCAATAACTGAATGAAGGTTTATTAATCTGCAGTTATTCAATTCCTCCTTTGATTTACTGTGGCATCTGCATGCCTCTGACCACTCTTCCCCTACCAAACACCTTGTGGCAAGCTGGGTGGAATGAAATGAATGTTCATGGAATTCGGATTTGAAGTAATGTTTCTCTTTTTCCAGAAATATTTTTATTTCCTGTAAAGCACAAGGGACTGGTTATGCTATATGTAACGATAATTTCTACTTTCTCTGTTTAGAATAGAGAAGGTTTGGGGCTTAATTTTAACTACTGCTAGAAAAAGAAGGCCTTGCATAGTCACAAATATTGGTATGTTTAATTTCTTAAGACACACAAGAACAACAGATATGATTTTCTTCAAGCATTTTTACAATGTAAAGGCCAAAATATTTTAGCAAGAATGGAGGCAGAAGGACTTCAAAAGGCAAACATTAGTGGTAAACTATTATTGTAAGTAGTTGCTGATCTGTGAATTGTGTCTTTGAAATATGGTTTTAGTCTCTTTCCCCATTAGCAGTTCAGACATTTCTCAGGCAATAAGAATTTTTTGGTTTTTCTCTCCATCGAGTAGAATATGTACAAGTGATATGCAGTGATATCATATGCTAAATGAAACTGCATTTGATAATGCATAATTTCTCCATACACTTATTATTTGTGCATACAGTGTTATATTCTTGCTTTGCACCAGTAACCTTGAGAATGAAGTGTTTCCCACCATCAGTAGTATTTCATTTGGCCTGCGGTACTTCTTACACTTCAGAGAGTGTCTCTTGATGCTGTGCACACAAGAAATTTTCTTTTTGTTTGCTATCTTATTTCATTATTGTATACTGGAGTATTCAGACATAGAAGTACTTTGTGAAATTACATCTATTATACCACTGGAATATGACCCGATTTATTATAAGAAGATCAGAGCATAGCTCAAGTGTTCAGTGCATTATCCTAAATGAAGCCTTGTCTCTGAGGGCTGCCATAGCCTTCATCTTTGCCGGTATATTTTAGCAGTTGATTTCCCTTTAGAACTCAAATGCCATAAAAATACTTCTTGATAAATGTTTCTTCAGTGTTGAATAACTGCTTTTTCTGCCAAGAGGGTGTCAATGTCTCTTCCCAACCTGTCTGTCACACACTGTTCGTTTTACGTGCACCAGCAGAGGTGAGCTAAATAGGTCTGATAGCTCAGTTTTGGAGGAGATGCAGATTGCAAGTCAAATTGAAAGGATGGCAAGTAACTTTTCAAAGCTTGCTTGTTTATGTATCTTTGATTCCAATGCTTCCCAGCCCCTTTAGAGAAAAGCACACTGCCTTTGGAGCCTTCATGTCTCTTTTGAGTGATACATGCTGTTAATGCCTCCCTCTGTGCCTGCAAACCAGGTTCTGTCCTGGAGCTGTTTCCTCTGTACCTCCTCAATTCAAAGCTACAGGCAGCTCCTTTCTCACATTCTGAAGCACAGTTTGTCCTAGAGCAACCTAATGGTGGGGAGGGGCAAAAAAAGAGAAAAAAAA
>VWZU01010101.1:368648-392101 GCA_013397095.1 Sterrhoptilus dennistouni
AAAAAAAGAAAAGAAAAGAAAAAAAATCAGGCTGAAAGAAGCTCCTATGAGAGCTGGAAAGTTGCTCAGGTGAAAGTGGCTGTGGTTTGGAGATGGGGTTTCAGAGATTAGCCAGAAGCTTATCTCGGATATCTGTAAGCACTGGGTTTCACAGTTTAGCATTTTACAAATGTTTTATTTTTGTGATTGCTTAAGTTTACATTTTCTGCTTTTTTTCATGTATTACAGGTGGAGACAATTAGCAATCATTGGGGCTTTTACCAGCATAAGATATTACATTTCTGCATGACACATGATATGTATTCCTGTAATTTAATTATCTAGAGTGTTTGTTTGGGGTATAAATGCTGGAAACAATGACATTTCTGAGATGATTTATGAGGTACTGCACTTTGTAATCAAACCTTCTGTGTGCTGTTTATAAAATATCAAGTGTTATAAAATTGCTGATAGTTGGAAAAAGAACATTGATAATAGGCTTACATTCTCTGTGCAGCTGCAGATGAGAATCAGTAGGAAAAAGAGGGGAGCAGAAGCAGTGGCAGCTGTGTTGCAAAGATTAGTAACTGAGATGTTGCCTGCCTGAGAAACACAAACTCTCTGCAAGGAATTTTATTTTGTGTTGAGAATTATGTAGCTCCAGCTTTACATTTTGGACAATATTTTATTAGTAACAATTATTTTTTTCTCTGTGATAATACAAATATTTATGAAACAAGTAAATAAATGCATTATATACCTAAAAACTAAGAATAAAAACTCATACTGAGTTATGAAAATGAACAGGGTTAGATAAGGTTTAGATCAAAGAGTAGAATAAAAGTGGAATTGAGAGAATGAAAAGAAGAGAATGAAAGTGGAATTGTTGTTGACTCTGGAAACAAAGTCGCCCAAACCCAAACTTTGCAGTACTTTTATTAATAAGGCAGAACATACCACAAAAGATTAAACTTTTGGCTGCAGTAGGAATTAGTGACCTGCCATAACCAGGGTCCAGGAAGGGAGAGCACTGTGCATTAAATCAGTTTATCTTTCAAAGATGCATGCTCTTATAGTTCCAGAAGGCTAAGAAGTCCTTAGAATATTTGGCTAAGGTGAGTAAAGTCTTTTTTGACTTCAGTTTACTCAGCTGAAAAAAGGGTTCATAAAGATCACAAGGAAACATGCTTTGTAACACAACTGACCCACCAGAGAGAAAAATCTTTGAAACAGTAAGAGTGACCTTGATTTTATGAGCATCTTTGATAGCAGAATAACAGATACAGTTCATTATTGGATCTTGGTGCTTGTATAAAGCTGATAAGGAAGGAATGATGATGGGTCTTTTTTAAATTTCTGAATTATCACCTAGCTAACCTAGGCTATCTGTGCTGGAAATTAGTCTAGAGCACAGGCTGTGAACCAAGCAGAGCTCAATAAATAGAGAACATTAACCTCGTATTTGTGCTGTTCAACAAAACTGCCTTCAGGGCAGCAAAATAAATCAAGAGACTTAATGAAAAGATTTTATTATTATTAAGAAGTTTAATTGTCAGTATTAGGGCTTAAATTTTTGTACTATGTGAGGAATTTAAATTTTTTTAAAAATGCAGGCTAATGGTGCAAATTTTGTGTTGGAACTTTGAGTACCAGGCTCATACAAATAATGGCAGCACATAATTAATACAAAATAATAATAAAATACTTGATGGAGAGAATTTTGTTACAGGGTTGTTTCCAGCCATTGAATGAAACCACTGTTTTGCCCAGGACTGTTTTGTATTTCCTAAAATATTACTGACTGATGCTTGAGTGTTTCTATTGCAGACCCAGCAGCAGGACACTGTTAGTAACCTCTGCTAACATCCTGTTCCAGTGGCTTTATCACATAAATAAATGAATGCATAAGTGTGCATGGTGATGAGTACACCTTAAGTAAAAGCCAGGCAAAGTAATAATCGCAGGATTTGGTGTGACATTTTGCCAGCACTCACACGTATTTCTGACTTTTCTAACATTTGTTTTTCAACTCATAAATATTTCTGCAAAGTAAGCACACTGTTAAATGACAGTGGCTTCTGTGCAGAGATTAGGTACATTAATAAAATGTGAGACAAAAGGTACTGGTGAATGATGGTTTTTAATTAGGGGAGAAAAGAAAAAAAAAAATTAAAAGAGAGGGCATGTTCTGAAGAGCAACACTTAATTGTCTCTTTTTTTGTTACTTTTGAATATGCTCTTATGAAACAAAAATTGGAAAACACAAAAAGAAAGAAATTTACATTTGCAGTAAGAAAAGTATGTTTGAATATCCTGTGAAAAGGAGGAGCTGGTGGGAACACAAGCATTCCTTTGATTATATTCAACGAAACCAGGTTGTGTACTTTATAAGAACAGGAACAACTTCTAACATCTTCCTAATCCTCTTGCAACTTTGATCATTTCTCCTTTTAAGCAATGGCTATAACTGGACTTAGCAAAGAGAAGTGCAATTGCTCATCTCAGACAGCTAACTTTTATGTTTTGCTATATCTTTTTCATTCTAATGAAATCTTTCTCTCCATTTTAGACAATATCACTTGCTGTGTCATAGCACATGGATTTCAGGACCACCTGTGAAGAGGTAGGATCAGATTTTTTTTTTCAAACAATAGCAGAATGAAAATCAATGAAATTTTAATCCGTTTTATATTCTTTTTTTTTAGATATACTTCTAGATACTTCTTTCCCCCCTTTTTTATTTCTTCCCCTGAAGTTTTAGGAATTATATAGTCAAATATAAGTTTTTCAGCTGATCAGTTCATGGTGGCGGATGGGCTTTGTAGTAGAAGATGAAAGAATTTGCACAAGTGAATTCATCACTAGACCTCACCTCTATTCCCTCTATTGCCTCTTTAGGCACAATGTATGTGCAGGCAGCTACATTTTGTGTGAGCTTTGCTCTCCTTGAATTGTTTATGTCTGAAAGCCTGTACATGAAGAAAAATATCAATGGAGTCAGGAATCTGCCTGATGCTGTTCACCAGAATCAAGAGGGAAATGTAGAAGTATGGGAGAAAGGTGGGTGGGGACAAGGGAAGTTGTGAACATGACCAAAATGAAAAGCAATTCCATTCAGTTTTAGTGAGGTAAGAGAGTAATTTTTGCCTAGAATTAGTTTCATAATGTCAATGGAAAGTACTTCAGTCTCCCTCCACTAGAGATGAGGGAAGTGCTTTCTGTGTTTATACTAATTTGCCTTAAAGAAAGCAAATAAAACGTATTTGTAGACATTAGCAAGGGCTTTTTATTTACTCAGTGATTGTCTATGAACAATCATTTTAATGTGATTTTAACAGCTTCATCAATTGAGACACAGTGAGAACCATTTACAGCAAATTATGTAATTATTTTAGTGCATTATTATAATTAAAAAATCATGACAATTACCTGTACACTGAAAACCACAAACAGCATTGAGGAAGGTAGAACTGGAAACAAGTAAACTGGCTAGAACTTTAAGTGTGACCATGATTCCATGAAAAAACAGAAGTGAAGGGATTGGAACAGCACTAAAATCAAGAACTAACTGCAGCTAAAACCAATTGTGACTTGAGAATCAGTTGTTACAAATTAGAGGAGAAGAGAAAATAAGCAGACTAGAGAACAATAAAACATGACAGCATTCTGAAAGGAGTAGTAGGGTCAAAAAGTACTATTAAAATGAACCTTGCCTTTGGGAAAGAATACTGAGATGTTTTTCCAGGATGGAAACATTCCATTCAGGCTTTAATAGCTCAGAAAATGCATGCATAGTGTAAATTCTATAGCACTATATCACAGATTATTTGTATGGAAGAAAGCATTCTTATTAATCTTGAGGTTTGGCTTTTCAAATAGAATATTTTCAGTTGGAAAGAGCCTGCAATGGTCATGTCGTCCCACTTCCTAACTGCTTCATGGCTGAACAAGAGTTAAAGCATGGTTTTGGTTTTATTATTATGATTTCTTTTTGAATGCCCTTATTCAGGTAAAGAGCAAGATAAGTATTATTTTTATAGTTTTTTAAATGTTGTTATTCTTTAAACTCTATAGGCTACTTAGTGGTAATTAACTTCACTCTGTGTCCAGCAGACATAATGACAAGAGCAGCCACAGAAATATGACTTGGCATATGAGTCCTATCTTAGCCTTTACAGTGAAGGCACACTGACAGATCCGTTTCATTCCGTATCTAGTTTCTAATGGGGGCATTGATTTCAAATTTAGCTCTTTAAAAATCAGCTGATTTTCAGAACTTCCATGGTAGACAAGGGAAAGAGGGGATAATTCCACCCATCCTAAAAAAACTCCATAATCTGGAGACCGCAAAAGATCTTTTAACTAGCATTTAAATAAAATTAAATGAGGTGGATTCAAACCCAGTTTATATGTTTTGTGTAAAGTGGGGTTTGTACCACAGAATCAGTGGTGTCACTTCCGAGACTGTAGTCTATCTCTTTCTTCCCAAAAAAAAGTTAATAAAATACAGATTTTCAACCTACTTTCATCGAATGCCTGTGTCTTAATAGATAATCAGCAGCATTATACTTGCACATAGTGTAATTTTTAACTAAAACCTTAGCACTGTCATTGTATTGAATTTTTTTTTTTTTTTTTGAGGGAAAATAGAGTGAACTAGATCTGAAAGCCCAGGAGAGGGGAGGCTGCTGCAGCTCTATTTTCCTGGGTCCAGAAGAGTCATGAGGGTGAAGATGTATATCCCTAGGAGGCATATGGAGGCAGAGCACACATATACTCTACATATATCCATATATTTTTTACAGGCCTTGTGCAATCCAAAACTGCATTTCATTGTGTGTCCCATACTCCCAGGCACTGACCTCTGCTCACTCCAAGAGGTGCTATGGCATTTTCTTAGGGTTAGGGGTTTCACACTCACACACTGGAGCTGAAGCTGTTCTAGGACAGCCCTGGCAGGGGACCCAGACTGAGTGTCCCTTTCTGAGTCCCTAATTTGGGTTCCCACCTGCTGTCATGGTTCTGTGGTCCTTTGAGCTTGTGGTAATGGACTTTAAATAGGCTGATGGAACTGGGCAGGGTGTTATTTGGACTTTAAATCTCATCCATCCAAGTATTAATTAATTACTCAATGAAATGTTTCACTTGAGGTCATTATAAGGTGTAGTCATCCATTCTGTTAGGTATTTCAAGTCACAAAATATATCTTTTTAATAAAATTTTCTTCATACCTTAGATTCTGCCAGATTTGTCACCAGAACTTTATCTGGCACTTGAGCTTCTTTTGGAAATGATAAAGTAGCTGTAGTCTTTGCTCCATCTATTTTTGTTTAATTGGTTCTCTAATCAATGCATTTAAAACTTTCAGGCTTCTATCCCCTCCATCCCCTATTGTATCAAATTCTCAATCATACAACATATGTGGGAAAAATGTCTGTAGTCTTCTATGCCAGAATAGTTACTAAGAAATTTTTGATAACAGCAATAAAAGCTGTTGTGAAGCATCTTGACTATTTAATCTTCCTCTTCCTCTTTTTGTTCCCTTTCATCTGCATATCCTGGTGCTGTAGACACTGCACTGCAGAAGAACTGAGATCGCTCTCCCAAACTGGTGAATGCAGCTCAGATTCTTGTTGGCACTTCCGTCCTTAGTAATGGCAGTAAATGGTTTGAGCTGAATTTTAGTTAGCACAAAACCAAAATTTTCCACATAGATGCACTGCAGCTACAGCATGTTTTTCATTGTGTCCATGACATACTCAATTTTTTTTCCTTAAACCACTTTCCATTCTAATTAACTGCTGCTCTAGTGCACTGGAGGTCTCTGAGGGAACCTTAGTTGTTTCATAGTAGTGATGCTTTCATGCATCCCTAATTTCTTCTAGTGTCTACTAGTGAGATTTGGTTTAAGATTTGAACACTGAAATGGTCTTGTCTCCTTATAGGTACCTGCATGTGCACTAAGTTCCTACAGCAGATCTGATTGGAGCAGTCAGGGTTATTATGAGAGATTAAGCACAGATATGTAGGCAGGTAGAGTTTGTTTTCAATCTCAAAGTGATTTCTAGGATCCTAATGATTATTTTCTCCCCTAAGCATCTTATCAACAGGTTGTGCTGCCTTTCAAGGCATCATGAAGTAGTTTCATTCTACAAGAAAATAACTTCCATGCTAGACAGTTCAAATGGTACTACAAAAAGGGGAGATCTTACACACTTATACATATTTTTTAAGGGAACCTGGTATCTGAGGAGGCGATATTTAAAAAAAAAATTGTGTGTGGTTTCTCTGCTTGCTACTTGTGGGAATTTTCTCACTGTTTCATATTTCATTATTCAGTATTCCATGCTCTTTTCCCTCACTGATCAGCAAATATATCAATTTTGTTGGTTCTTCTATTTAACAATTTCTAAACCATAAGACAATCCAGCTCCTCTTTTACCCTTTATCCTGAGCTTTTTGAACTTTACAAGAGCATAAATCACAGAGTCACTGGGTTCTTAAAATGCTCTCCTGTACTCACTTGACCTTATTCTACATTCTGAAAACTATCTCTTGGAAGATAACCTCAGTCTCTGACATAATACTGTCCTCTGCAGTGAAAGTATCCTGTTGAAATTGAAGACTTGGGATGATTAATGCATTAGAACATTTTCTTCTGCAATTTATTTTAAAAGTTCATATTTTCCATGTACTTTATGAACAAGCTGCATTAGCAACTTTCTAACTTTTTGAAATCTCATTCTTCTAATAGCTTGGCTTCCCCCGCACTCCACCCAATATAACATCAAATGTATTTAAGTTAATAAATACCCCAGTCATTTTCCTGCTTACACTCTATTCATTTGTTTTCACAGTAGTGTCTATTGTTTCTTTGAAGGATTAATTTGAATTTATGAACTATTTGCTTTATGAATTCTATAAATATTCTTCTAGACTTCACAAGCTTTATAATTCGATATGTTCTGTTATTCAAAGGTGTAGTGACCTCTATTTCAACATCCATCTAGTTGGGGGGGCTTCGTGCAACAAAACATGTTTTAAATTTTAAACCATATTTAACTTTCACCTGAATTTCTTCCCTAAATATTGCTATATAATTTTATGGTCTGTTTCTTTATGCAATTTTCTGATTTACACATTTCAGACTGAGCTGCTGTTTTCCTTTGTTTATAAATCCTGTTAAACAGCAATACTGGGATTTCTAATACTGTGGGTTTCTGGGATTTTTCTTAGATGAAACTTCAACCCATGATTTAATCTAAAAATTATTTGATGGAAAATGGCTGGTAATTTACAATATCTGATAGAATTTCATGTAATAGCTGAAGTAAATTTGAAGAAACATACATGTTCTCACAATAGCCTTCGATTTTATATTACCTTACCTCTTGGGTTCAACTCTATAGTCACAGTAAGCTCACTGGCAATTCAGACATCAAAGTGGCATCTTTACAGTGTCAGAAAAAGAAAATTTGTGCTCTGAAAAAGTACCTTAGCTTGGTTAGAAGCTCATATATATACATATTTATGTAAATATATATTTTTTTTCCAAATGTAAATTAGACATGTATTGCAGACTGTACGAAACAAGGACTTTCTCTATGAGAATTCATTCTTTCAATAAAATCACTTAGAAAGAATGCCACAACAAATACTTACCTGGCAAATAACCTGACAAATTAAATTAAAATAAATTTAAGTTCAAATTCGGAATTTTTCTGCAGTCCTTTCAGACTGGAGTGTACAATTCATATGCAGGAATGGACTTGCTGTTCCTTTGGATTCGAAAATGTTGGTATCTGATTGAAGAGGCTCTGAATGACAAGCTGAACACATCCCTGTGTGTCTGGGCTGCATTCCAGTTTTTGACAATATAAGTGCTTTTCACTTAAGATAGCAATACCTCCACAGAATGTGTATCTGGACTGTTTAAAAAACATCCCATGTATGGTTCTGACACATGTTCCTGCCTCTTGAATCCTTTGCTATTACCTCCTTAAATCCAATGCCATTACCTCCTTAAACCTCTGATTCAATTTCCTTTTTTATTATTATACTTACGATTATGAAGCAGTGACAGGCATATCTCCAAATACCCCGAGGTCAGCTTCAGTTCAAATAAGCATCCAAAAGGGTGTATATTAATCTCAAGGAGCTAGGTACACATTTAAGGCAGTTTTGTAACCCATTCCTTACTGCTATCATGTTCCTGATAGTAGAAATAAATTTCAAGGCTTAAACCAAATTGCAGAGGCTTACTTTATTTTAGGACATAACAGTCAGAGTAGAAACTAAAAATCCAGGTCACCTTGCATAGGAAATGTGCTGAGATATTTTTTTTTCCTCTTTTTTTTTTCCACTTGTTCGTGTACTAAACTATTCTGGGATATTTGTTGAATTCTTCCTGCTGACTTGAAACTATGAGAAGCAAAGCTAAATAAATTGTTTTATTACTGTATGGCCAAAGACATAGATAAAATACCATAAAGGAGAAGATGTAGCTGTGTCTTGAAAACTAGTTATGAGTATTGAAAACTGGCTGAAAGACTGAGAAACTCTGAGAACAAAACATAGGAAATCTTTTAGATTTTTTTTCCTTGTCATAAATGACAAGGAGACAACCCAAAGATATAAAATGAAAAAATAATCAAGAGAAAATCTGCAAGCAGACTTGTATAGGCCAGATAAATAAAAAAAAAATATTTATTTTGGAAATTCTGCAGGAAATTGACTGCTAAATCGACAGGTAACTTTAATGATGTTTCTCCTGCAGTATTTTTTTTTTTTGTATGTGTTTTTTGGGTACTCTGCTGCTAGTGTAAATGTAGAAACTCTGGTTTTCATGTGTATTTTCTCTGAAATCAATTTTTAAATATTTGTGAAGGCCATTTAACAGATGTAGAATGTTTGTTTTGGTATGTAAGAATTTCTAATTTCTTTTAGGAAAAGAATCTTCAGGCCAGACCTTTTACACAGTCCTTATGGACAATGTACTGTAAGTCAGGGTATAATTTTTAAGTGGCCTTTTTTCATTGCCTTGTTGGTAATAATGCTCAAAGTGTGATCATATTCTCTGGAAAAACAGTCATCCTTAAAGGCTCCGGCCACCTATACTGTTCTCTGATAGTGACCTGAAGCACAAAGTTCACCACAGACTGGTGTGACAAAGCAAAGGGAGATCCGTTTTCAGCCCCTCTTGTAATTATATTAGTTCAGGAACTATAAGCAGTTCCCAGGACATCAGCTCTTGCCACATCAGTGTTCTTACCTAACTTGGCTTAAAACTGTCAAATGAAATGACAGAGGCAGCCTTGTGTGGGTGCAACATTTGCTGCATCTGTTACTTAGGTACCACCACCTTCCTTTATCACTGTCTTTGCTAGAAGCCACAGGCTCTTCCCTCATATGGAAACTTTTTCTTTTTCACCTCTTTACAATGCTTTCATATGCATTCCTTAACACACCTCCTCCGCTTCATAAAAATGTGCAACACTCAGTTTTCTTCCCATCTTTGCAGCACAGGAGCCCAACTCTATAAATAAGGTGATGTTCTTGGTGATTTGGTCTCAGTCAAGTCTTTGTTTATTGACTTAATGAACTGTTACCATCTGACCTCTGCTTCTCTCTGCATGTTTGCTGCGAGGTGATGTGGTGTGTCACACGTTTGAGCACAAGGGGATGCCTTGCATGGCCCAGCAGCTCAGCCGATGTGCTGTTTGTGTCTTATTGCTGTAACACAGGAGTAGAGCTCAGCCCTCTGCCAGTGACATGAGGAAGGCTTGAAGGGAAAAGTTTTAGCGCAGCTTCACATGGATTCTCTTAAAAATTGGTATCGGGAGCAAAAGCCAATATCAGCCATGGCTCTGCACTCCCACACCTCACACACATTTGTGCACGCACACTAGCACACCATTTAAACTCTTCAAATATAAGAGAGGGCAGGGCTATAGGCTGGACAGCTGATCAGAATAATTTTGCTGGGGCCACGTGAATAAAAAACATTGACGTGTGCAGCAGTTTACATTAAAGTATATATACAGGTTGTCTTCCCTAATTTCCAGCTCTGGAACAGGAACTAATATCTTTAGTTTACTCAGTTTGTGGAATACTTTGAAGGGTGTGGGTGAAAACAGCAATAAAGAGGTTTCAACAGAGAAAAATGAAACAAGTAAATTCCAGTCTTTGCTCTCAAGGTCTTCTTTTGAAGTTACCTAATGAAACTCAACTACATTCTTCTCCTTAACGTGGTGGTTAATGCAGCTGTCAGGTAGCAGAGGGAAGGAGGTAGTATAATTGAAGATTTAATTTTGAACTGTATTGTAAACTAGCTTTCATAAAACCCAACAACAGTAAAGTGGTTCATTACGTTTTAGAATGTCTGATGTAAATAAGGTCCTTGAGTGTGTGTGATCAATCTTACCAAGGGCCAAAATATTTTGCTGTTCCCAAGCTTGATTTGCTTGTTCAGGCTGAATAAGCTCAACTCATATGCATTTAGAAACTGACTTGAATTTTAATTTTATTCTAATGTCTAATTGTGCCTGCTGTAGTTGCCTCTAATTCCTACAAAGTAGTCCGTCACAAAGCCTTTTTTTTTTTGCAGAAAGGCTCTAGAGATTTTATGAGGTTATTGACCAAATCAGAAATGTGCAAACAAGTAAGGCAGAGTTGCTATATGCAGTGTATGAGAGGCAGAATTTATTCTATTGCCAGTTACCTAGGGAGGAGGTATGTTTGCATTTTGCAAACTTTGCTGCAGAAGAAAGGCATATTGTAAGTGTTAGCCCCTTCGTTTGACCATAATTTACAATCCACATTGTTCAACTTCTATTGTCACTGCTTCCTTCACAACTCCAAGGAGAGAGGAGGCATCTTAGTGTGTAAAGAAGTTGCAAGGACATAATCACTCTTTGTTTTAATACTGTAAAATTTTATGTATGATATGAGAGAGTTTTTCAGTGGTACTGAAAACCTAGTTCCTTCTGCGATCCATTTATTTTGTCTGTGCATGTTTATAAGTTTCTCTCTTACCTTGTTCACAAAAAACCCCCCCAAAAAACACCTTAATATTAGAAAAATGGTGTAGGATGACTGTTGACCAGAGGTTTGACTGACCTCAGTGTGAGTTCAATGCATGGAGCTCCTAATTTTTTTCTTCTTCTTACCTAGATTAAAAAGAATAAAGCAATCTCAGAGTGACTTTCAGAGTCATGGCTGAGTTATACACATTTGCTCCTGACATCCAAGAAAAAACAATTTCCAAAGTTTGAGTATTGAGTATGGAACAGAAGTGACAGAACAGTTTGTCAGTGGAGAACATTATATAGAGCTATTTAAAGATTGTCCTCGACCTTTCCACCTCTTTTAAAGCCTTGTGAGAGAGATTTAAACTTCTCTTTTGCCAGTGGCCTACTGTCAGTTCCGTATTTGTGTTTGTTCTCTCCATGCTATGGATGTAAGAGGACATTATGGGGAGATCTTCCAAATCTTCTTTTAAACTCTTGTCTGAGAAAGAGCCCTCAGATTCAGCCAGGTCAACCTTGGGACTTAAAGTTCAGAGAAATACTTTTCTTTCCTTGATCTCCTCTTAAGTCAACTTTTTACAGTGGGTGGATTGATATCTGACCTCTGTGAAGATAGTGAAGATTTTATTGTTGGCACTGATCAGTCGAAGGTTTTCAGTACTTTTTATATGTCAATTTTCTCCTGAGATACATGTGTGAGTATATCTATATATCTATCTATCTAGGCAAATACTCATGCTGGTAAATTACTTGTAATGCTGAGTTTCTAGATTGCTTGTAAGCAGATTTCTCATATTAAAAAAAAATGCTCCACCTATAGGAATTTTGTCCATTGGTGAAGTGTTACAAAGAGTGCTATTTTCAACATAATCTTCAGGGAATGTTAAATACTGATGGTACTTTCATGTGCCAACTTTTTCAGTGCTCACCCTCTCATGTATAATGCTCCAAAAGATAGTAGAAGTAGGTACTACTGCAAAGGCACTGTTAATTGCTGAAAAATCATTTATTGTATATGGAAGAATCCTACAGTATTCCTGATCTTTAGCCATAAATGTAAAATACAGAAATGGAGCAAGGGCTAAGTTACTACAGGGAGTTTTAGTCTTTGATTTATTTTCTCTTATTCTTGGCTCAGCATCCTCATTTGAAAAGGAACATAAAAAAGTTAAACCAATGTTGTATTCACAGACAAGGAATAAATAGGCACAACTGAGCTCATGTAGGTGTTGGTACTTACATCTGGCTAGTTTGGAGGTGTCATTGTATGTGTTTCTATGTCAAAAATGTTGTGGAGGATCAGCTTTCATTTCCTGTCCAAGTGGGGTATCATCATTTAATGAAAAGACAGAAAATAACACAGCTGATTTGAAGCAATTTGGAAGGAGTTTTGCAAAATCATCATGTGTGAAATAGCACCTTATTATTGCAAAGTCTGCCTTTACTATTTACTATTGTAACATTGGTTCTCTTGTAGTTCAAACACAGTAAATACAGTGATCATTGAAAATAGTTTTGGGTATTTGTTGACATATTTATGGTGACTATACCTATCTATCAAGTACTCTAATTCAAAATATCACTTCTAACAATTCCAAGTGCTAACTGAAAATAACTTTTTCTCTTTATTTCCTTCTTTGAAGACAAAGACAGGGGTTTGTTTGCTGCAGGATGGTAACCAGGAGCCTTTCAAAGTGCGACTGCACTTAGCCAAAGATATTTTGATGATCCAGGAGCAGGATGTGATCTGTGTGTCTGGTGAGCCTTTCTATTCTGGTGTAAGTAGTTTTTATTTCTTCTTTAAGATGTTCTTTACCAAGAAAAAGTACTCTGTGTGTGTGTGTCTGGGTGCATACACACATCTGTATGCATTTGCTCCAATGGATTCGTATTTCATTTTATACTGTTAACACTAAGTGTATTTTAATGTTTCTTTTTGTGAGCAAATATTAGCAATACTCATCTAAGAAGCAGCAATAAGTTCTATGCATGACTGCAGTACTGTTCCTCTTCACTCACCCTTGGGTGTTGGAGCCATTGAATGTGGGAGGAATGCCACAAGCTGTTTTTTGCAGAGAGTACAGATACCTCGATGTACTTAGGTGTCTGAGTATTGTCTGTGGACTTATGGCAGAGCTTTGCTGATAGAGGAGTTACCTTTTATCCCCTGTTGCTGGGGATCCTTCTTGTGGCAGCCCAGCACTAGAGTTCAGGGATGCTGGGGGGTCACTAGCTTCCACAGCATATCATGTTAACAGAGATGGAACAGTGGGATAATGGGGTTTATGCATTAGTGTTTTTACATGATGTGTCAGATTCCTTATTTAAGCATCATCTTGAATTTTGTGCATGAGAAACTAAAGTTATTTGGAAGATGTGTAAAATTTTATATAGAATAATATTGTAGGGGTTTGAGCTATTGTAGTGCAAAATTTTTATTCAATACTAGGGAGATAGGTACAAAAATAATTGAAAGCATTTAGTATTCATTCCTATAGACATTTTTGTAGATACTGTAATTACACTTTGTAGAGATATTGTCAAGATTTATATGAAACTGTCAAAAACATTCTGGTCTCCCTTTGAGCTAAATAAAATAAACGTAGAAATTTGTGTTAAATCTTATGAGGCATAGTAGTGTGATATCTGTTTGTACAAATGTTTTGTTAATGCTATTATGTCTGTTTTATTATTTAATTGCTGCTGTTGCCACACACTTGCATCTCTAAATACAAGTACAATAAAAAGATACAAAACACAAATGAAAAATAAATTGGTAAGAATGTTAGCAGTGCAGAGTGTGAAAGATTAATGAAAAAATGTATCAAATTATCCTCCTCATGATTATGAGTATCTCAAGGTGAATTCTTCATAGCTTTTCTCTGAAACAAGAGGAACAGATTGCCTACAGTCTCTGTAGAGGCTGGGTTTATTTGCATGACAAATCTGACATTAGCTTCTGTTTCATGCTGAACAAATGCACTTTGCTAATACAGGTCTGTATCCGTTATGTGGAATATAGATGCTCCTTTTACCAGTCACACTCCCCTTTTCCTCAATAAACAGGACATCCAGCAGCCAGGATAGAAAGAAGTTATGAGTTCAAGCTCAAGCTGTAGTCGTTCAATTAGCAACATACACTGTGGCACCATTATTCCACCAACACCATTCTGACATTATTTATTAAAAGATTTTATCAGTCAGAAATACGACTTTCATTATTCTGCTGTAATATCTGTAATATCCTGCTGAACTTGTTATTTAAATGTCTTCATGAAATGCATATTAATTTTTTTTCCCTTTTCACAGCAAGACTTTCTTTTACAGTTTCTCTCTCCTTAGTTTTGCAAAGGCTCTGTAGAAAATAATGGATTATTTGCTTCTCCAGTTAAACTCCCCCATGTTATTTGCATATTCAGTGCATAACTCATTAACTGATTGATATTAGTGTGTTGATGTGGAGTTTCTTTTTCCTGGAGGTGTCATTGATAGGGTAGTGACTTTTCAGCACTTTACCCTGATTTCCTGTGAGATTAAGACTAGGTTTTTTAGCGTTAGGTTCAAGCCGACTAAGGATGATTGGCATTTCACAGTTAACTCTCTTTTTGTCACAGGTAATTTGAATTATCTGAAGTCACGTGCTTTGATTGTATACTATAATCACACAAGTGCCACAGGCTTTTTCTTTTTTTTTGTTTTTTCTATTTTTCCTTAGTTTTATTCCTGATTTATTAGGTTTGTTTGTTTGTTTATTTATTTTTCGTGTGTTTTACTTTGTTTGTTGATTTTGTTTTGTTCTTTCTGTCGTTCTAGATAACTGACTGCATTTATCTTTCTTTTACCTGAATTCTACAAAGCATGGGTTTTCATTAGCAACTGACACTGAATGCCTCAGAGAATAAACTCTTTAAGCATAAAAATAAAATTTGTAACTGAGGAACAATAGTATTGTTAAATTTTATAGACAAGTAGCTACAGTAAAAGTAATTTTTCATCTGTTTAAATAAATAATCTTTAAATATTTTGCTTATAATGTTTTGCTTTATCACTGCACTGGTGTGGAGCAAAAGGGCTATTACTGTGTTTCTAGTTCAGAACAGTACCTCTTCTGTTAGTTGGGTCTGAATCAATTTGCATGCTCCTCTGTGTAGGACAGACTTTAAACAGGCACTTAACGTTCCAGCAGCATCCAGATCTGCATCCTGCGGAATAATCTAAATAAAGTCAATGGCTCCTCAGGAATGAAGTGCTGTTTAATGTGAGTGTATGGGATAAGGACCTAGTTCTTAATTTGGAACACTTCCTTTTGGTGTTAAACAGTTCTAATTTCCAAAACTAAAGAGGTGCAAAGAAACATTGTTTCTTCTTTCATTGCATACAATTTGAAGTAGGAAAACAAAATGCATAAAAGATTATAAGCAAAATAAAGTGTTATTCACTAAAAAAAGAAAACGTCTGTTTCTTTAGTGGGATGAAATAAATGTTAAGCATTAGTGATGGTCCTGCAGCAATTGTACCTATAGCAATTCCATACAGCGTCAACCATCATTCAAATGATCATGGAGTACATCTAAATCAGTTGCATCAATAAGTATTAAATATATTTCTTTTTGTGTGCAATAGGAAAGTCTTGCTTTCCAAGAGAAAGAAATGTAGCAGGTTCAGTATTATGCTGCTAGCAGATGTCCAATGTAGATTTGATCTCCAGTGCAAATGACCAGAAGTGGGATGAGAACATACTGTGAAACTCAAAGGGTAGAAGGCAGTGTTGTTACTAATCTAAATTAAATCCTTGCCTGTAGAGGGGCTTTATATTATGGGAAGTGCATGCCTCACTTGGAATAGCTTGTGTTGGAAGATAAGACTGCTGTCCCTTAGGTCAGGTACACCTTTTTCTCCCAGAGCAGTTACAAAATGTCCTGAAAAGAGCAGAATTAAACTGTGTAGGAACCTCATCACTATTGATGGCAGAATTATAGAATATCTTTATATATTCTTTTAGGCATGTTTCTTTAATTACATGAAATGAGGGTCACAAAAGTTTGCTGTATGCCGTTCCATATAACAATGTGTGGTGAGGCAACTCTCACTCTTTTTAGACATGCATGTAAATATCGTGGACTAACCAGGATAGCCTGATGCTTAACTTGGTGAAAATTATAATGGGAGAGGAGGTAGCACAAGGTATGGCATATCTGAAGTAGAGTTCTTCTTAGGAAAGATTTTAATATTTGCCATTCCAGAATCAATATTTTTATTTTAGAGCTAATCCTCACAGTTTCCATCACCTTTTATGAACATCTGTAATTCAAGGAAAAGGATTATTGTACTATATCAAGATAAGTAGTTTATCTGTCTAAGGAGCTGTGGATTTTTTCTTCTTTTCATTAATACCTTTTGTTTATTATTGTATTCAGAATTTTTTTAATGCATAGAGTCTATGTACATGTGAGATACGTAAGTTAATGCTATGACAGTGTGCCATCTGACAGGATGGATATTTGTATCAGCTACGCTTTTTTTCTAAAAGAATCAAAATAAACAGCAAGCAGCTGGCAAATTGTTAACTACCAGGATAGTTTACATTTTTACAAAATTGTAATTTGAAAGGGTCGTAGCTTTTACAAAATACTGCTAACTCACCTGATGATAGCATACAGATGAGTCGCATTTCTTTCAAGGAATTTATTTCTATGCTATTGTGTAGTAAATGCATTAGTTAATTAAACATTAATAGGTTTTTTTAGTGGTTTGATTTTTTAATTAAGGATCTTCAGAGGAAATTTGTTTGAAGGTCAGTTATAACTCAATATTAGTAAAAAGTGAATGATCAGAGGGGTTTTTTTTGTGAATTGATAGAGGAACTGCTCTCAGAGTAGCATGGCATTTGTCCAAGCTTTTAACTGAGGTTGATACAGTTGTATCTAAATGTAGTCTGCACTGTAATTGGTTTCTCCATAAAGAAAAAAACTATCAATAAACACTTTTACCAAGGCCAGGATGTAACACTGTCTCAAATTGTTGCACTGCAGCCAGATCTGTTAACTGATATTGTTAACCACACAGTCATTTTTTTTTTTTAACTGTATGCATAAAAAGATATTTCACTTTTAGGGTTCTCCTTATGCTACTGTTAAATCAGTTGCTGAAAGATTCATAAATATGTACAAAGCCCATAAAGTATTAAAATATAGTTGGTAGAGACATTTTTTTTAGTTTTGTATTAAATTTTTAATAAAAACTTTATATTAAAAACTTTTAAATTAAAAACTTTTAAACTTTAAATTAAAAACTTTACACAATAGAAAGTTTTTCTTGATATTTTATTTCCAATAATACAGTTATTGTTGTTTTTTAAGACTAAAGGTAAATTCAGAACACATCACTTAATGAAGACATACCTGGGAAGTCATGAAGTTATTACACTTTCCTTGCTTGAATATTTAATTTTTTCATACTTTCTGAGAGTCAATTTTATATCTGTTACATTGGATCATTCTCTTTTGAAAATTATGAATTTTCTTGTCATATATTTTTGCGTTGGTAAAACAAGTTCAATTAATGTTAGCAATTTTAATAAAGAGAAATACATTTTTAAAAAAGGCATAAAATGGTAAATAAAAGTTTTGACGTATTTTTTCTATTGTCTTTATTTACAATTTTGAGTCTGATGTGTGGCTGTACATTATAAACAATGCCAAAATGAATCTCCTTGTCTTGGAGAGAATTGCAAATAAGTGCACAGATAGGTCACCTTTCAAGCACTTTCCATTCTCGTTACCTTCACAAAGCTACCAGTAAGAATTTTCGGGTTCTTTTATCTTGTTGGTATCTGTCAGGTATTCAGTGGAGTGAATCAATTTTTTCACTGAAGTCGTCAAGTATCTATCAGATGGGGGCAACTTTTTTTTTCCCCTGCCAATCTGGACAGCTTTAAAGTGACAACCTGACAGATGTAAATATGATTATTTAGGGAAAGCCTAAGGCAGCTTATTTTTCTGCAGCTACTTAAAAGTAAAAAGCATAGCAATCAGCTGAAGTTAAAAATGCCATTTATACTGGCAGATTTGAAAGAAAATAATAACTTTTCCTCATTGGAAGAAGGCTTTTCCTCCACAAGAAAGAAAAATTGCAAATCAAAAAGAACTCAAGAGAACCCAAAACATTGGTCAGTGGCAGTGTATGATGTAAGACAGTAGCTGGAAACTGTAGAGAATGTTCATCACAAAACCTAGTGGGAGTTCAGATCCTGATCATGGGTTTATAGGTTTGTTTGTCTTTCATTTCTATAATAAGAAATGCAGTACTTCTGAATAGAATCAATAGTATGAGCAGAAATGTTACAAGTAGATGTTTAGGTGAATGTTTCAGCTTTCAAAAATAGGGCGCAGGTCTGGGAACATTTTAAAATAAGAAGAAATGAAGGATTGAGAGCATTTTTTTATTCCACTCAGTGGTAACAGCCAACATGACACCACTGTGTTTGCCATCCCCAGTCTCCAGCCCAGCTGCAGAGGAAAGGGGATTTCCACTTGACCAGGCATGTTGCAGCCCTCCCTTTCTGCCAACCATCTCCAGTTGCATGAGGAACTGAAATAATGAGACAAGCCTCAAAGGCCACATGATGGGAGTTGTTAGCAGATGAGCAAGTCTGCTGGAAAACCTTGTTAACATTATTAATTCAAATTGGAAATGTGCCTGACCTGGGTCCTGTGTCTTTACACTCAGAATGAGTATAAAGCTTGCCTGTGTAAATTAATCCAAAGAAATGTCACTAAGAAAGAGCAAAGCATTACCAAAGAGCGGATTAAAAACCTTGAAAATGTATGCAATAATTAAATAAAATTTAAAAAATTCTCATTATATTTTCTTATTTCAAAATATAGGATTACTAATGGCTGATAAACTATATGAGAGTGTGGCCTTGAATATATTATGGCATCAAATGGTAACAGGTTGATCTACAAAGTTGCTGCCAACAAATTGGTTTTATCTTTATACTATTACATTTTAAAATTTATGTTCTAATATTTATCTCCCTTTTTACCTCCTACATATTTCTATGTCACTGTGCTATTGTAGATTCCTCTCCATGTCTCTTCCTTTTTTACCACCTACTGTTTTTTGCTGCAAACCATTCAGCTTTTTATCATGTTGTTCCGTATGTAAAAGACCTTGGTCTCTGTTCTGTCCTCTGAAAAGAGAGGTCTTGTTTTCTGTCTGTACTTAGACAAACTAATTCTTCATACCTTTACTCTTGTAAGATGAATATCCAGACTCACCAGATGAATAACCACACACTGGGAAAAAGGTTGAGAAATGGTATATTTAAGTTTCACATGCTGTTAATTCAGTTTTCTGAAGATTTTTTAAAGTTTTTTCATCCTTTTGTTCAACATGTATTTGACTTCTTTCACAGAGACACATTATTAGATTATTAGATCCCATTAGATGACTGCTTTATGTTATACAAGAATAGATAGTTTGAAAAGATTGCTAACTAAATATTCTTTTTAAGAGTTAGTTAAGTAATTATAAACTTTCTTTTACATCACGTACCAGTCAATATGAAATATTTAATTTTTTGTGGTGCTCCAAGATGTAACTTAAAAATAACATTAGCTCTTAACTAAATTTAAATAGTTAATGATTACCTAGGATTCTGTGTTTTCTTTTCCTCACTGTTTACTGTTGCTCTGTGCTCACATGGTCATTCTTCACTTCTGATCTCACTTATGATGATATTTATGTTCCCCAGAAGATCATATGGATTTTAAGGAGAAATTTTAGTAGCTCTTCAATGAATTTTTTTTTTGCAACACTCTTAGTTGTCCTTTCCAGTCAGTTTTCTGAGAAGCGTGGAAAATGCTGACAGCATGGCAGCAAATTTTATTTTTCAATAAAGTCATAACTACTTTTGTTCTGTTCCAGGAAACAGCGAGAACACTACTCTGAATCTTCCTTTTAAGGGTCCTAGGAGCTCTAACCTTCCCTCTGTTTGATATAATGTAGATAACAAATGTGGAAATGGAATTACAAGCTCACAAAACACTTCGTGTAGTCTTGATAGTGAACTAAGTATCTTTCCATCTGAACCAAGTTTTATTTTGTAAACTTGGGGATGAAGTTGCTTTTGGAATTTTCAAAACCACTGCAAATTCAATCATAGAATATATGTGGTGCAAAAATAGGGGAAAGCATAAAAATATTAATAGAGAATCAGTGGAGCATCAGTATTTTTAACCTGAACACCACAAATAGTCAATCAGGATACTTGGAGCACTTCTTCACTTGTACAAAATGTTTTGCCTTCCAGAGCTCTTGCTGTGTTTTATTAATGAATAGTTGTAAATCAGTTTAAGAACTTAAAACTATTAGACCAGAGAAAAGCATTTTATTATTGTTATTGGTCATTTGAAATGTTAATTAAAGGCATCAGAACAAAATAGTTTGCTTCAGATTGCTGGTTAAACTTCTTTGTGCATTAACCATTATCATAAAAAATACTTTACATTACAATATAGTGCTTTGTAGAGAAGGTATATTCCATTCACCTCGATTGAAAATGGCACTGAAAATTAGGCTTGGTTTGGGGTTTTTGAGGGTTACATAAATTAAGTTGTATGCAAATCAAAAAGTAAAACTTACTTGGAAAAAGGAGTTTTCTGCCAAAACATTTCAAAGCAAGTATCTACCATCAAAATACTTATTCAAGTTACTTTGCAAGTCAAAAGGGAGGGATTCATCTGTCTAAGTTAAATTTTGACATTCTGCCTCTATACTTGATGAAGTTGATTAACACCTAATTTGGACACTTGCTTTGTCCCACCATCACTGAATGTGCTTATTTTTCTTTATTAATTACAAAAAAATAAACTTGCCTTGACCAATGGCTGATTAGAGCTGGGGCTTGATCCCAATCCAAAATTCAGGCGTATGAAATGTCTGATGTTTCTAACTGTTCTGGAAAAGTTGTTTCGCTGTTAGGTTTATATGGGGTTTGAAATCACAGACTAGGGGATTATTAATTGTTTACTAGAGAAATATACAATTTATATGTAATTCTGATTTGTATTTTTAAAGATCATTTGCATGCTTGATAGCTAACTTGATGTAAAGAAAATGTAACTGCAATTAAGCAAATATTTCTTCGTTGTAAGACTGAGAGGTGTGTTGAATTAGCCGAGATTAAATACAATGCAATGCCTTCATTGCATGTAATACATCACTCAAGTGAATTTTTGAAGTGAAATTCAGTTCAGTAACTGCCTGGTCCCAAAATACTTAGTATCAACTTTCAATGGAGATAGAAAAGAACCTAGTAAAAATACTTGATAAAACCATCTGATAAATTATGTTGCGCTGGAAAAGTGTCTTGAAATTTTTGTGGTTTCCTTCCTTACTTCTATACAATTTTGCCTATTAAGAAATCTTCTATACTAGCATGCATTTTTTTTTTCACATAAAAAAATAATGCTGAACTCCAGTGTCAGATGTTTCTAGTTTTCTGTCAGACAGCACTGGCAAACTCACAGAAGACCCTGGATCAGGTGTTTCCAGGACTATCTTGAGTCTACCTTTGCTTGAGTGAAAACCAAAAGCTGTAGCTTATTGACTCTTTTTTATGGGTATTTTTTAATAGGTACTTATGAGCATGTCGGTCTAAGAAGGACAACAGGGAAAGAAATATTCTGCAGTTTTCTATTAGGTTTTTTAAAAATATAGCTTCACCTTAGAATATGGTCAGATGCCAGTACTTACAGTGACTACTGACACATCATGAACTACAAATTTTATGGAGTTACATGTTTTTCACTGAGAATATTACTTTGAAATTTAATCTGTATGTGTGTTGTCCTTTATTCCATTCATGGTTGATGTAACACTAGCCAGTTAAGCCAGTTTAGTGAAAGGTTGCTATTTTTCAATGTCATCTTAGCACAAGTGTATTCTATTTGATTTGAGTGTGTATAACAATACCAGAATATATTGACTAGAGCATACAAGTCAGGTTCCTGTTCTTAACTCCATGTTCAATGCAAGCTGGAGGTGGAAACAAGATGAAGTTAACAGGAAAAATACAGCTCCCAGTGGAGCCACAGCTGAGTGTTTTCCGTCCATTTATGTAAACTCAGTGTCAGACTGTGGCCTATATTGGTTTATCCTGAATGTATTGTCAGCACCATTACCTGCGTCTGATACTGTGACAGACAAGAGGTTTTCTAAGTACAGTTTGTGGCCTGAACCCAATCTGTGGGAACTGCATCATCAAAGTTCCTTTTTAGATGTTTATGTTAAAAATAAAAATTGAAATGTGTGACTATTTAACAACAAAATACATACCTTTTTCTTAGAATAAATACTTGCAACCATTTTATATTTTGAAAGCATTAGCCTTAATGAATAAATGGTAGTCTAATTTGAGGCAATCCATTTTGTCTTTCAGTCCAAAACATTGGATGAGTTTATGTTTGTTCTTTCTGCAGTTACGCAGTTCATATTTGTCACAAACTTGAAAAAAGAAACAAAGTGACTTGATTTTCACCAAATTTCTAAAAGAACAGTTTCCCAAAACTTTTATCTGGTAGCTCCTTAATTTTCCTTTCTGTAAATGAAGTAAGGAAGAAAAAAAATACATCTGTATGTATTTAATCCTTTCTTTCACTGCTACATTCCCTGATGATCTGTTCAAATCTGACTGACATTGGCAATCTCTGCTGATTATGCTGAAATAAATACAATTAAATGTAACATACATGCAGACATATGCCATGCAATAGATATACATGAGTATAAAATATAGACCACATGTAAAGGACATCCAGAAATCTATAAAATTTATATATTTGAATCAGGATATATGGTATATCTGCTAATAAGGTATTTTACCACTACCTAAATGTACTAATTCTAAATGATCTGTGGTTATAAAGTCAACAGGCAGATTAGGAAAAAACCAAAAAAATCTTTTTTGTAAATGTTCATGTCTGAGACAGACAATTGCCTACAGCTTTTATGGCACAAATTTTTAGACAAGCAATAAAAGGAAAAAGATGAGCTGCTTTTAATAATTGTAGGTTATGGGTTACAGTTTTTTAAACCATTGCTCTGAGATCAACAGTGGCTGATTTTGTATCAGTTTCTGGTGGTTTTGGCTTTTGTTTTGTTTGTTGTTTTTTTTTTCAGTTTGGATCATTACTGTGCTTTGAAATGAATTCATGCAAGGTGTGCACTTGTTAGGCTTTGGTTAACATCAGTGAGTGGTCTTGGCATGCACAAGTTGTTTTTGTTTCAGATGAAACTGAATTGGGAAATGCACTGCAGGAGAGCAGTGTATGCACTTCAAGGTGTAATGATCAACCTGCATGTGGGACCAGTTTAGAACTAATCAAGGCCTTACCCTCTGAAATGTGTGTGTTGTACCATAATTGTCCAACTCCAAAGTTC
>VWZU01010101.1:392216-474660 GCA_013397095.1 Sterrhoptilus dennistouni
TTTTTTTTTTTTTTTTTTTTGAGACAGGATCTCTTCTTTTCATCCACATTTTGTCTTTTTCCTGTGGAGCATAGGTTTCGTGGGATTTTCAGTTCATGAACTCAGAACTTCATTAAAACAACAAAAATCAATGTTGAACAACCTTATTGAAGTATTGAATATAGTTGTTCTGGCAGAAGACATTAAATGTAGCAAAACTCGAATTTTTTTTTTTCAGGAAAGAACAGTAACAATTAGACGACAGACTGTAGGAGGATTTGGATTAAGTATAAAGGTAAGATGATTTTTTTTGTCTATTTATTCCATATTACACAGAGCCTGTCTGATATAAACAATGTAACTGTTAATGAGTGCAAACTATTTTAGAGGACTAGAAACAAGACATACTCTTGTATGTTAGATACTGTTACAGCAACCAGAATTAGGCTGACCTATGGAATGGAAAGCAGTTATTCCCTTAAAATTCAAGCTGACCAGCTCTGTAATTAGGTTTGATATAAGAGTTGAGAAGTATTTTCAACTGTATAGACTGTACTTTTGTTCAGCTTCTCTCTAATTTAAATAGTTATTAATGAATGCTAAATTACAGTGACAGGCACATGGAACAGCCAATAAGTTCATCATCAATTCTGCTACAAAGAATATCACATTTATCCACTGCAATTCATTAGTGGGACAGAAAGTGTAATTGCAGGCATGTATTGTTTATTTTTCTGTAGATCAAGCCCAGACAGCAATTTATCATGTTACCATAATTTTGCTTTTGGCAGTAAGGTTTAAGAATGTATACAAGTGTAGGTGATCCTTTTTAGGAGAGGGAGGAAGGGTTAATTATTTTTTGTCATTGTTATCTGTGATTTTGAAAACCTTACTTTAGCTTTGAATCTGAGTGTAGGCAACACAAGATTAATTTTATCTTCTAAACCCAGCAGTTCTCAGTCTCAAGATAGCAATGGAAAAAATGAAGTGTACTTCACATGAATGCAAAGAGGCCTAAATTATGCATATAAAGTGAAAGTATAGATTTTCCTATGAACATCTGCAAGTACTGACCTTATAAGTGACTCATAAGAAAGATTAATGCACATTTGTGTTGTCATTGATAAGAAAACAACTGAATAGAAATATTATTTTTTAAAAATGTCCTAGTTCGCTTGCTGATATCTTGTTGACCCATGAAGACCTCCGTTCAAGGAAAACTAATTGCTATTTTGTCACCAAAGTTTCTCATCACTTTGGTAAACAACATTAATTTTTTTTTCCTCCGGTACCATTATATGGTACACTATCAAGTATGTGGGTAAATGAGGTTTTATTTAGATGCTGCTAAGAAATAATTGGTTACAGGAAGGACTTTAGATGATTGGAGAGCAAATCTCAAGACTCAAACTTGATTTTTACATATACTTTACAATGAGTTATCAGTTACAATTAACATTGTTGACAATCTCAAGATCACATTATTTAAGTATTATGTACATTGCATAAAATAAAATATAATTTAAAATATAAATTAAATAATTAATGTGCAACAGTCTTTCTTAAATTAGTAGAGTTTTTTTATTTTTAACTTTTTAGAGTAAAATATTTATTTTCTAGGATTATTTTGTATCATAGATATTTCAATCAAAATTAACCAAAGTATTGGAAAGGTGAAGATACATAAAGTCAGGTGTGAATAGAAAATTTCTAGTTTTTTGAAATAACTAGCAATCAGGTGATGAAATCCCTTCAAACATGTCATTAAAGAGCAGAGTTCACTTTAAAAAAAGAAAACTCAAATTTGCTTGGATGGCATAGATTAGATAATGAAAATGACAAGTTGAATTCTGTGGTCCAGGATGTTCTGTTGATGTGTTTTAGGTAGTATGATTTATTACTTCAAAATTACTTAATTTTTTTAAAAAATCAATGTATGTGGGACCTTTTTTGCTAGGTCCATTTATTCGTAGTTCTGCATTCTCACAATGATGGACAAGCAGTTGGATAACCAACACAATCAAAAAAAAAAGTAATCAAATATTATTTTAAGCTAGTGTAAGAAAGAACTTAGAATGGGAACATAGAATATTTATTTTTTTTTTAGTTTAGTAGGCAAACTTTATGAAGACTCACTGAAATGGACTTTTTATTTATGGCATGAACTGATATGTCAGTTCCAAATACTCTGAAAAGTGCCAGTTTTCTGTTTAAAATGTGTCATTCAATCATGTTTTGCTTCTTGTGGATGAATAAGAGTTTGCTGCTATGTTTTTTGTTCTATTTTGTAAGATTCCTGAACTTTGTTAAAGAACTTCGTTTTGTTATTAATTTTAAACAAATAAAATATAATTTTAATATAATTCAATATAATTATTTTGAAGTTGTGCCAGAAAGCAGAGGTCTACAAGTCACCCTGAAGGAGTGAGAAGGACTGAGGTGCCTCCTCCTTGTGTCAGTAACATCCATAGCCCCTTGAACTACAGTAGTTTCTTACTACTCCCAGACTAATTGAAGATAGGGGTTATTTGAAGGCTTGTGTTCTGGCTGTGGTGTGTGTCAGAGGATGCTGTTTATCTGAGGTGTTAATTATAGCAGTACAGTGATTAATGACACTGACTTTAGAATACTTGCTTGGGTGTTGTTATGAATTTGCCTAGTTTTGGCAATCGGGTCTGGGGCGTTATCACGTCTTTATTTTTCTGCTAACTTAAAACATCCATTTACTGTCAGAAATCTCACATGAAAAAGTCACCTTTCAACTTTCTCTTGAATAAATTTTGAAAATGTCTTTTCCCACTGCAAGTATTTTGAACCCTTGGAATTATTCTTTTTCTGAAGAGCAGAGAACAAATTTTTAATCATTCCAAAATTAAACTAATTATATTTTTTTACTGGTCTGTGAGGAAAACTCTTCTCTTATAACCTGGGTATTCCAACTATATTTGTAAAAATAGGAGATTTTGCTGACTTCTTAAAAAAGCCCCGATTGTAAGGTTGACCTTTTTTCCAAGACCTAAACTTCAGTCCTTTAAAAAATAGATTATAATCCTCTCTTTTGGGATTTGAAAACCTGGTGTTTGGCTGTACATCTTAGCTGGAGTTAGTGGTGAAACTGTGATTGAATTTGAAGCAGACCTGCTCTGATTTACACTCTTCTGAAGGAATTATTTTCTCTTTTCTGAAGCCTCAGGTTAATTGTTTGTGTGTGAAGGAATAGCCATGGACATAGATGTATAATTTGAGAAGTTTAGTATTTCAGTAATTTATCACATTTCTGACAAGTTTGAGATGCAGAGCCTTGACAAAAGATGCTGCTGTTATTATTTCTGAAAGAGCATCCTGTTTTTCAATAATTAGAGTGTAGTGTTCCTGAAGAAATAGGCAACAGGATTGATAGTTCATTAAACAAATTGAGATTTTTGGTTACAGTCTGACTTCTGGCTACCAGGACTCAGTACACTGCCATTATCCTGCCTCTGTTTTGATAATTCTTTAAAATGGTGAACAGCATCACAGATCTTCTGAGATTCAGTTTGACTTTCCAATTTAACTCAAGAAAAAATTCAGTGTCCATAGACCTTAAAGGTATTTTTGCTGTGGAAATGCTTCAATTTAGTATGAAGTCATAGTCCCCTACATTGTCTAACTCTGATGATGGTAAAGTCCAACAATTAATCTGATTTTTTATAAACTCTGTTTTTTAGAAAATAAAAAACTAATTTCCTTGTTATACTTAGAACCAAAAACCCCCAGCCTTTGTCAATAAAAGTTGCTGTTTTCAATTGTCCTATTTTTCATATGTCAAAAACTTCTGAAATAAACCTTCACACATAAAAACTGGGACAAGAAAAAATCTTTAGGAGTGTATCGTGATTTTGGAAAGGAAGTGTGGGTGACCTCTCACCAGTAGAGGCAAACATTCAGGATCAGGACTGTGACCTTCAAACAGCTGCCTCTCCCTCTTCTAGCAGGAGCACCTCCACAGGTGGGCAGCTACTGTTATCCCAGACTTATCTCTGCTTAAGGAAAAATGACAAAGAAAATTCGCTTGACAAAGATCACTGTTAGAGTCTGGTCGAAGTCTGAGCCGTTTAGTCCTCAACACCACTATTTGATGTATTTCTGTCCATCCTCTGGTCTGAGGTTATAACTACATGTCTGTACTAGAGGAAGAGAAAATTTAAAGCAGTGAAAAAGTTTCCTCTGTTCCTAGCGGTTTCTTCAGAAGAGTATCCCCTGAGACTGTAAAACAAGATTTTAGACATGCATACACTTTTTCCTCTACAGGAAAGAGAATCAAGTATGGATAATGCAGGATGCAAGGCTGCAGTGTCAACCTGAAGTAGTATTCAACAAGATGTTGGCAGAATATATACAGTTTGCTACAAATTGCTAGCAGTGACTGGGTATAGATAGCTGGCCAACTATTTGCTGTTTCATGTTTTGATTTTTTGTTTCTTAGAATAGCCGGCACTAAATCCTTTTACTAATTTAAAAAGAAGCATTCATACAGGTCAGACTCTGATGCAATGAGAGGGGATAATTCTCTTCAGTAGGACGCTACTGAAAGCTTTCTCAGATCTGTAGTGTAAATGGATTTAGGTGGATTCAGTACAATGAGAGAGGAGCAATCATGTTGTGCGCATTGCAGGCTGGCTTAGTAATAAAAGTAATTTCCTGTTTTAATGGAGCCTCAGGTGTAAGGCAGGGAGGCCATTTTAAACCTTACACTTCTTTTCTGGGCTTTAAATATCCTGGATAGTGCAATATGTGTGCAACATTGAGAGCTTAGGAAGAAAGTGACACAGTTATTTTCTCTGTTTGTTTGAAAAATTTTGAAGAAATTAAATTTGAATCTGACTAGAAAATTTGGAGGGTATAGGTTAAAACTTATAAATTTAGTGAGCTTGGACTCATTATCTGCTGTGAAGCCAAGTTTTACTGTTGCTGTTCTTCTGGTGAAAACTACTGAAAGATATTCAAGAAGCTGCAATGCTACAATTTAATTAGTCTGAATACATCGCTCAGCCTAGCTCAAATTGTGGTAGCCTCTGGTTTTTGTGGAGTCAATACTCAGTCTGTGCTAGAAGTACCAATATGTTCTGTGCTTGTCAACACTCACCTTGTGCAATACCAGTAGAGCTTTACCTGTACACATGTAATTGTTGTAATATTACTGAGATCCCTATTAACTCAGTGGTTTTAGGTCCATTTGCATTGACAGACACTAGCAAAAGGAACATTTATCCTATTTAACATTCTGTGGTTTGAAAGGAAATTAATCTTTACTCCATTACAGAAAGAGGTGTTGAATACAGGAGTCTGTTCAGTGTTCAGTTTCAAACACTTCAATATTGCATGAAGAAGGGATGTGTGCTGTTTCTTACCAATTGAAATACCTATGTAGGTCCTTTTGACAGCTTAACACTGAGTGCCTGGACCTAAAAAAGCCATCATTTCCGAAGTAAAATCTGTCTGCTGAAAGGAACAGTAAGCAAACCCTTAACCAGGATTCCTAGGCAAAATTACAGTGTGGCAGACATTGGTTTCTGGTGACCTGAATTTGAACAACTTGCATTTGAGTGCATGCTTTGATAGTCTTGGTAGAGGAAAATGTGTTTGTGTCTCTCTGTATATTTGCCTTCACCTTCCTTTGAATTTCCTTTTCATTTAAGATTTATTTTTATTACTCTGTTCTTAAGTACCATAAATGTTTCCAGTCCCAACAGGATAAATTGAATGAAGCAACAGCATTGAATTGTTGAACTGTTGAAACTATCATCTGGTTTTCCTTTATTTCTCCCCATTTATTGAACACCTACTGTTCCATTTCTTAATGTTTCTTTTTCTGTTCCTTGTTACTTATGCCTCTTTGTGCTTGTGTGACAGACAGAAACAAATAAAGGCTGCTTTTGAGAGGAAAAGTGCAAACCTTCTTTCTTGTGCTTTTGTTTACCTCCTTCTCGCCAGCTTGAAAACTAAGTGGTCACAGTGTGGTTGCCATTGTAGTTGGATGTCCATTCTGCTTTTGCAGGACACGTGTCATATATTAGGCTCTCCAGAATTCACAGAAACTGATGTCCTTTTTCTTCAGGTCTGGTAGAGCTCTGAATTCACTTACTGAGCTAATGATGACAACTGAGAACTTCTTTATGTGAGACAATAAGGAATTAATGACAATCAAATATTCATTTAAAAAAGAGGAAGTGCGGAATCAGAGTTATTTGCTCAGTCTCTCTGAAAACTGAATTTAGAGAAAGGGTGAAATATAACTTTAAGCGAAAAGATATATTTAGTGACTGACAAAGATTGTCATTTATTCTGCTTTCAGGGTGGAGCAGAACATAATATTCCAGTGGTCATTTCTAAGATTTCCAAAGAACAAAGAGGTGGGTATCAGGTATCAGCTTATTACACTGTACTTTAATGTTCCCTTTAAAGAAAGGTGTACTTAATCTTGAGATTCTTCAATCAGTGTTAAACAAACACTGGTTTTGAACCCTTTCTCTCCCATGTCTTCATGATCTCTCTCTTCCTCAGAAACTTTTTCTAAAAAGCACAGAATTGATATTTGGAATAGTTTTTAAAGTCTTTGACATATATATTTTTATATTTTTTTTTAGAAAAGATTATTGTAAAGCATTATTTTAAGATGAGAAATAGGAAGGTATTGGTAGAATAAAAATGTTTAGCAAATTTAACAAAAGGCAATGATTTAGTGGCTTTGACTTCCCAGTAGTTATTTTCTGGAAGCTGCAACAGATGAAATGTTTGGCTCATAAGTCATGGTAACACAGCAGGAGAATACATGACTTTTTAACCTGGTTAGTCAGATAGTATTGAGACTGAGTACTGCGTAAAGTCTTGACTGTATTTTTAATAATAACAGAGCTGGTACTGAATTTTTTAACTGTCAATGTTTAGAAATCATTGGAATGATACATGGATAACGGTTAAACAGCTCAAGATGTGCACAATTATCAGGGAGGAAGGTTGCGAACTACTACTAATATTGTATACTTAATATCTTTGTTATGCTTGTATGTATTTGTGTAAGGCCAGAAACGTAAACTTGGAAACATTTCCCTCCATCTGTAATGCAATAATTCTAGAACTCAGCTTCTCCTCAACTCAAATGTGCCAGCATAAAAAAAAAATAAATTCTCATATTCACCCACTCAAATTAAGAGAGGTATGGAAGAATCAGCATATTGTGAGCCAGAAGCCAACCCTGAAAGGTAGATGTGGAAGTTGGAGTTAGGGAGAATGAGTAGCATGGAATGAGCCCCAAAGGAAGGCAATAAGGTTAATCTTAAGAAGTTATACTTGTGACTACATTTTTTTCAGTATTCATGTAACTAATATATAAATATGTGGAATATATTACATGTAGTAGCTATTAAAATGCTATTAAGCACTGCAGGAAAAATAAGAAAGATATACTCAAGTTTAATTGAGCATACTGAAGTGCAATTTTATTTCTGTCATTATTTTTTTGCTGCAATAGCTGTTGCATTGTTTCCAGCCCCAATACCTAGCTGTGATATGATCTTCATTACTGCTTTCATTAAAAATACTGCTAATTTTTAGAGAGCTAGTTTTGAGGGACATCTCTTTTGTTAGGAGACTGCTGTCCTGAGATATAGAAAGTGTCATGCTGTGTTCCTGGGCTAGAGAACTTTGATACAGAAAATGCTGTTTGACCCAAAGCCTATGTCTCAAAATAAATCAGAATGTCTGTCCTGGAATAATTTAATCATCCTTTGTTAAATAGAGCTAATAGGACCATTCCTTCACACACAGACTTGAGTATCATCATTTATGTCAATATTGATTCCAGTTTTACAGTTCACGTAAATAAGTAAAGTTTTTGGATCAAGTCTGATACTAGCATTTTTCAGACAGTATCTTCTTGATGGTGTGGAATACTATAGGTAATAATCTCATGTAACCTGTTAATACCCTTTATTCTCATGATAGGGGTTATTAATGTCTTTATAGACAATTAACAAATCCTCTCTGTATTTCTGGTATGCTTATAGAGTGTATTTAAATGAGATAGCTCTGAAATGGGACACAGTGTTTAAAAATTGGAAGCATAAAATTAGATTTTATAAATGCAAGTGATACAGCTTTGTTTTAAAAATCACATACAGTTTTCCTGACGATTTTTTACAATATATTGATTTTCTAGCTCTTCAGTGTATGGAAGTGTTATCCAGCATTAATAGTCCCTGTTATTTATCAGAGTTTATCAAAGATGCAGGATCTAAAGGGTCCTTTATCTTTGGTAAAAGCTTAAAAATTATATTTGTTATTCATAAGTAGGAGTGTCCATGTTTCTTTTTTCTCTTTGTAAGAAATGATCTCTCACGGGCAAATAAGACCTAGTCCTGCATCATTTTCTATTCAGAAAAATATGCCACACCTTACCAGAATGGCCTGAAAGGTGCTAGTGACTGATGGATGAAGATTCATAGTCATGTGCTTGGGCTGAATCGCCTCTTTTATTGTAACACTAATACACCAGTATTTTGGGTTTAAAAAAGAAAACACAAGTTATTTATTTGGAAGTTTTGTGTTGGGGGTTTTATCATGTTTTTGTTTGAAATCTTAAAAGGTAATGCAAAAGCATTAAATTAAATAAGAATTCATGTACAAAAAAGGTTGGATGTTTTGTACAAAGTGAGTGAAAAATATGCTTTCTGTTTTCAGCGGAACTTTCAGGTTTGCTCTTTATAGGAGATGCAATTCTACAGGTGAGTAAAACTGCAAATTATTTTGTCCGTATTTTTCTAGAAAAGTGAAATGAAATCTGTGCTTATGAAATGTAGAGTAAGTCTTTTCTTTATCTTTTTAATAACAGATTAATGGAATTAATGTGAGAAAATGCAGGCATGAAGAAGTGGTGAGCTTTTCTGTTTTTTAGTCTACTTTTTGTGTTTTGTAGTTGCTGAAATGATAGTGTACATTGATAGCAATGCAGTGGTATCAGCTGTTTTATTGTTATTCTTAAACAAATATGACTGTACCTTCTAACATGACAAGCAACAAAGTGCAATCTTTTCTTCCTGAATCTGTGTAATTGCTCTTCTCAGATAGGCTTTTCTATATTAGAGGTGATTGTTTTATTATGAAGATTTGAGCTGTACATATTCCAGCATTTCTTCTTCCAGCTAATAGCTGTCAAATTTCAGCAGTGCTACACCTTTCTGGCTGTGTGGGGTCATTTTAATTTCAACAGCTGTAATTTGCACTGTGTTGGAGATTTGTTGTTTGGTTGCTTTTAATCCTATTTAAAAAATGAGAAAAAACTATTCATCTGCCACTCATACTCTGCCTGTTCCTTTTGAGGGTGCTCTTTAGTTAAGATGCTGTCATTCTGGGCATAAAATAAAATTTTATTAAGGAGATTTGTTCTAGAGAAGAAATTTTTGAGATGTCTGTAGTAGGCTGGTTCCACTGGTGACTCAGCTTTGCTAAATGCATAATGTACTTTTGTCATATTTGAGTTTTTGATACTTCTTAAGTACCTTCAGAAACAGAAAACCGTTTATTTCAGAAAACAATACCAGAAATTAGATTACCAAAGAAATTACCTTTAAGTCCTGTTTAGCTCCATGGCATTTGTACCTGTATTTTTAAAATAATGTAGTACTGATATATTTGAAAGCTTATCTTGCTGACACTGCCAATTAAAGGATACTCTTTGTGTTCCATCCAGCATTCGGCTGTATGACAGATCATCAAACGTGCTGTTCAGGTATAAAAAGCCAGAGTTAATAAAGATGAAGTTCTGATGAACATGTTCAGTGCAGGCTGAAAAATCAGATCACTGCACTGTTCTTCAGAGTGCTTTTGCACACTTGTTTCCTTTTGGAAATCTGTACTGCAAATCCTTCTTTGTTCTTCAGAGCCTTCATCATACCCCCTTCTGTATATACTGGCTAATAGTTGTATTTATATTGCTTTTAAATTTTGTCTGTGCAACAGTGATCAGGTTGTAAATATTTTATAATTTTCCTGCAGTTGGTTTGTTTAATATGCATTAATATGGCAAATATCTCAGTGGGATTAAAATATTGGAATTTAAATGTTGGAATTACAAAACATGAGAATGATTTGTAGCCTTGTACACTTGAATGTGTATTGAAAACTAGCAAAGATGTCAGGATTTTATTTTCTGTTTTCTGAGACATTCTCTTAACCCTCAAAATGATACATAAATCTGTTGGATATTTATGAGAAGGTTGAAACCCATTCACAGGAAGAAAAAATATTTTGGAAAAGCTGAAAGGGGGGGATTGATATAGAGTAGCAAGTGTTATCATGTTAAATTTTTATTTATACCTTGTTTATCTAACATAATCCACTTCTTAAACTCCCTGTAGATAATTCTCTATGAAATTCTCTACTATAAAAAAATGGTATCTTACCAGTTTTGAATGTGCATTTATGTATTTACAAATAGTTTAGGAATTTAGGAAGCAAATAAATTTTAAATTAAATCCTTATTTTAATTAAGAATGATTTTAATATTTAAAGCAAATATTGACTAATATTTAAAAGGATCAAATGTCCATATGATATTCTACAAACAAAAATATGCATAACAGTTATAACTATATAATATAAATAAAAAAGACAAAGTAAATGTACTCTGATAGTCCATTTTTTAAAGAAACATTCACTGTTGTATGCTATGTGTTTATGGACTAAAATTGTTGTAAAGCTGCTATGATTGTAATATATATAGTTCTGCATTGTGCAGAACTGTATATATAGTATATAGGGTTTAGTCTTAGCCCTCAGTAAAGAGTAAGAACATCAACCTGTGCCAGCAGGAGTCACAGGTAGGGTCCTTTGCAGCTTGAGTTGTTCCAGGACTTCTGTCCTGTGGGGTCTTTATCAAATACAGAATCTGTAGCTCTAATCTCAAGGTAATTTAGAGAAAATAGAAGTGTTTGGAGCCTAGTTGCTTGCAGCAGGGAGTTGAACAGGAGTTGAAACTTAGTTTTCAATCCTTATTGCATATAGGTACTTTGGAAATGGCTCTGCAAGAGACATGGACTTGTAGCTTTGTTTCATTCTGAATTTTTCTGTACCTAATTAAGGCTTAGCAGGTACAATGTTCTGTATGTATGTAAGGATATGTTCGTCATAGCTTGTCTTAATGTCTTAGAAAATAATCATTGTAAACGAGTGTGCAGTGTTTTTCAGTGGGTAATGCTGAAGATAACCTGTAGAAAATTCAGGTTTGTATCTGCAGTGTGACTCTGATGAGCATTCATTCTTTTCCTACATGCAAAACCTATTGCTGCTTGTGGAAACTTTTTAAGCATATGTCATATCTTCATAGGTCTGCAGTGAAAAAATCTGTGGCATAATCACTGCAGCCTGTTGTATGAAATGGATCATTAGTCGACCCTGGTATTTCATCTTGCTATACTGATAGCCATACTATGTATATAAAATGATTTGAGCTTCAGAATTATGTAGTTTAATCAAACTCATGGCCTGTTTTCATAGCAGGGAGAATCTTTTCCCAGTGTACAGGGATCTTAACTTAACGTAGTGGGCACTTTGTTGTCTTTGTCTTTCATTACTTTTTTTACACATGATAGATAGATAGATAGATAGATAGATAGATAGATAGATAGATAGATAGACTAATAGACTCTCATAAGCCTAGATAGGTAGGTTTAGTCAGTTCTTAGTGTACCTCACTGGAAGCCTTTACATGGTTCCTTTCTGATTATTTTTTTAGCTTCAGGTGAGTCACTTAATCTTGAGCTTAGTTTTCTGCTTGTAGAAGGTGAAAATGTTGTTCATACCATGAAAGCACATGATGAGTTTCTGTCTGACTGTCAGCTTGTTGTTTTTCTTAGGTTGGAAAGAGCCCCAGCTGAGTACAGCATAACATTGCTTCAGTCTCAGTGCTCTCATGTGGTAAAGTCAAGTCATGCTCTCTCTGGTGAAGTGTCAGTGCAGGAAGAGGCTGTGGAAAAAAATAAACTAGCAATTATCTTTAAAAAAATATCTCAGCATCTCTCAAACTGGCAGTCTAAGGCCAAAAAATGCGATATGAACTTGTATGTAGAATAAGACTCCATTATATCTGTTTAAATACATTATTTTGTGCTGGTTTTATTCAGGATGTTTTAATTTTTCCTTTTTTAGTAGACTCTCCTTAAAATCTCACGAGAATTTTAAAAGACTGAAATTAGGCTTATTGACAGACAGCCCTATGAGATTATGAGATTATGCTTTTGTCTAATTAATAAGGTGCAACAATGCATAGCTTGTCAATCCACACACCTAGTGGATATGGTAATCCACTGCAATAGATATTATTATTCTTAAGGCTGGAAATTAGTGTATTTCTAGCTTTTACCTCCATTTGTTGTCCAAGCATAAAGATGGATAGACAAGCACCAACATAATACTGTTGTATGCATGTTTTTGGTGGCTCTGGGTCTAGCCACAAGATCACTAAAAATGGACAAGATTTTGGGAGAGAGTGAATGGCCCTTGAGCCATGAGTATGTTAGTTCACTTGGATATTACCAAAATCCTTGTGTTGGTTCTACTGTTCAGGGTTGTAGTGCACCAAATCATCTAGAGCCAAGGTAGAATTCCAGTTGAATGGAGGCTGATTAAGATTGTCTCTGTTCTTAATGTTGTGAGTAAACATCTCAGGTATCAATAACTATGGCTACATAACTCTTTGGATCTTAGCATCTGGGTTTTTTTCTCTTAGGAAATAGAAGAAATTAAATTATTATGGATATGATGTAATTTCTTTGTTATTTCTTCTATTTGGGGAACATTCAGGGAATGTTTCAAATGAAAAATGATAGCTTGCATGTGTCAGTTAATGTGGCATTTGGGCATTCCTTGAAAACTAACAGGAAAAGCTCATATAGGGTCAGGTAGCTGTAAAGACAGAATAGATATTCCGGCTTTGGTGGACTTTTTGTAAAGGTAGCTAGGATATGTAGCACCGTGGTTCAATTCAACCACTGCTTGCATTTTGCACAAGACACCATTCTGTCCAGCAGAACAACCTGACCTGAGATGTCCTCGTGTACTGTATTGAATCTTTTGCTTCCTCCTTTTCTCAACATTCACATCAGGGCTGTAACTCTGCTGACTCTCCATGTGTCAGACTTCTATGAAAAATGACAGTGTAGGGATTGCTGTTGCTTAACTGCAATCATCTGCAGCTAATGAAACTCTTAGTCCATCCTTTCTCTTTAAAACTGTGGTCTTGTTCAGACTGAATTTTAGAACTCATTATGAATAGTTTTGGCAATGTTTTTCATAAAGGTTTTAAGCAGAAGAGTGAGCATATTGTATTTTTAATAGACCAAATGATCTGAAATCTCCTTGATTTCCTATCTTGACTTTGCAGATGTGTCTTTTAATAAATGATGTTTTTATTTTATCTTTGCTTCCTTAACTATGAAACAGAGACCCTAGACTATTATTGGATTTAGCTCTCTGACTTCTATGAAGTACTTCTAAATATTGTGGGAAAGTATCTCTGCATTAATATTTTGCAGTTTCATGAAGTGATAACAGCAACCTGCAAACACAGATGACCGCCTTGTCATGTTGCAGAGATCCTGTACTTTATAACTTATGGGACAGCCATTTAATCCTTTCCCCTCTAGACAGAATGGCGACTTTAAACGTGGAAGCTGCACAGTCAGTGCTTCTAAGACTGTAATCAATCTGCAGTTTTTAACTTCTGAATTCAAAAGTGAAATGTAAACTTTCTGGAAATCCAATACTTGGACTCCTTCAATGGAGATGCTGTTTTCTATCTCAGACTTGAGTAATAATAATAATAATAATAATAATAATAATAATAGTAAACTGATGTCACCTTAGCTACCCTGGCATAACTAATGAAAATACCTGTTATTGAATATCCTAATTCTCATGAAATTTGAACTAAATAATCTGTCAAATATTTCAGCACTGATTCAAAATAAGTGTTCATCAAGTGGAAAAGAACCTAGATGCTGTAAATAGTCTACTGCTTTCAGCTGTGTGGTGAAAATTCCTGGAATCTGGATATATCCTGGAGCAGTAGTCTTAATATGTGTTTGTCTGCTTTTATAATCTGGTTTTAGCTATGTTTTTTTTAAATGTTTAAATAATTTTTGAAATTGTGCCCAACTCAGTAAAATTTTGAATTTATTCAAGTACTGTAATGTTAGACTTTTAAAATAAGTTAATATGTTGCTAGTCTTCCTTATTTATATTTTTATTTCTTTTTCTCAAGATGCCCCTTAATCTATTAGTTATTTTATTAAGATTTCAGCTTTTAAAACTACTCATTATTATTGCTGAGTTTTAATAGAAGGGAGTAGAACATGCCATCATGACTAATACCAAGCCTACATGATTAATATTGTTATTTCCTTATAACATAGCTACAGTCCTCAAAGCACAAATCCATTAAGGTTTAGTGGGATAGAGTGAAAGATTGAATCACCAGTTACGGCACAACATCCTTCAAATAACTGCCCTTGGTTCCTCCTTTGTCATATGGATCTATTAATTCTGAAAGCCTGAGCTGCAAAAAAAAGAAACAGTTGAAGAGTGGATTTAAAGTGTGTACCATCAAATATGCTTTGTTTGTGACCTTGTTTACATTGATATTTTTAATATAAAGGCTCAGGTTTCCTGGCTTCCTTAAGAAGCAAATAGAAATATTTTCATCTTTATTTGTACATGTGTGCACTTTACCCTCCAAAAGACTTTTTGAAATATTTCAGTCTGCACAGCATCTCCCTGTTGTGGAGCTACACCTCAATTAGACTTCAGTTCAGGGACCCAGTGTTTTTCTTTCTGGGCATAACCTCCATAAGGCAGAAGAAGTAAACAGACACAAAATGCTCCAACTTAATGTAAGAAGAATGAAAACTCCTGTGGGCATGGAAATTATCTTCTCTGATCGCTGTTAAGATTTCATTTACTCATAAGAACTAGAAAATACTGTCCAACTGGCATCAATTACATTTTCTTTAAACAGGTAACAACCATGTAATATAGACTGAAAGAAAATGTTCACCTCCAAAAGGCACCTTCTGTATTTCTGATGCCTTCATGTGGACTTGAGAGAGCAGTGGGAAGAACAGAGCAGATGTACTCATTTAACTAACCAGGAGGAATCACAAGTAGGAGGCGTGCTCAAAGAAGTGCAAGTGCACACACACATAGTCTTCTGGCAACTTTCCAGCAGTTAAAATACCTGATTTAACTCTTCAGAAATGTCATTGTTTCTGGCTATAGTAAAATCAAATGGGTGCCAGGAAAAACTTTTAATCCAGGGGTTATCTAACACCAGTACATATTTTTAGGTCTTTTTTTCTCTACATTGGGTCTTTGTCTTTTGACAGTTTGTTCGGTGGAGGAGGAAGAGGAAAGGAGAATGGACTCTATATAATTTTTCAATAGTATCCAGTGTTGGCCTGTTCCAGCCAGATACATGGAGGTTTCCAGATGGCCCACCCCATACTTCTCAACCACTAGTATGGTACAGTATGGTACTGGTGTTTTGGTATCTGTTTGTCAGCACTGGGCCTATTTCTGGATTTTTTTTTTTTCTTTTTCCCTGATCGTACTGATGTTATACAGGTTCAGTTTGGTACTACCTGTTTCTTCTTAGCTGTTTTGGAAGACTGTGGGCAGTAAAATAGCTTGCCCTAGTAAGAGTTTCACAGGTCACGAGAAGAACTTCTGTGCAGGTTTAGTCACTGGTGGAAGAAACTCTTCATTAAAAATAACAAGTTACATTTTCCCTAGATTTTTGTGCAGAGACCTGCAAGAGTTATCTCTCTGTGCTCTTAATACTTTTCTGCGGAAAATGGGAAATAGTCACCCATCAGGCTGAATTGGCATTGCCAGGATAATGACATATATCTTTAAATGTGATCTAGAAAATGTTCATAGCTCTATTCCACTTCACTTGCCCTTGTCAAGCCAGTAGTGATTGAGAGCATTTAAAAGATTCTAATTGTGCTGACCTGTTAAAAGGAATGTTTAAGGGACTGTTCTACATCAAAAACCTCCCATATTTAAGTATTGGCTTGCAGTAGGAAGTGATGAGGATATTTCCAGATTTTCTGAGATGCCTGCCCTTCTTACACTTTTCTGAGTATGATGTCCTTATGTAGTAAATGGATAGACAGGCATGTTTCACAAGATCTCCACACTTTCTCAGATGACTTGAGGTTATTTTGACATCTTTTGTTGAGTTTTGTTGAGTTTACATGGGAAATCAAATAGAAAACATACTCAAAATCCCCTGTGCACTTCAGGTCACGTGTGATTTCTGAGTCAGTGATTGCAGAGAAATGTTGGTGAGAGCTAAAGTTTACCATAATGAATGCTAACAGATAAAATATTTTGTTTTAATATCCATCACCATGAAAGATTACAAGTTTACACAGACTGTATAAAGCATCTTTCTATCAAACAATAAGTAGGGTTATAGGGTAAAGTGAATCACCTGCACAACAATGGCAACAACAAATCTGTGAAACAATGGTTTTTTATTTATTTCCCAATTAAAACACTGCAAGCTTTGGAAATTGAAAGCATTAAGACATATCAATTTTTAATTTTACTTTCATAACTGGAGATTTTAGTACTCCAGGATCTTTATATCTCAACAGGAATGTGCTATTTAAATGAGTGCATGCTTTGTTGAGTCAAAGGATCTGTATAAAATGTTCATTAGAGATCATTGAGTTATGTAGCATCAGCAGTGTTTTTCTTATTTTCTGAATGTTTATAGAAAGTGAGAGCACAGAGAAAATTGTAAAACTAGAATTATTAAGGTTTGAGAGTCTTGAACTTTCTAAAAGTGAAGCCTGTAGTTTGTGCATTCATTTGTAATACTCTGGCATAATAACCTAGCAGCAATGTAGTAGAATTATACAAATCATTCTGGTTTTCTTTTACTGTTGACGTTGCAAATTTTGTTTCAGAAAACACATTCACTCTATACAATAGCTGATAAATTATTGTTTTTATATGATTTTAAAGTCTCAGATGGTAATTAACTGCTGGCAAGAATGGATTTCTGTGAGGTTATTGCTTAATTGAGAAAATAAGAAAAAGTAAAAAAAGGGTTGCAATCGGATAAGTAGCCTAATCAGTTTTGATTAATATATAGGATTTATGCTTAATTTTGAAAGTTATGAAGACATCATGCTATAAACTGATTAAAACTGTAATTCAGCACTTTTTTGTCATTTTGATGAAATACAAATTATCTTTTTTACTCCTTTGGAATTATATGCTAATCTTTTTTGTTTCCAAAAATATCTAGAAATGTTCTCCAGTTAATTAAAATACAGCATGAGTATCTCCAAATCCAGCTTTGCCAAGACCTTTAAAATCTAGACACTGATGAAAATGATCTTTAAAACGTTAAGGCAATATAACTTCTGAAAATTTCAAATTATAAATGTATTGGATCCCAGTTCAGCAGAATACGTATGTATTTGCCTAAAATTATGAATCTGCGTATTTTATTAATTTGGGGACTTTCTTTTTTAAAAACATTTCTGAAGAACAATAATTTTCTCAACTTCAACCAGATGCAGTGCAATTAATCTGGAGCAGAAAAACTGCCACTGAATTAAATGCATGAAAGTATGTTACAGAATCACAGAATTCTTACGTATTTTCTCAGCTGAGAACTTTTCCCACTGGGCACTTTGCCTGAAGTAGTAAAATATCTTTCTCAGAGATTAGATCCTGAGCAGCCAAGAATCTTAGTGGAATTAACTGCTTATATTGATCTAAAACATTACTTCAAATACAAATTTGTCCAAGAATTTTTTTTGTCATATTGAAGTTATAACATTTAAAACTGAACAAATAGGAAGAGGTTTGTATAGTAATATTTATTCAAATATAGAATTAGAATTTGATTTCAAACTCTTTAGAACCACTTTTTATTCATTTTTCATGAGCATTTGTATTCTGGTGCTTGATTAGTGTGACTGTTCATGAAAACTAAGTGTTAAGGTCATATTTGCCAACAGCAAATTTTATATTGAATATGTAAATGTGAAATTTACTACTAGCTGAGTTTTGACCCCAGCCTTGCAATGGGATTAGTGTGAGCAAACTCTTGTTCTGGGAATGATATTTCTTTTTTTCTCCAGACCTGGAGCTCTGCATAGTCAGGCAAAATGTTCAAGCCATGCAACACTTGTATTGTCTTCAGCAATCACAGACGTATGCCTGTTCATAAAATGTCTTAAAATTTAAGACTGTACTTCAAAATGCTGTGTCAGCTGGATGTTTTTAACTCTTCAAGCCTTAGGAACAGGAACAAGAGCTGGCATGTTACACACTCTGGTAATGTGTATGCATTTTGCATGCTACTAATGAGCCTTTCAAAAATTGCAAACATAAAAAAATTGTACTTGTTTAGTAGCTGTCTAAGAAATTTCGTATAGAATTCAACCAAGAGAGAATTCTTTTTCTGGTAAATTTGAATTGTGGGAACAATTTGACTATAAGAGCAGGAGATTCTTACATATTTCATAGATTATTAAGCAGCTTAATTGTTTTGTTAATAATCAGGTTAAAAATCTCAAACCAGTCAAGGTCATTACTATAATAAGAAAAAAAAGTGCATTATGATGACCTATGAAAAGAAAGAACTCCAAAATCTTTCAATGAATAATTTGATTAAAATTATTTCTTTTTATTGAGGAGCACACATTACCTGAAAAATTCATAGACCTTAATTCCAAGTTATTGTTTAGTTTCTGTCACAGTTTGCTAGGACAAAAGTTTCCACTTTTTATTTCGTTTTGATGTTTACCCTTACTTAAATAAATAAAAAAAAAATTGTTGAAAAAGCAAGACTTCTGTATAAGCTTTCTTTTAGTATAATGTCTTCCAGCAAAAGAAAAATACCTATCCATTCATATGAGGTTTTCTAGTGATCTTTGTTCCAGTTGTAACTGGGTAAGTCTAGGAATCATGCAGATAAATGGAAAATTGTGCTTTATTATGTGAATATCGCTGATTATTTTTCTTTATGTAATGTAGGCAATGTCTTTAGCCTTTTGATGTATTTTGTATTTTATGTGACTTTTGTATAGGGAGCGGAGAGTCATAAGTACTAGCTCATTCTTCTAAGGTTTTTCTGGATAATAGCTAAGATGTGGCTTTTGGTTTTGAGAGATGATATACAATGTTTTTCTTCAATTCAGCTCATGATTATATGCTGGATTGTGTTGTGTTCTCTTATATTGTTGGATAGATCATGCATTATACACTCTATTTTTTTTTCTAGAATAGTCATTGCATTATCATGCATTGTATGCTATAACACTTGCAGGCCATAAGCAAAATCTTAATATTCTACATAACAGGTACTGATATTATTACCTGTTTTGCTGGTTTTCACATTTCCTTTATTAGTAATTTAATGACTGAACTCTGGCCTGTTCACAGCACAGTTTGTTTGGGGCAGCTCTTACCACGAGAAAGTGTTATTCCTATATACTCTGTCATTTTTTTGCAGGTTGATGGATGGTAATCAAAAGCTGGCTTAGATGTTGGGGAAATCTGTGATGGGATATTTAGTTGGTGTATGTTATACATTCTTTAAATAATCTTGGGGGGTTTTATAGTCCAAGAGAAAGGGTCTTACTAAATTCCTCTACTTTCATTTAAAGATGGTTTATTGATCTCTTACTATCTGAAACTCTTATTAGAGAACAGCACCACCAAGGATTGGTTTGTAGCCTACAAATAATTAGTAAATTACAGTTCTGGCTTATTCTCAACACTTTATATTATGTTGGATTAAAATCCAGTAAAAAATATTATTTGTATGAGTAACAAAGATTGATTCCACAAGGGTTTCGTGCAGATATGATGAGTAGGAAGAATTTTCTATTATCTATGTATTAAAATATGGCCTGCCTAAAAGAAAAGAAAAAAATCTTTGAATTTTCATGTCCTGCATCTTGGAAGGTAAATGTGCAAAGCCTCTGGAGCCTGCTTAAAACATGTTACAGGTGCTACGGATGTTAACAGCTTTTTCTGAATATTCTCCATAACTAATTGAAAGGGAAAAAAAAAAACCCAACAACATTGTCAGCATAGACTGTCATCACAATTGCTTTCCAATTATTATGAACTCCAAAAACCTTGTATCTAAATAAGAAATCCTCTGTAGATTGATGGGAAAGCCTATCAGTCATATGGCTGTGCACACCACTGCACACATAATGCTGTGGAAGCCTGTGGAAAGCTGTATAGAAATCAGCAGGTGCTGTTACAACGCTGGTGTAAAGGCTTTTCTCATTTTTGTAAGAGTTTTGTTTGCTTAAAGGGTTCACACATTTCTCCCAAAGCAGCTTTGGTCAACATCTGTTTTTGGCAATGTTGATTAAATTGATCCCAAACAAAATCTGGCTCCTATATATAAATTTCTGAACTATACTGATGAGAAGTTTAGTGACATATGTACAGTTGTAATGAAAATGTATTTTATGTGAAGGTGAAACATACATGTAAATCAAACGAGTTGAAATCAGAATTAGGCTTATGGATTTATAACATTTGACTAATGGTGAGGTTGAGTAGGTTGCCTAAATACAAGTGGGGATTTTATAAGTCTCATAGAGTTATAACATACAGTTAAAAAAAAAAGTTAAAATTTTTTATTGTCCAAAAGTATTCAAGTTTCCTATTTCATCTGAAAAAAATTGTGAATTACATGCCATTTAATTTCAACCACACTGGAAAAAATTCTATTGGTATTTCTGTAATTTTCAGTGTTTTTAAGAGATTTGTCTTGTTCCTCTTAGCCAGTTGCTTTGGAAGCCATTACATATCTAATTCAAAAATATGTGTTCATGAATTAGCTTCAACAGTGAGAAGGTGCCCAGCAGCCGGATACATAATCACATTTAAAAAGTGGAACATCTGTGAGTGTTTAAAGTGGAGACTCTGTAAAACTGTGGAACTACAAAGTTCATTTACTGTAGCTGAATAATCCTGGAGAAGTAGAGCCATTCATGGAGTAGATAATGTGAAAACAAAGATAGGGAGTTCTGAAATCTGGCATGTACTCACTACAAATAGATATACCAAAAAAGCTTATAAAGCTTGGAAAGAATTTGGCTTGAAGTGATCTAGTTCTTTGGGTTTTTGATTTTTTTTTGTGTGTGTTTTCATAGGTATTTTCTTGTCCTGAATAGCTGCCTATCATGTAGAGCTGAATGGCTTTTAAATGCATCTTTGTGTATTTCTTCTATGGACCACAGTCCCACACCAATAGTAGTCCACAGGTTGAGAATCATTAACAGGACCCATTATTTGATGTTAAAATGAACATTTGCATTAGAATCACTACCAGCTGGGATGAGTCAAAGAATATACTGGCAGATCATGCTAAATCATGTATTATAGTTGGAATCTATTTAAGGAGTTGTTAGTTTTTATATTTCAGAATATGGTATGAAATGTTTCAGTTTGAGGACCCATGATGTCCCATATGACCTATGAGTCCTGGCCTCCAGGGTGTGTTCTCAGTTTTGGAAAACAGCATTTTTAAATACCAATTCCTTGTTTTTCATAGTTTCTGTATTGGAGTAATGGCCTTCTATTTATTTTTATATGAGCTGTGATGATCAGTATGTGCAGCTTTTAGTGAAACAGAATTCAGAATTGGGATACATGACTAAGAATGCAAATTACACGCTTATAGCAATATTTTTATGTGTGATATTATTGATACTAAGTTTAATGAAAGAAAAACAGGAAAATGCTGCAGACTTTTCTTTTAATTTTTTTTGTTTGCATTGATATCTTTTGCTAAGGCACGTCTATATTACATTTCAAAACATACACATGCAACTAAGCAATAATTAGTTGCAGCATACTACTTTTCTGACTGAAAGAGTAATAAATTTTTGTGTTGATTTTGGAGCATAAGAAAGGTTAAAGATTTTCAGAAAGCTGCTGTCAGATATTTTAGACAAACTTGGAAGTGCTCCATTCCAGAAGTGTTAGACTTAAAAGTGTGAAACCAAATTCTTTTTTCCCCAACTTGATGTTAAATAGATCACTGAATAAGCAGTAGTTAGTATCTTTTTTTATCTTGGAAGTGCATTGAAGAAAGAACTGACAGGAGTCTATGTTCTCTGTGTGGTCTACATTTAGTCTTCTATTACCTGGTGGATGTCTTTTATTTTGTAGGTTAATTATGTTCTCATTATTTTTTAATTAAATTAATCTCATTCTTCTACCTCCTCATTACACTTATTCATATTTGCTTGTATCTTATTATTTTAGTCATTCCTGTGAAGGAAATTCTGTACATGTCTCCCAGTGTTAGCTAATATAAATGGCCTACTTGGCAGGTAGGCTTGAAAGATGGTGAAATCTATTTTTAAAGGAGGATCACTTAGTTTTCTACTCATGCTTTATACAGCAGTCTCGAGGTTGCATGTTCTGGTACTTCTGTGACTAAAGCCCATGAGCTTGTGAAAACAGATAGAGCAAGGATCAATGAAGGAAACCTGAATATAAGATGACTGGTATGATGCTGCACATCTGAGAAACTACCTAATGATCTAGCTTAAACATATGCTGTCACCTGGCAGAGTACTTTTCCTTCTAAGTGGCCGGTCTGATGGGACTTGTCAAAAAGCATCAAATGCTGAATCTCTGTCTATGTTACTCTGAAATGACCTTTTTTGTAGTGTCTTCGTAGCTGGAGAATTCACTAAGCAAGCACTGCTTCAGTTCTATTGCTGTGTCATCTTGCAGGTCCATAAACCTCTATTTACACTTTTCAGAATAATTCCTTAGTGGTGAGCACTGGAGGGTGTCTTTGCTGGAAGTTCTTATGTTACTGCATCCCCCTGCACTTTTTCAAAACAGTGCTAGTAGCAGGATACAGGCAGAAGAGAGCTCAGAGTAGAAGGTCATGTCTTCCTGTGTTCTTGGGAAGTGCACCATTCTGCCCTGCAGCTCCTGTCCCCTTGTTTGAGACAGCCCCTAGTTCTGGTGTGCAGCCCTTTGGCTTTGTGTCTTAATATCTAACATGGGTTTTGGAGGCAGACAGCAAAAATTTAAAATGTACAATTGTGATAGTGTCAAACTATAGTTTGCAGTATACTTTTAGTTGTGCAGTCTGAGTAGGAACTTCTGTGGTAAAATGTTGTTCTAGTTTGCTCTGTATATTGTAAAGAGAAATTTTCTAAAGGAAAAAAGCTTTGATAGCTCTTGATATTATAACTTCAATTGTTGGCAGATACTGTGATAAATAGTAGATCATAGGAATTAAAAACTCACTATGCACTGATATGTTCCTAATAATTCTGTATTTATTATAGGCCTTTCACTAAATAAAGCAGTTGATTTTTAAAATAAACACAAATTCAAGACAGTTATGTGCATGAAGCCTTGTAGCTTTTGACCTCTCTGTGATTGTGTTAAAATGTGTGTTGTGTTGACTGATGGACTTGATACTTGTGCACTGTGTAACTGTAGAGTGGCTAGAAAGGTGTCTTCTACTTTTTTTTTTTCTGCTTTCCCAATGTTTATAGGTCAAGGTATTCACCAAAAAATTGAATTTTTCTTTAAAAACTGAAGAATGAAATTTGCTCCAATTCAAGAGAAAATAGATCTTGGGATCTAAATAAGTGTTCTGTTTTAACTCCTTATTGGTGGGTAATTGAGAAGGGGTTTACAGCTTTATTCAGGAAAGAATACTTACTGAAGTAAGTGGGACTTCATGCTTCATTGCTTTCCTGAATATATTGAGCGAGACTTCAGCATATGCTCAAATGTTTTCTTGAGCTGGAAATTTAAAAGGGTTTATAAAATCAAAAGGCAATATCATTGTAGACATTATTAAAAATTCAGATTAGTGTTGTTACTATGTAGATATTTTCTTCAGCAATATCACACATCACCATAAAATTTACTTTTTCAAATAGCCCCTTTACAGTCATTACAGTAATTGCATAGAAATATAGTCACTGTTATTCCAGAAACACTGACTCTTTTAATGTCACTATTTCACACAGCTACTGGCTCAGACATGTACAACTGGGGTATTTTTCCCTATCTCACTTCATTCATGAGCATCTTAACTATACCTAGGGCTATTTGTGACACAAGTAGATGAATTCTTGGTTCCACTGGCAGTAAGGCTATACTTTGGATAAGGAAGTTTATTGACAATATTTAATGTTTCAATTTATGTTTTTCTTTCCACATGAACTCATTCTGAATTAAATATATATAATATATATATATATAATTCTTAAAACAGCAGCGGGAATTTAGTATATATAGCCATAATGTTGATGAGGAGATGTTAAGATTTTTCAGTGTCCTGGATTCTTCCTGTTACAGGTATGACTTCGTTAGATGCTGTCCACCAACAGATGAATAGTTGGTATTACTCACTAGCTGAAATTAAAAAATAAAGCTAAATAAAGTAGTCACAGAAGTACTAAATAGCTTTTCACTATTTAATCGATACTTCTATATCAGCATATTAAGTGTTACTATTATTCATTTTTAACTAGAAAAATTAAGAGTAGACGTAGGTAAATTTGTATGCCTAAAATCTAAGGCTAGAATATCTCAAAAATATTAACAAAAAAAAACCCCCACCACCAAAACCCAAAACCATTCATCTTGAATGCATGTTTTATAGCCTCTGGAAATAAAACAGATCATTACCTTTCAATGATACAAACAATAAGCAAATGTTTTTGATGGTGTCTGGTTATGCATTTTCTGCAATTTAGGATGCATTGCTTTAGAAATTGCCAGATCTCTTCTGAAGGGAATTTGTCCATAGCATTCAATGGGAATATGTAACCTAGTTATAAATTGGAAATGTTAGGTCTACTACTGAGTTAAATTTTTATTGTACAAAAATTTCCTAGATTTAGCACTAGGATTTTTTCTTACCTTCACCAAACTCTTCAGATATGATAAAAATCATCTTAGGAAGTTACTGCATTGTTATTTTGAAATATTTGAAAACATTTTTTTATATTTAATCAAAATTAGTATTCCCTCAAAAATAAATTTCTTGTGCACTTTATATAACTTGGGTCTGCTTGCATCTTTTCACATACTAGGGAAAAACATAGAATCATAGAATATGCTGAGTTGGAAGGGACCCATCAAGAACATTGAGCCCAATTCCTGTCCAAGACACCCCAAGAATCATACCATGTGCCTCAGGGTATTTATTATCTAAACACTTCTTGAACTCCATCAGGCTTGGTTCTGTGACCACTTCCCTGGGGAACCTGTTCCACTGTTCAACCACACTCTGGGTGTGAAACCTTTTCCTGATATCCAAACTAAACCTCCCCTGACTCAGTTTCATACTTTTTCCTCAAGTTCTGTCACTGGTCCTGGGAATGAAGAGATTGGTACCTGCCCCTCCTCTTCCTGTGTTGAGGGTGTTGCAGACTGCAATGAGGTCTCCCCTCAGTCTCCTCACCTTCAGGCTGAACATACCAGGTGACCTCAGCCATGCCTCATGAGGTTTCACCTCCTTCACCATCCTCATGGCTCTCATTTAGAAAGTCTTTAATAGCTTGATGTCTTTTTTATGTTGTGGTGCCCTCCACTGCCCCCAGCACTGGAGGTGAGGCTGTCCCAGTGCAGAGGGAGCAGGACAATCCTCTCCCTTGCCCAGCTGTGATGCTGTGCCCAGGAGATGTGGTTGTCCTTCCCGGCTGCCAGGGCACAGTTCACCTGCCATCAACCAGGATTGCAAAATGTTTAAAATATTTTTATTTTATGCAAATTTAGAGAAGGCTTCTCTATTAGCAGTAATGAACTGAGAATCTCTTTATTTATATTGCTATGTTTCAGTAATATTGAATTTTGTTAACCATTTATACACAGTGGGAATGAGGCCCTAATTCGAATTTAGTACTGCTACAGATTATTATTTGTGGCTAGCATTACCTTTAGTAATTTGATTCATCTCTTATGTAAAGTAAATACAAAGAATGTAAAATAACAGTAAAACTTTCAACTGAAAGCTAGAAAAAGACAATAAAGTAATTAAATTTCTCATTTTCTTCGCCTAACCTTATTTCCCAGAATGGCTTTGTTAATGACTAGGAAGTAAGCAAAATGCGATCAATAACTCATCTGCTCTTTGTTGTAATCATTACCTAGTAGTTTTCTCCTTTAATCTTTTTCTTTAGTCTTTATTTTGCATGTAAAAATCTAGTCACTTTCTGGATTATGTGCTTCATACCCTCCAAAATACAGTTCATTGATATAAGTATTGCTGACTTCAACTGAAATGTGTTTCAGCTTAAAGTTTTCATCCTATAAGATAAAGAGGTTTGAGGGAGAGAGAGGTTAGAGAAAAAAGTCACAGTAGGCTACTTCTGGCTTCTTACAGGCTTTACAAAGCAATATATTATCAAGTGAAATCATGTAGACTCCTGGAAAAACGATTTAGGGCAGTTACTGTCTCAGCTTCTTTCACAGATGATACCCACTTATTCTTATCTTAAAAGAGGACTTTATAAATTAAAGTTAGTGATGCTGTAACTTCTTCAGTTATCTATTCTCTGTTCCTGAGTAAAAAGAAATACTTTTTTTAACAGCAGAGAGTAGCTGTATTTTCCTGCACTTTGTCTATCCACATCTGTCAAAACAATACAGAGAACATACCTGTAAATTTTTGCTTTGGCTCTGACTACTCTGAACAGTGTGGCTGCTACATAAGAGAGGAATAGAATGAATTTTCTATGGAGGCTGAGGATGTAAGATGGTTTCTCTGGTTGAATTCAGGACTTCAGAATCTTGGTCTACTTTTCTGCCCATTACAAGTCAACTTTCTATGATATAATTGCTGTTTACAAATATCAAGATAGAAAATGCATCAGAATTGGGAACTGCTCATCAAAGAGACTTATGTTTCAACCTAAATGATTCTATGATTCTGTGTTACAGATGAAGTTTTTGGCATGTAGTATAGGTTAATTAAATCTGTTGTGATGTTTCTGTGTTTATTTGCACACAAATACATACTAAACTGCAAAATGTGCATTGGCAATCACTGTGCTATTTTAAACAATAAAGACCCAAAAAATTCAGCTACTGAATCAAATATTCTGTCATCGTGTTAGTTAGTTAGTTCTCCGTGGCAACTTGCATGGAGTAGGAAATATTGTGTTTCAAGGCAAAGTTGACATTTTTTCCTGAAGAATTGCTTTAAGTTAACAGCATAATGTAGTGATTCGATGTGAAAGCATCCCAATGTATAGTTATACACATTCATGTAAATAAATCTGTTAAGTAGGTTATTGACAGGCATAATTAAAGAATAACAGTGCTTCATAAATAATTTGAAAGGCTTTCTCACAAGCAGCAGCATGACGGAAGGGTTACAGCTACACGGGAGAAAGGAAGTAGATATGTCCTAGTTTAAAATGTTTGTGTAATGTCTCACTGTGTAGCAGCCCTGTGAATGTGGCTGCCTGTGAGCTGGCTCTCTGCATGGTATGAACACAGTCACTCAGAGAGAGGCATGGTGCAATCCTCTGTCATTGTAAGCCCAAATTAAATCAGCCCTTGAAGAGTTTTGAAGTTATAGAGCCAGAACAGGAGATGGCTGTTCTGTGGAACAGATCTGATTCTTCTTGGTTCTCATCTTATAAGGCAATTCAAATGTTCCTCCTCAGCTATTTAATATAGCATTTTTCTGAGTTGCTTTCATGCCTTCTCACTGCTACTCTTGGGAGGTGCCTGGAGTCCCTCACTGCTGTATGTTTGGGGTGTCTACAGCTGTACCCCACAGAAGCTAAAGATGTACAAAAGACACTGTGGGAGAGTACAGGAAGGCTAAAAGTATTCACAGCTGGATAGGTGCCTTGTACAATCTATGTCCAAAATGCAAGCTGCCCTTTGGCAAAACCTAAGCTTGTGCTTATCTAAGATTTAAGGCTTAAAATAGTTTCTTTTCCTCTGTGTCTGTGATGAAGATTAGGTCTCTCATCCATGCTGGAGCGCTTCAGCTAAATTTAACTCTGAATGTTGGAAAGACTTGCTCATAGGATTATGGCACAGCTGTGGAAACTACTGCTGTTGTTTTGTTTGAAGATTTATAAGACAAGAGGAAATATATACATGCATAGAGAAAATATATATTTATTTTTTAAAATAAATGCATGCTAGGAGAGATGATTCCAGACCTGAAAGAAGGAGTTACTTAGCTGAACACTTTCAGAGAGCAAGTTCTGCAACAGCACAGGTCAAACCCAGTACCAATACAGGAGGCTAATGTTCCACTCACCCTGTTAAATGTATGTGTGGCTAGAAACACCATAGACAAGGACATAGCAAGCTTTATGTCTTGGTTTCTTCTCAAACAAATGTAATTGCAATAAACTTCTAAACAGTTATATTCTGGTGTGGGAAAGCTATGTGGTGTTGCTTACATTTGCTAATCCATTTCGTCATAAATTTATTTCAAGGTGTCTGCCTGTATTTCTTTTCCAGGTACAGGTCCTTCGCAACGCGGGGGAAGAAGTGACCCTAACAGTGTCCTTTCTGAAAAGAGCACCTGCTTTTCTCAAACTGCCACTGAATGAAGACTGTGCATGTAAGCCTTTATTACTTGGCCAAAAGAACCCTCAATTCAATACCCATGAACACTTGCAGCTTCTGAAACTACTGTGCATTAAGGGTGATTGACAGCAGCTTTTACAATCATCATTACTGCCTAAATATGGGTTGCTCCTATTGTCAGGCCTTGTGTTAACATTGACCTCAGGAGAAAAATTGCTATCTATGGTTGGAAAACACATAACCAGGCATTTGGTTGGTGTGAATCAGTAAAGCTGCAGGTAAAGCAGTAGAATTACATTAGTTTGCAATAGCTCGCATTGTGATGCAGAGTTTTTAAAATCAATTTTTTGGGTAGCAGCAGCTAGACCCAAGGATTTTTTTTCTTGTAAATGTGAAAATGTGATTGTGTATATATATTTAGAGGACTTAACTTCGCTGTTTAAAATTCAGAGGCTTTGGTGGATATGTCTGTCTACCAAAGAATAAATTACTCTGGAATGATAAGTATTTTGTTTAAGTCCAAACTGAGTTTTAGTGAACTAGCCCCATGAGAGTCATATGGAGACAGCTGTCTTCCTTTAATTATATTAAATTGTAAGTGTGGATGCATAATTATAGACAATTGCAGCATATCTAAGCATATTTATTTATTTATCAGCCTGTGCCTTTTGCCACCTCTGCTTTCCTTCTGCTTTTTCCTCCCTAAGAGAGTGAATTAAATTGCTCAAGTTTTAAGCAGCAACAACAACAAAAAAAGATTTCAATACTTCTAGCCTTTGATTTTAAGTAAGTAGGAATTAAATAATCTAAATCATGAAATAGTATTTTATACAAACATTTGATGGAATATTGTCTTTTTCTTTTGCTAATGTGTTAAATTTAAATGAAAAAAAAAATCAGAACACTGTATTCTTAAATAATAATGTGTCCCAGCACCTTGTTGCTTTTATGAAAGACTGTGGTACCACAGAGTAGCCTGAGTGATCCACAGGAATGTGCATTGCAAGGATCTTATCATGTCGCTTTTAAGGTGAAGCATTGTAATTTCCTAAACTATTACAAGATCGTTTAGAACTGTAAACTCCACTGAGGGTAACAAAAGGGTTATCTAACAAGTTCCTTCAAGTAAAAAATTGACAGAGAAGGTACACACATCCCTTTTGTTGTCAAATTTGAAAGAAATGTTGTGGGATTTTTTTCTTACCAGGCAGACATTAACCTTTTTTTTAATTAGAGCACTGGGAAAGATTTTCTTGAACCTCCATTTAGCTTACAAAGGCATTCCACTCAAGCCAGAAGACAGATAGTGGCTGAATGGAGAGAGTAAATGAATGCTATATATGCTGGAAGTTATTTGGGTGTGGGCAGAATGCATACATGCATATACAAATTTGAATTAAGTCATCACGGATTAATGAAGTGAATTTGTATTTCTATTAGGTGCCCCCAGTGACCAAAGCAGTGGCACATCCTCTCCCCTGTGTGACAGTGGTTTGCATCTCAATTACCACCCCAACAACACGGTAAGAGCTTGAATCTCCTTGATGGAATTACACAGAAGAAAATTATAGTATAATAGCTAAGTAGAAGTACTAATAAAGGACATTAACAGGGAGGAATTCTAGCTAACTCTGGAGACAGAGAGTTCTGTAGAGGGAAAAAAGAGTAGCCAGAAATAATGGCTGGGAATTAAACTGTGACAAATTATTAAAGCTGATATTGTGGCTTGATACGTGTGATTACTGTTTAGTTGGGCAGTTGGGATTTTGCAAAAGTTTTTCCTTCTACATTTTTTCTCTGCATAGGACTTAAAATTCCTAAAATAAAAATATATCTATTTATAAAAAAAGGAAGAAAAGTTTATGATAATCTTTTCTGTTACCTATGTTGCATGCAGTATCAAGATTTTGGCAAAAGATAATTAGGTGCATGTTTTTGCCTATTTTTAAGGTGAGAGTGTTTTACTTCTGGTAACGTGTACTTAAAATCTTACCTGAAGTAGGATAACATTATGGAGCAAAGTGTCTCTGGGATAAAATGCTACAGATGTCTGATCAGATATTTACTAAAAGATGCCTTCAAAGTGCAACAAGGGACTTTAAAATTTTTTCTTAGGCAGAAAATGCAAAAATTCCTTTATTTTATATAGTTTTAAAGGGTTTTTTTCTCAGTATTTGGCTTTGTGATGAAAATAGAGAAAGCACAGAATAAATAAACATGTATAGATCATAATTTAAAAAAATATATTTAAAAACTTGAAACATAAACCATACTGACCAGTCATTTCCAATTTCCATCTTGTTTTATTGTACTTTTATATTTTTCTATGAAAAGTTTTCCCTAGTAGCCCACAGAGTTTAATATCAACACCACAGATTTAAACACAATAATAATCTGGAAAACCCTTCAGAATTAAACACATTTTAGGAAGTGGAATTTATAAATAGATAACACCAATAAAATTGATATCAAATAACAATAAAAATATATGTAACTTGTGCAGCAGCAACAAAAGCAGACTTGTCTCAGGAGTTTGTGTATGTATGTATGTATGTATGTATATAAAAACGTTATGGCAGTAGGTCCTAAGCTGATTTATTCAACTAGCTGCTGCAATTCTAATTTTGCTTTCATGATAAAAAAGATGCTTTCTTTTGTGAATTCTTTTTTTGCAGATGTCAAAACTCATCTAGATGAGCTGTAGTTTCCATTTGAATTGATAATAATTTACTGAAACCAAGTGTTTTTCTTTAGTCTAAATAATATAATCTGGTATCATGAGTCTTTAATTCACCCTAAATTAAATTTTCTAGTGAAGACCAAGATGTGGTATTAGATGTCCCCTTGTCATGGGAACAGAGTTCTTCATATAACCAAATGAGCCCTCTGTATGAATTCCTAAGTTATGTACAACTCTTATGCCACAACTCTTCCTTTTTCTCAGAATATTTCCCAGAAGGAATTCTGACGGCTGGATAAACATGCAATTGGTGAGCAACTGGCTCATGGTTGGACACAAAGAGTTACTGTGAACAGATTTAACTTAGGCTGGTGACTGGTCACTAGTGGCATTCTGCAGGGCTGTGTCCTAGGCCCAGTGGTCATCAACATTTTGATCAATGACTTGGGTTCCGGACTCAAAGGGATGCTAAATAAGTTTGCGGATGTTACAACAATTTGGAGGAACTTTTGACTCCCTCAAAGGCATGAGGCTTTATAGAGAGACCTCATCAAATTTGAGGGCTGAGGAGCCTCCAGCCATATGAATTTTAACAAGGGCAAGAACTGGATCCCAGTTCCCCAGATCCTCCTTCTAGCCCATCTTGTAGATGGGCGTCTTCTTTGCCATCTTCCTGTCAACTGAGACCTTGCTGGTTAGCCAGGACTGATGGCAAATGATGGAAAGTGACTCACTGAGCACCTGTGCCAGCTTCCTCACTATCCTTCAGTGGGTCCCATCTGGCCACATAGACCTGTCTGTGCCTAACTGCTTCAGCAGATCACTGACCATTTCGCCTTGAATTATGCTGGCTTCACTCTGCTCCCAACCCTGTCTCTCAACTCAGAGGTTTGATACCAGGCAAATAACTGATCTTACTATTAAAGACTGGTAAAGAAGGCATTAAGTACCTCAGCCTTTTCCTCATCCTTTGTTGTTATGAGAAGGCAGTTTGAAGAATTGCGCTCTTTCAAAAAAATAGCATCATTAGCACTATTTTATAGAGCATTTTATAAAGAAAGTGGTGTTGTATTTTTAGAAACAGATGTTGATAATTTAACTTTTTATAACGTTTCTCATGCAAATATATATTCTTTAAAAATACTGGTCAAATTAGAGTCTAGATATTTAAATACTCATTCTTTGTAGATATGACCATGAACATGATGAAGTTCAGTTTTCATATAAGCAATGTCTTCTGTAAGTAGGTAAAATTAAAATATTCATCCCAAGCATGAGTTTTGACAATTTTGAAATTTTCATCACATGTTAAATTCCATTCCCAATTACCAGGTTTTGAGGTGATATCATTAGAGAAGATATGTATGTAAATGTGTACAGAGCCACAGGAAATAAATGAATTACGGTTGTATTGTGAATAGTTTAGTGATCCTATTCAGAATCTTTCCAGTGCTCACTAAAACTAATGACAAGTGATTTGGGAAAAATGGAACACTGCCAAATTAAAGTCTTTGAAGTGTATCTCATTCTTTCTGAATCTGCTGAGTACTTACAATGAAGTTCAAAACTGAGAAGGACTTTTAATGTTTTTCAGGATACGTTATCATGTTCCTCATGGCCAGCATCCCCAGGACTTAGGTGGGAGAAAAGATGGTGTGATCTTCGATTAATTCCACTTCTTCATTCACGATTTTCCCAGTACCTTCCAGGATCAGATTTGTGCAGGTAAAGAAGTTCTAAAAGCTGAAACTTTACTTCTTGCTTGACAGATGTATGCCCTAGGGAGTTGCTTTGTTGGAGAAATTGCATTATTAGTTCCACAGCAGCTGACAGAGACATGAAATATAGGAACTTACATGAAGGTCTTTCTAGGTCCACCTTGGCTCGTATTCTCCTCTGACATCAACTGTAACTAGGTGTGTGGGGAGATGATAGGTGATCTTTCTACTTGCATCTAGTGCTCAGCACCTTTTGCAGTTTGAGATGAAACATATGTCATCACATATAATAGCTCCTAATGCTCCTGTCCTCAAAAGCTTCTTTCTAAGTTGCTTGTTTTTATGTCTTTTATTTTTGCAATGCATTATGGCATTGAGCTCTGCAATGTGATTATATTTTTATATAGAATGTATTTCCTTCTGTTTGTGTTAAATATGTCATCTGATACCTACAATGGGTGAAATAATCTTGTTTGAAAGCAGCAAGGGCTGGCTGCCCCATGGGAAAGATAAGCCGAGAGAGAGTGGCAATGAGGCTGGACAAGGCATTGTCCACCCAAAGATCCTATCCCACTGCTCCCCATGAAGGAACAAGGCTTAGGAACAGTCTTCAGAGGAGTCCATCATGGTCAGGTGGGGTTCAGTTTAGGCTGGGAAGTCACCCTAGAGGTGCAAATCAGTGGGATACATGTTCAAGCACAGGAGTAGTTGCAACCATACTCAGGTGAGGACCATGAGGAAGAGCCTGAGCTGATAAGCATCTCCCAGTTCTTGTACTTTGTTGCTTTATGTTTATAGCTACAGTAGGGACTTGGGGTTTTGTTTCCATTTAGCTAAGCTTATTTTTCCCATGTTTTACTTGATATGTGTTAACATTTAATTTAATTGCCAATTTGTCACAATCACTGGGATAGCTGTCCAAAACTCATAGGTTTAACTTTATTGCATCATTGTGATGGGTTGACCATGACTAGATGCCAACCAAGCTTCTCTATCACTCCCCTCCTCAACAGGACGGAGGGGAAGAAAATAAGATGGAAATAATCTGATGAGTCAAGATAAAGACAGTCTAATAAAGCAAAAGCAAAGGCCACACATGGAAGCAAAAACACAAAAAAAATTGTTCTCTACTTCCTATCAGCAGATGATGTTCAGTCACTTCCTGGGAAGTAGGGCTTTTGTATATGTAGAAGTTGCTCTGGAAAACAAGTGTCATAAGTAGTTAATGCCCTCCCTCCCTTCCTTTCTCCTAGTTTTCATTGTTGAGCAGATGTCATATAGTGTAGAATATCCTTTAGATCAGTTTGGGTCAGCTGTACTGGCTCTTTCCTCTCTCAAGATTTTGTTTCCTTAGCCTTTCGGTGAGGAGGGAATGTTGGACCAACAGCTCTGATGCTGTGACAACAGTGTTTACTGATAGCCAAAATGTTATGTAATCAATATCTTTCTAGCTACCAATACAAAGCAAAACACTATGAGGGCTGCTGTGGGGAAAATAAAATTCATCTCAGAAAGACCCACTATAGACCTAGAACCTGACATTATTTAATTTAATATTATGGTAATAAATCAGAAGAAATTAGGAGGGGAGACAAAAATATTCTGTAATAATTACTGTTTGTAAAGCAATGAAATCGAAATGAAAGTAGCTACAAAGTCCAACAAGGCAAGTAAATAAGATCATACTTGTTAAAAGTATTATACATGTAGCTCTTGTATGGATTCATCTGTATATATAAGAATGAAATTCTCATACTGAACTGCCTCTGTGAGCTCTAGTATGTAACAACATTATCTGTAGGAAAGCTGTGTACAAGTACAGAGGAGGTTACCCCATAATTTCTTCTTCTAATCAATCCCCTAGGAGTTGATTTATGAAACTCCCAGAAACTGGGGAATTTAAAATCTGATTGGGATTTTTGTGGATTTAATTTTATTGTTTCCTGTTAGTACTCAGTGAACATTTGGAAGTTGCACAAAAGCTGTCCACTGCCTCAGTTGGTTCTTAGGGCTGTTGTTTCTTAGAATTACACTGCCTAGGTCTGCCAGCCATTTCTCCTATTCACAGAGCTGAAATTAATGCAGGTTAGGCAGTAGTTGTTGTAGATCATTGTGGAGCTAAAGCCAGCCTGCAGCTTTTGACTGGTAATAACAGGATCGTATTTACTTGGCTGCATGAACCTCGGTCTGGCTAAGGAGCAATGCCTGGCTCAGGGAGGCAAGGTGTGAACCAAAGGCTGCAAAGGCTTCTTGGCTAAACTGAATTGGAGCACGATGAAGTCACCAGAGAGGCAGGAGGTGTTTTATTAAATTCTGTGAAAGCCTTCAGCTCCATATTTAACAATGAAGCATAAAGCACCAAAAATTGTAACAGTCAAATCCGAGATCTCTTCTATTGTACACTTTAGATAAGGTATTAAATTGAATAGAACTACTCACAAGGAAATTAGCACATAAGCAGCTGTTCATAGATCTAGGGTTTTAAAATTCAGTCTTCTGCATCAATAAAAAACAAGCCTAACCTTCATATTATAGAACTTGTACATTACAAAAGAAGTGTCTTAGGTAGTAATGATATTCCGGAAATTTGAATTTCTAGAAAATAAAAGTACATTCATATAAAACAAAATACCTGAACTCATACCCAAACCTTGAAAAACTACTCTGATAATTTTTTCCTTGCGTCATTCTATTCTGTCTAACATGAAGAAGTAAGTCTTAAAAAACCCAATAATGCAGATGCATAGGAGAGAGGAAGTGGGTTTTTCTTAAAGCACAGAACCAACATTTTATGTTGCTAGCAAGACAATTTATAAGACTATTTTAAATTACCGCAAACATTTTTAAATGTTACTCACGCTCAGATTTTATTATGAGAGAAAGGTAGGTACTTTTTTCAGAGACTTCTAGAAACATCAACGTAAAAGAAAGGATATTAAAAATAATATAAGGAAACAACATAAAATGAAAGCTAATTCATTATATTTTCCATAGTTAGTATTTACACGGCTGTTTTCATTATGCAAATCAAATAACTTTTTATATTTCAGAGCTTGATATGGAAATATATTGTTCTCACATACAATATTAAACCTCATAGTAATTTTCTAGCTTTTCCAGTGGAATGGTTGAGACGCATAAATTCTGGAGGGTATTCATGCAGAATTCTAGAAGACATCTGGGTTACTCTTGCAAAGCTTATTAATTTCAAATACAGCTTTTGTATTCCAGAAGGCCCAGAACCTGAAACATGTAGTTGAGTAAGGGTTTATCCATTCTCAAATTTTTTTTTGTGTATTATAAAGTGATAAATCTACTATTTGTTCCCTATGGTACAAAACATCTATTTAATACATTATGCTTTCAGTTTTGCGTAGTATTATGGAATTGGGCTGGTAGACTTATTAAAAAAAATACTATTACAATAATCTAAGGCTATCTACACATTCACAAGTAATTTATTAGGTAACCATGTATCATACTATTGATATTTGGGTAATTTGGTATTGATACTTGGATAATAACATCATTGATTAGTGATTTTGTACTTGCACAGTGTAAATTCGTAGGAGCAGTAGGAACAATCTGATGCCCCAAATGCACCAGATCCACTGTTTTTGTAGTGTAAAGGAAATTTGTGCATGAGGATTGAATCAGGAACATATTGGGGTTTTTGTACTTGTGCAAATGTTACACATTAATAGATCTCTTGGATCCCTGCTTTGAATAATGACAGATTGTGTAGAAACAAGGCAAGTCCTGAAATTAGTGCTGTTTTTCTTAAAAGAGATAATCAACAATTTTGAGCCCATACTATGGTCTTCATGTAAGGATTAAGAAATTTATTCTGGAAAATTTTGCTATTTATATTTGTATACATCTAAATTAAAGGATAGAATAAATAAATCCTAGCAACATTACCTGAAGATTCTTTTATCTTCCTCAAATCGTCCTCAAGACTTTACCAGAATTGTTGTGAAAATGAGTCTCTGAAAGAAGTCTGTCTTGGTTGGTATTTTTGTGAATTTAAAGAAAAATCACTGTCCCTGGGGAAGACAACTAAACTGCTGGATTTAAATTAACGACAGAACCCTGCAAGATAAGTGTTAATAAAAGCCTCATTATTCTGCAAAAGCTGGTTCTCATGCTAGAACACTCAAAGCAAAAGCTTGGCTCTAGTCCATTTTTATTGCTTCTTATGACTGAAGAAACAGTCTTTTCTCAACGTAGATTAAGTGAAGACATATATTAGCCTTACATTCTATACAGCTAGAATAAAATTTTAAGAGGTAACAGCCCCCAAACAAACAGCTTTTCAAAGCTGGTATCTGTCTTCTGATGCCAGAAACTGTCATTGGTGACATTCAGTTTTACCCTGAAGATAACAGGCACTTTGCTTGAGCCATTCTCAAAGAATCTGAATGATGTACTTAATCTTAAACTATGAATTGATCATTAACAGTTGAGTTTGTAGCAGAATGTCAGCAGTGGGACTTGGTATTCTCTGTATGTTCAGTAATCTCCTACTCTGGGATATGGATGATTATTGAGGTTTTTCGGTTTGGAAGACAGAGACCAGTGAGCCTTACAAGAACTTTTAGCAAATAAGGCTATTTACTGAAGGAACTCAGTCTATTACTGCTTTAGCATGTGAAAATTTTTCTCTTGTTCTATAATTGCTCAGTGCCTGCAAGTGAGCAGTCAGTCTATAATGCATTATAGATTTTTGTGTGTGTGCCCAGATTGGTGCTGGGTGTAGAGGCAGAGGTAGGAGTTTATTTTGGTAATGATCCTATATTCAGAAATACAATTGGAAAAACCGTTAATGCTACCTGATTAATTTTGACTTCTCAAGTTTTCAATCAGTAATTTAGAAGAGAAACAAAATTCTGTTAGTTTGAGCAGCCAACAAGGGGCCTCAAGACAGTAATTCAACTGTATTTAGACACTGTATTATTAAAAAAAAAAAAACAAGTGTATCTGGAAAAAATACTGGTATTCATTGTATTTTGCAAATTATTGCCTATGATTTCCAATGCACTTTCCTTCTCTGTAGCCTGCTGTATTAAAGTATTGAGTCTTAAATATGCATCAGCTCTTACACTTGTTCAGCTTCTGAGGTTGTACAACTTGATGGTCAAGGTTCTGTGGCACTGCTCTATGGAATTTTTTATAGCCTTATGGAAGCTTAATGTTGTCTGAGTTGGCCTTCTAGAATGATTGTTTTAATATGTCAGGTATTTATACAGCAGGAACAGCAGCATTTTATCGGTGTTCACTGGCTGACCGTTGTAGTTGAAAGAAAAGCATTTCTACAAGTATTGTTAAGATGATATGCTAGAAAAGATAAAATTTCCTTCTGACCTGATCTGTTATGATATGTCTATAGGCAAAATGCATTCCAAGTAATTGCTGTGGATGGGGTTTGCAGTGGAATAATTCAGTGTCTCTCTGCTGAAGACTGTATTGACTGGCTACAAGCAATAGCAAGTAACATTTCCAACCTCACAAAGCACAATGTAAGTATGGATCCAAGTAAGCCAGAAGGTTTCCCAATCATATTTGATTATAACTGTCATAAAAGCCTAATGGATTCACACACGGAATTATCTGCATATAAACAATGCTTGAGGCTGTCTGAGAGAAGTCAACTCAAGTTTGTCGTCAAATCAGACTCTGTGAGAAATCATTGAATGGGAAAATATTCTTCCCTACGGTCATACAGTTCAGTTCATTGCTATCAGAGTTATTCGCTTCTTAGCAATACCAATTAGGAAGCAAAGACCAGACACACAGGAGGAAGCCAGGTGTGATGCAAGAACATAAAATACAAAAGTTATGTACTTTCTTCATGGTACATCTCTACAGAAACTGGTATAACCAGATCTGAATTAAATTTTAGGTCTGTCTAGGTGTCATTTATCAGGATGGGAAAGGCAAGGGGCTTCTGTGGTATAGATACAGATATTCATTTTCAGCAGTGATTAAATGCATTTATCCATTATGCACTGCACTCTTACGATCTGAGCTTGCAGGATAGATACCACTTTTTATTGAAGCAGGAATAAATGTTATGTAAAAGCTTTTCCAAATACTAAGTTCAATTGAGAGGTCTTCTGGACCTGCCTGGAATGTATTTACATATAAAAATAAACATGTAGTTCTCCCTGTATAGAAATCTATATGATACCTTCCCTGGTTTTCCTCAAAAACAGAGAACACATGGGGAACTCCATTATTCTGAATTGAGTTATAACAAGGAAGCCCTTGAGGATTTAATTTATATTTCCTTAAATCTGCTTTAGCTTCCCAAATCTGTCTCTAAATTTGCTTTTGTTTCAAATATAGGGAACACATTGAAGGAAGTTGTATTTTTCGGAGATTTATAATCAAGATGCAAAACTGTGTTCCATCTGGCAGCAATATGTAAAAGTCATTGTATTATAAAAACATGACAGACATGAATTCATCTGCCATCTGCAAGCTTCCATGCAGCACCAGCAAACTTTATGGCTATTTATTCATCCTTAAAATGCTGTTGCTATGTAGAACCTTTCTTATCTCCCTAGGCATCCTGACAATTGAGGCTTCTGGGGTTTTTTTCTCTTGCCATCTTTACTTCTACTAATGGTTTTTGCTCCTTAAATCAGTGGATTTGTTTGCTTGTAACAATAGACAGAGGCATGTAAATTTTACAGGTGTTTTGAAACACTTCAGCTCTGATGAGACTATAATTATGGTAACTTAGCATAACTTGAATTTTGGTAATGCAATGTTACTACATGATTTTTTTTTTCTGAGTACAGTTTATAATTCTACCCTAGTTTCCATAAAATACAGAAAGAATTTATCTAATGTTTTATAGGAGGTAAATAGCCTAAATTATGTGGCTATTATGCCAATCTTTGTACTTACTTTATCCCAAAGATATCCTGTAAAGTAGCTGTGAGAGTTAGGGCTTATGATAATTATCCCTGAGTCTATTTTTAGAATTGTCTTATTTGTTCATGGCTCTTATGAGTTTATGGAAAACAATGACTCTCTCCTTCCTGTAATGTACTTTTCTTTTAAATTATCACTTGCCAGAAAGAATTAGTTATTTGACAGCAAACATGATAAGTGAATATAAGAAAACTTAGGAACACAGAGGGGGGGGAAAAGCCAAACTGTTGAACAGAAGAATGATTAGATGTGATTAGAAGTCCCTGTGTTTTCTTTCTTTACAAGATGGTTATTGACATACACATTCTGTTGATGTTAGCATTTTTCCTGTCTGAGAGAGGTGTTTACTGACAGTCATTCTGCCTTTTTGTGTCATCCAGTGCCAAAGAAACAGAGAGTTAAAGAATTTATTAAATTCTTTGGATAAATTGATCGATTTTTAGTTTCAATTAACTTCTTATTCCTATCTAGAGGTTAAAGAAAATAATTTGTTTCATTTAAATACCATGTACATAATAGAAGTATTTATTTACATGATGTTTTTCATATCTATCTACCTTTTGAAAAAGAAGGAAACAAAGAAACAGAAAAAAGGACTATAACACCTAGATTGCTTATGAAAGCATTTCCTTTACCCTTGTATCAAATTTGGGCTCTGTAGATTTTGGTGCGATTTCTCTTGCCTAACTTTAGATGTCTTAAAGCAGAAAATCCAGAGTGAATCTTATTATTTACTGTTGACATCCATTTTATAATGAAATCAATTCCCTCAGGACATGTCTGTCTTTCCTTTGACTGGTAGAGGACCCTAGAGTCCTAGGGTGGTGAGTTCATACTTGATACCTAAGGAGATAGAGATATACCCTGATATCGTGTCATTGGTATCTTTGAGGGGCCAAACCAAGTTTCTCTGAATAAATCTCCCAAAGAATAGCCAGGATATTTTTGACCAAAATAAAAAGAGCATACTACTCTCAGTCAGAAAATCTCAATTATTTTACTCTTTTGCACTCAAACTGGCTGAAAAAATTATGATGGTTCAAACCCCAAAACTGTGAATAACAAATCCTGAGTTCCCACATGATGTATTTAATAGTTGTGAATATGGGTCCCTGGCTGCAAAATAGCTTGTTGAACCTATAGTCAATTAATTTTTTGTAAGGATACTGTCAAAACCTCTTCTCTCTTGATCTAACATGTCCATATTTCATAATTCCATAATTCAGTCACAAACATGATGTGACTGAATTGCAGGATCAGCAGTATACCCAGGATCTACCAAGGAGATGAGAGTAATGCAGAAGTAGAAGCAAAAACAAAATACCCTGACATGATCACCATTTTTAAAAGGCAATGTTGCTAACTGAATGGAGTCTGGAAGATGGTGTCTTGAAGCAAACACATTTTTGCTGCAGTGGATAGACTACCAATCATTGTACAATATGAGCTAGAACTCATATTATTATGCAAAAAGACAGTTAAAATTTTAATGCAGAGATATAGAAAATTTTATCCTGACTATTAAGAAGAGATCTTAAAAAAATCCATGTGCTAACTGATGTAGTTTACTTCATTTCAGATTTTCTTTAACAGACAAACCTCAGGTATGCACTCCTTTTCTTCATCTTCAGGAGGTTAGCAGAAGTGTCCTCTGGTGTTTTAAGGATATTGAGAGTGATACTGCTAATTTTAATTTCTTTAGGTCCCAAGGAGCACACTCCCTTATGAGATGAATTACATTAAAATTACATTATTTGAATGGGCTTGTTCACTTGTATGCAACCTAAATGCACTCTATATAAATGCACTGTTGGGAGTGACTTAATATTACACTGTAATTGATGAGGTGATGAATCTTTAAGGATCATTCATTTTTGAAGATGGATTCCTCGCCAACTCGAGTCACTTGAATTGCATCTGTGTTAAAAATTCACCAGTTCTAGCAGTGGCCTCAAAACCAAGAAGGGTTATATTAAACCTCAAGTTTCATCTAAGCAATCCTGATACTGAAGTTCATGTGCTCAAATCTGAATATGCTAAATTGAACCTGGGCTTGGGAACTCTAATTCCTCTATGAAATGATGAGGTTCTACATCTTTTTGTTGCCAATTTGCATGGCTGGCCAAAGCTACTTAAAAAGGGAACAAGCTGCTGCTTCTTTAGTTGCTAATGATCCAAGTAGGAATTTTCAGTTCAGCTGTTCAATTCAGCTATGAACTATTTGCCTTTCTGTGAACTTTTAAATTGTATTAATTTCAGTGGTAATTGATATTGATTTCTAGTCTTTAATATCTGTTTTGTTAAATAATTTTAGGATGACAGTAACCAATTGGTCATGTAGCTTTTAAAGAAATTACACTCTGGAAGAGTCTAAGAAAATACTTCAAAATCATGTGCTCTATAAGGAGCCAGCAGTTGCCAATACATCCCTAATTCATGTGCTGCAATTGTCAGGAAACTTAAAGGCAAATTTTTAAATGGCTTTAGTACAGCGAAAATCAGACATTTTGGGTATTTTTGACAAAATAATAATGAAAAATTTGTTTGAGTTATCAACTTCTAGGATATAGCTACATAGAATCTTTGGGGATTTATCCTCCCCACTCAATATTTGTCACTTACGCATTGCTCTTTACCAGATTTTTCTATAGTGAGGGCAATAATGTTTCTTTTCCCTTTCCTCTTCCATAATTTCTGTGAAAGACACTGTAACATTTACACATTTATGCTTTCTACCTTGAAGCCAGCACTTGACAGCAAAGAAACAATATGAACTTTATCAGACAGGAATGCAGGCAGCTGAGGTAAAGTTTCTTAGCAGGAGGTGGCAAAACGTTTTAAGATTATTTTGAGAATGTCCACAAGATCTTACAAGATTTAGTTCACAGTAACTTCACTTTATCCCATTATGTTGCATTTTTCTGGCTAAAAAACCACATTTGTGAAATTAATGAGGCACGCATAGTTGATGGTAGAAGCATCTCATTAGCATGAAAGCTAGGATTAAGAAGTCTACAAACTGAGTATTGGCCCAATGGGTGTATTTTCTAGAACCTAAGCTTTTGTTTCGAACAAAGTTTAAAAGTTCAATTGAACTTTTTTGGTATACTTAAAAAGTAGTGCCTAATGAAAGAAACTGCTGCTAAGAGAAAAAAAAAATAGTTTCGCTTCCACTAGAAAAAAGAAAATTATAATACCTTATCTTTACAATTCTGAAGTTTGGGTACAGGGATTCTTTAAGTCACGAGGTAGAAGAGGAGACAAAGAGTGAAAAACAGGAGAAAAAAAACCCTGATTAGACTAATAAAATCTGTTCCACTTGTAGGAAGAATAAAATATCACAGGACTACATTCAGTGTTAGCAAGTTATTGAAAGAAATTAGTAGCATAGACTTCAATTTTCTGGTGGATGCTACCACCAGTAAGTATATACTGTGGAATGTTATATTGCATGAATAAATCAATATCACTCACGTGAAGCAAACAGTTTTCAAATTTTAGTTTTTTAGTTACAATACAGTGGCAAACCATCAGAATGCTCTAATGTTAGTAATTTTTAAGTTTTCAGGGATTGTATGCTCTTAAATGTCCTATGATCTGTGTATTACAATACTATTTATCCTTTTTTTGGTTACTCAGCTATGCATGTTGGAAGCAAATCCAAAAATACCAAGACTAGTATCAAACCTCTTACGTTATATTCTCTAGTAGTTCAAAAATCAAATACTGTCAGTAATTTAGAAGTTGAAGGCATCATAAAATGAGGGCCAAAGCAAGGGAGAACTATAGAAAGTCTATAATGTATTACTAATAGTATATTTTTACATACATGATTCATGTTTCCCATGGCACAAACACTCAGATAAATTGGACATTATTAAGCAAATATACATTCAACAGTTTATAAAGCAGTATTAGCCATTCGGGTGGTCATGGTGTTCTGACACTTTGAGTTTTATTCTGCATTCCATTCTCAACCTTGTAAAGAGAATATTATACAGATAGTCATTCCAGTATTGATATTGAGGTCTCTCTTGGAAAATTTAAAAACCAAAACTTGATACACTTGTAATGTACTGCTGCCATTTTTTATGATTCTCTTAAGATCTACATTAATAACTATTGTCAGTGCAGCATCAGGATTACATAGCATAAATCAATCCTATTTTTCCTCTCTTCTTTTTTTATTTTTTTTATTTTTTTAATGAAGGCTGTTATCAGCTGCACAATTAAGAACACATTTGTTTCTATGTCAGTTTTATCAAGTGTTACATATGGCCTGGTCTGATATTTCCTTATGTAAAGTAAATTATTTTTGGCAATTTGAGGGGTATCTTATTTTACAAACTTTTTATTTGTACATTGTTTAAAGAATTGTGGATAATTTTACATCCTCTGAAATGTACTGATTTAGCTGTAAAGAGATTTAAGTCTCGCCAAACTGTATTGCTGTTTCTCCAGTGTGTTTCATCTGCATGTCTGCATAATATACCTGAGTCTAAAGGACAGTGAGGCAAGTAGGAAAACAGTGCAAGAAAAGAAATTTTGAGAAATGTTTCTTCAAGAATATTTATTCCAGAATTATCTGGGAAATTTGTAACAAGAAACTTCTGTCTTCATAGTTGGAGTATTTGTTATGACATTCTGATTATGGTGACAGCACTCATCATAAAGACATGCAGTCTTGCAGAATTGCTTTGGAATATATGGTGGAGACTTCAAGTACTCATGATAGGTTTTCAAAATAAATTAAATTTTCTTTCTGCGCTTCTCCAAAATATTACATCTATTCATGCTGTTTTTAATAATGTCTTTTTTGTTTTGCTGTATACAAGTACACAACTTTTGCAGTGGTCAGTAATATCTGATAAAAATATTAACACCTCTATTAGTATTGTATAGAACTCTAAAATACAATTTAAGAGAAGCAATGTCCCTGGAGACAATACAATCAAAGGCCCTTCTTATTAAATTTATCTGTTTAATGTAAATCTTATAAAAATTTTTGCAACATTCTGGCAGAGAGAATATTTTTGCAGTTTTATATATGATGCTTTCACCCAGTAAAGAATCACTGCACTTTGATTCATCCACATTTTTATGGAATCACATTAAATTTTAGCCTTGTGCTAGTATTTAAATTAGAGCAAAACATCCATATTCAAGATGTTTGTTATTCTCTGCAGATTTATATGAAGCTCTGAGACTCTCTTACCTATTCTATTATTATTGAAGGCTTAAGTTAAAACATTATAATAAAAAACTACGATCTTTTTAGTTACAAGACACTTTGGAGAAATGTCAGACTTGCTCTCAACATTCCACCCTGGTGAAAGGTAACAAGAAGCGTGTCATTTAGGGGAAAAACCCAAAACCAAACAACACCTCTTGATTGATTTTTAGTGGCAAAAAATGTTGACAAAAATAAAGGAAATAGGAGTCGAACTGGGAATACTGGCAAGCCATTTGGGGGTTTGCAGAGAGGTAACACATGGAGGAAGAAAGGACTCATTATAAGTTGCCCTTTCATGCCAAAATGCCAAGCTGCCCTTTCAGTAGCAGCTGGAGACTTCCAGATACTGTAACCTAGTTTTTGTTGTGCAGTAAAATGTTCAATATTCTACAATTGGTTTATTTTCAGTGAGAATGTGATAAAAGTGCTGTTGAATCACAAAGTGCAGTTGATAAAATAGCAACTGGGAAGTGGGAGGCTAGGCAATAATCACCTTTTTTGTATTCCTTCTCTTTGCTATCTTAAAAAACCCACAACAAACACAAATATAATTATTTATATTTAAAGCAATGTTACCTTGTTTTGACATCCATTTCCTCTTACTCATTTTAAAAATATTTTTTTAAAAGGTAGATGCATAAGAAGTTATGCCTTTCTTCCACGACCAGAGAATTAAAAGATAAAAAGACTGAAAAGAAATTTAAATGCACTCAAAAAGTTATAAAACATCTCAGAGTATACATTATTAGTAGCCTAATGTGTTGAAAGCACTTTCTCCATTTGGTTGTTTTGCTTCATAAAGTGCCATGGAGAGCAAGGGCATTCAAGTAGTGCACAGCTTATATTTGCCTGCAGAACAGAAGGGAGTCAGAGGAAGAGGCAGAGGTGTGAGTAGAAAAGAGGGGTTTCAGCCATTCCAGTACAGGTTTTAGAGGTTAGACCAAATAAGCCCAGGCAGGCAAAACAACAAATGATCACTAGGCTGCAGAAGAAATGAGCCCGAAATACTTGGGACTTGTCATTTCTCTGTTAACAAAAGGTATTATGAAACTCTGTGACAAGTTCTTTGTCTCCTAAAAATACCTGTGGTAGTTAAGTGGCAAACACCTGTGGGGGAAGTCTGAAATGTCTGAAATTATAGCTGTGTTGATCACCTATGTGGCACCATGATTGCAAGGTGGTTTGTTGGTTTTTCTCACCAGATTGTTTATTTCAGAGAATGAGGTAATTACATCCAAAACTTGTTTCAGGCTGTCATTGAGGTCATGAAGTCAGGCTTGAAAAACTGAGACTGAAGCACCTTGTTTCATTCTCATTTCCCAGTGCATGGTACTCTCCGACTTAGGGTGCTGAAAAACTATTAATTTCCTTTGAGAATTACTACCTTTTTGAAAAGTTTATAATGAGTGTATGAAGGGTTCTGCTTTTCTCCTTTTTTTCTAATTGTTTACAATTTTTTTTAACAATTTTGCAGGGTCTAAAAAGGCATTTGCCTAATGATGCCAATCAGGAACTGTAGTACAGTGAATCAAAGGATATTTTTACACTGCACTTACGAAATCACTTGATACAGCTTTTGTCTAAATGTATAAAAACTGTATGAAACAACTTTTTGTTGCTCCGTCTCTTTCTGAAATAAAGCCTGCAATCCTTTACTATATGAAATAACATCTCAGAAGCTATTAATCACATATATTTGATCAATATTAAAATGAATATACATTTTTATATTTGATGCATGTAATCATGTAATTCATATTTCCCAATTTTCCTTTTTTTTGTGAGCCAATTGCCAGTTATATTTGAGTAGTTTATCAAGAGAGCACTTTATGTGCTAAAGAGTACATAACAGGTTCCTAAATTCTAGTTTTATATAAGACTTCCTGTGATAGGAAAGGCAGTCACTAATTTTTAGACACACAGAATGGAGAAATCATAAAATACTGCTGGAAAGGAGGCAACCAGGCAGTTAAAGAATGCCTGTCCATCTCACCTGTGACTACTTAACGTTTCAGTGTCATAAAATACAACATAAAATGCAACTGGGGGATAATTTGGTTTGTGTTAATCCTTACACTTACTTTTAGCTGTCTTAGCAGAAAGGTGATGTAAGGTCAATGCTGATACACAATTTAGCTTATCAACATGATCAATTCAGTTTTATTCATAAGGCTACTTCTTAAAAGTCAGAAGGCAAACATTATTTATATTTCTAATTAATGATAGATAGTCTACTTCTCTTCCAGTGATGCATTGAAATCACACAAGCAGTAAAAAGTGTTTTTTTAGCCCACTGTTCCCACTATACCCTGACCATTCAAATAATAGATCACATTGTTAAGAGGTAGATTTAAATATATACAACGAATCTATGTAGATGTGATATATTTGCATGTTTCATTAGTTTCCTGTTTGTACAGATGACAAATCTTAATAAAAAAACAGAGTAAAATAGTATATGTCCAAATTCCAAAAATGTTTATAAGTCTGTTGGTGAACAGATACACAAGTTTATGGCTGTTTACTCCAGGGAAAAATCTGTTACCTGCCTAGGAGAAAATATTGTTTTCACTGTGTTTATTTCCTAAAGCAATTTTGTAAAGTAATAAAAAGGATGAAAAACTTCCTGTGGTGTGTCAACATGCTGGTGCTTCTTACATAATCCAGTCAATTTAACACTGTTAAATAAGTTTCAGCAGTTCTTCTCTGGTATCTTATTGCCAAGGAACAGGACTTCTCCTTTTACAACTACTTTCTACTTTAGCCGAACTAAGTAATGTGGCAGAAATGGTAACTGTTTGTCCCTAAAAAGCAAGATCCTCTCCACCCAATCTCTCAATATAATAAAGGGATATTAAAAAATGTCTTTAAGGCTTGAAGGAAGTGAATTCATTCTCCTAACACAGGCAGTTACTTCTATCCCATTAACTGTATAAAGACTGCAGATATCTCCAGAGGGTAATTCCATCTCCTTGAATTAAATACTTACCTTTCCCACTTCTAACAGGAAATGGCAAGAGGGTGCTTTAGCATAATAGCCTACAGGTTGGTAGAGTCACCCTGACATGAGAGACAGGAGCTCTCCATGCTACTCACCCTGCAGCCTGATGCCATCTGCCTCACTTCTGGCCAAAGGATGTCTGGGGACAGCACAGGGCTGAGGCTGTGCTGTTCCTTCCAGAGGCTCTTCTCTGTCCTATCCAAGGAGCCATATGTAAAATTCTTGCCAATGCTGTTGACATTGGGATTCGTCCAGCAGGAGTATTGCTTAAATGCAGCAGATAAATACTTATCTCCTGCAGCCTGGGTACCCCATCTTCCATATCCTGGGTGAGTACTCTGGTATTACCTACCATGACCAAATTGGACACTTCACTCCCTATATTACAGGGTAGATTTTATTTTTGCAGATTTTTTAACCCAGCTTTGTTCTCTGATTTTATAAACAGTGCAGTCCCACAAACAGTTGTTTTAGCACAACGGAAAGGCTGGGTACATAGTGTGGATATACAAGCAGGATGAGGAAAGTCCACATAAATTTCTGCAGTCAAGTTTTCCATGAAAGAGAAAGATCAGCAAAAATAGGCCTCACGTAGATGTCTTTAACTTAGCAGCTGGAGATTTTCTGTATTTGTGAATGTTGTACTCAGATAAGCCTTCTTTACCCCTTTCCCTTCTTCTGTCTTCCTTTGCAATTCCCAGAAGTTTTAAAAAACTAATGATAATGTCTCTCAAGTTTTGAGGAGAAACCAAAATCCATGCTTCTTGAGATTCTCTCACCTCATAGGAAGTGTTCCACGCCATTTGGAGTGTGGAGACTTCTTAACTTGTGGCATAATTTGTGTGGAAAAAAAAATGGCTTCAGGGAAGTCAGATTGATGCAAACTGTTCTGGTCTGCATGAGCAATGGACTCATTCATTGCTCAATAAATGTGTAAATAAAAGTATTTGTTACCTTTCTTTTCCTCTTTGCTTTCCCATCCATTGTGGCTGTGTTGTCCTAGGTGCAGATGTACCTGGGGAAAATTATAGCCTTTTTATAGCATTATCATTGCATAGGGAAGATTCAAGTTGTACTGGGTATTTCTAAATACATATGTGTTTAATATTTCTGCACTGAAGTACCAGCCTACAGCAACTGTGTAAATTTAGAACTCCTAGCATCCATTGCTCTGCATTACTATTTTGTTCAGAAAGGAAAAAATGTATCTTTTCCCATATATGAATTATGAAAAAGATAAACTGAGGATTCCCTTTCAAGGAGGAGGAGGGAGGTAGTCAAAACATTGTGGAAGCAAAATGATTGAATAACCTAAACTCTCTCTGGAAGGTAAAAAAAGAATGTAAAGTTTAATCCTCAAAACCTTTAATAAGGTACATTTTATTGGTAAATGTCCACGGAATTGTGACTATAATTTTAATAAGTTCCATTCACAAAGAAAGGTTCTACCAAAGAGACAAAAAGACCTGGCATTCAGATACCTGTTCTACAGTTTCAGATCCCATTTCATGTATTAATGTTATTAGTCACTTCCACGGAGTGTTCTGCGTTGTTGAAATGAGTTATTCCTGAGATTCCTGAGATACTCCAAATATCTGCAAAGAAAGTCATGAAGTTTTTTTTTACAAGAGGAGTAATGGAAATGCAACTGAAAATATGAAACAGATCATGCAACTGAAAACATGAAACAGAATACATAATCAAATATGAAGAGTCTTTGCTTTATATTTATTAAATGCAAGTGACCAATGATTGCATTAATGTTTGGGCTTTCACCTGTACTTTTTTTTATGTGATGAAGATGTTACAGGGAGTGAATATATTATTTTTACCAATTATTTTGTTCTATGCCAGGCAAAAAACCCCACAGGTAGTTTCTCTTTATATTTAAATACTATGTGCATTGTATTTGAATGTTTTTCTCATTTTGTAACTGTAGGAATATTAATTTTAAAGGGTTTTCCTCTTTTACTTCATAAATAGAGTGTTTCACAAGAATAAATTTGTCCTTAGGCTGACATAACCCCTATAGAGTTGTGGAGCTACCATTCTTTTCCAGTTACTCTTTAAATAATTGATAAATCACAGTGTGTATGCATGTTTGATTTCAGAATTATTTCCTTTTGCACCAGATTAACATAAATTGATCTTTGTATTGCTATATAAACATAAACTATATTTTAAAATATCATAGCAAGCCAAATCCTAAGAGGATGTTGACAAGCTGTTTTAAAGAGATTATTTTTAAAGTTATGTGCTTAACGAGATAGTCAGTATACCTCTCCAGACTATTTAGCAATGTATTTCTGCACCTTAATTAAGCTAACTACTCTTGCTGCAGCAGTATGGCTATTAGTTTATCCATTTACCGAACAGTAACCATAAACTGCGTTTTCATCTCAAAAATATAATAAGCAGCATTCAGAAAAATAGAGTATGCCATTTGAATTAAAAAGAAAAAAAAAGAAGGAAAAAAAAAAAGAGAAGTCCCTGTTGTTCAAATAGCAACTAAAACTCTAGAACATCCAGGCTTGCAGACAGCTCTACCAGTAAATTAATTTTCCGTTTACATAGCTGGATAGATTGTATGCCAAACCTAGCTTAAAGCAATTATAGCTATCTGACCTCTATTTAGTCTTCTGATCCAAAACCCACTTCCTTTTCTCTTTGTAAGTTCATGGACAAAACCGAAATAAATCACATCTTATTTGTTTTATGCTTATTTTTAAAAACCCAAAAACTTAGAAACAGACTCATGGGAACTTCCTACTTACTCCTGGTTATAATACCTCTTGGTCTTTACACTGGGGTGACTTAGGAGGCAGTTTGCATCTTGACCAGGTCATCAGCAAATAGTAAAGAAACCAACTTGCCTCGTTCCTGGTCTGTGGATCTTCACTGGCCATTTTGGGTTTATGTTGTCAAACTACAACTCTGAGGCATTTTTTCCCTTCAGATTTGAATAGATAACCCTTTAGCTCCAGAAATGTTAGCCTTTCAGCTTACAAAAAAATTTTTTTTTTTTGCATGTTGGCATCTTCCCAAGCACTAGAAGATTAGAAAAATTCATGTTAGTAACGGGATTATTTTCAACAGTGCCAATCTTTTTTATCAGTCTTTCATCAGTTTCTTACTATCTCTTTGTATTCTTTGTCTCTGTCTCTGTGTTTACTGCTGTTAATTCATTAGTATTTCCTGTTGAGCACAAGGGAGTCTACTAATAATATGTTACCGTGCTAAATAACTTTTTACATTTTCACATATTGCACTTTTGTAATCAAAACTTACTAGATAGCTGTATTTTCTCTAAGATGCATCTACTAGTCCAGTGGAAAGAAAAGGAAGTGTAATGGCTAAATGAATAACTCTTTAGTATTCCAAACCAGAGGAAATGAGTAGCACAGTAGAATTTGTAACTAAGAGTGGGCTTGGGAAGTATCCCTTGTCTATGCAGAACCAGAAATATGATAGGACAGTATGAGATCTCCTCAGCTGGAAAGCAGTAAGAGTGCAAATAGTTTTGATAACGGGGAGGAGAAGAAATGGATTGGTTGACTCCATTTTGGAAAGAAAATTATTGGCAGACAGTGACAAGAAAGGAAAGGTATTGAATGCTCTTTTTTAATTAGAATTTACTCAAAAGGTCAGTAGTAAACAGATGATTGTCACCACTGATAAGTGTGACATAATCTTGAATAAAGTCAGATCATCTTAGAAACCAGAGAGAGTATTAGATATATGTTAGTGAGAAGCATTTTAGATATATGCATTCCAAATACATCTCCATTACATTACCTACAACCTACAAGAGATTGAGCTTCTATTCTAAATCCATTTGCTAAGTACAGGAAATTTCTAGATGCAATAAATAGCAGTAAAGTAGAAGTTATAAATTTTGTGTGGCACAGAAAACAAGTGCATATGGTTTCAGAGTAAAAACTCTCTTCATATAGCTTTATTTCATTACTGGTTTTCTTTTCAGTTGTGACCAGCTCGAAAATAAATCTTTTGCAAATTGTAATGTGTGTGTTAACATCCACCTAATCTCTGCTAAGAGCAGTTTGCACTCATAGTGAAAGAGTAATTTTGTATTTGATAGAATTTCTGTCTTCATACGTCTTTGGTATTCTCTTCTTCTTGGACTTTGAGCTTGTGCTCTCACAGCAGTCTATGCTTTATGAATAGGCATGATGCTATTCAGATATTTCGTGTCTTTGATCAGTTCTAATTTCTTAAAATAACACACCATTTTTATATATATTACTATTTTAAGTGTTTTTATAATAATATCAAGTTTATGCAGTTAATTCTCTCATTGTGGCAATATATAATAATGTAACCACATACAATTTTATTTACTATGCAGCATCTGTTTTTGTTACATCTTGACATATGCATTTCAGTTGTAAATTATAGCTTTTATGTTCTACTTATGCCATTGTTTTCATCATTATACCTTTGTTGCATAATTTGTTTCCTGATTTTCCTTTTAACTATACTGCTGGAGTAATTTTCTCAGCAAGTGTGTGCATGCCTTTTTCTTTCAGGAAAGATAATGTCCATAATAGACAACTAGAACTTCACTGAAGTAGTGAGAGAAGATGTTGTGGAAAAAAAAAAAGAATGTTTTTAAAAAAGAATATTTTTTTAATTGATTCCAGTAATTTAAATGTCCTAAGGATGATCCTTCTTTCAATATTGCTTTTAGTGTTGAAATTTAGAGAAATGTACACATCTTGGTATCTTGAAAATGTGGGATACTATCATTTGTATTTATTAGCTTATGAAGTTATAAAATCTTAGAACATCAGGTTGGAAGCGGATCTTGAGGATCATCTGATCCAGTTTTTCTTGGCAAAGGCACAGTCCAGACAAGATGCCCAGAAACCAATTTAGAAGAATCTTAAAAGTATCCAAAGCTGGGGAATCCACTGTTTCTGTGGGGAGGTTATTCCAATGACTGATTGTTCTCATTGTCAAAATTTTTCCTCTCATGTGTAATTGGAATCTCCATGGGTGTATCTTGTACTCATTACCCCTGTGTTTTCACTGTGACTCCTTATAAAAAGAGAATCTCCATCTTCTTTGTAGTCACCTTGTAAATACTGGAACACGGCAACAAGGTCTCCCCTAACCCCCCTATTTTCACGGCTGAACAATCCCAGTTATTTTAGCCTCTCCTTATATGGCAGGCTTCCCAGTCCTTTGATTGTCTTTGTGGCCCTTCTATGGACCCTCTCTGAATCATGTTTGAACTACAAGAAATACTGATAGAGCAAAAATCTATACTTTTGACTAAACAATCTCCTTTACTGCTGAAATGCAATTAGGGAGTTGCTGTTCTGAAATCTGTCCAAAATGCACACTAAAGAAAAAGTCATCTATAAATTTGCTTGTAACATCCTCAGTGCTTGTCTTAGCCATTGTTAATGCCAATAAATTGGAAGTTAATGAGAGAAAATCCCGTATTATGCCTCTTCCTAGTTAAGGATTATAAGATCATATCCAAAGCAAGAAAAATATGCCATCAATTATTAGTGTCAGTTTAACAATATCGTTGAAATTAAATGGTCCTTTAACAAACTTCTCAAAGAAGAAGAAGGGGGGAAAAAAAGTCTGGGCTTGAAAATTAATACATTTGTGCAAAAACTCTTATCCTACTCTTTTTTCTCCCTTGACATCTTCTGCACACCTTTCATCCATGGTCCCACTGACACACAGCTCTTTACATTTGTCATCAACCATAATGATCAATACTTGAGCATTCATTTTCAGAAATGCCAGAAGATACTTGAGAAAACCCATATTTACAGAGATTTTTGCATAACATTTTATAATGAATTCTTTCTTATGAGGTGAAATTGGGGATCAATAGAGACAACTGTATTTCTTGAAAGGGAATGAAATTCAAGACTTTTTAAGCTAATGGCTCAGCAGCTTGTTAAGAGAAAGGAGGTTAAGGAGAGTCCAATCTTTCCTATTTACGGCAATCTGGAAGGTCTACTGCAAAAGAGTTTCTCATTAAAAATCATCTCAGGGTATAACTGAATACAGTGCTGGAGTAAGTCCATGATTAATCTGAATACAAAGTAGAGTGAGACCTGTTCTGTATCAGGAGGAGGAGCAGGGTGTATTTTATAAAATATGAGGACATGACTTTTAAATATACAAGCACTACAAAGTAATTTTGTAGTGTTTCAAGTGAAATTTAAAATGATCAGTTATACAGATGAATGGTGAGCTTCCAGCAGAAACAGGTACTATAAAACTCAGGGGTTTATACCGATCTTACAGTGACATATGAAATTTCATTTTCTTTTGTAATATAAAATTTAGTAATTGTGTTAATACCAAGTTTATTATCATGTGAACCTAATTCTCAACAGCTATTTCATATTATGTCAAGCAAATTGTTTAAGTAATGAAATAACAAGTGACTTTTTTAGCTTACAAGTAGTTTATCTGGTGCTGTCAGCCAAATTGTCTCATAAATATTGCTTTTATTCCTGAGAGCTTTAAAAGAATAGAATTGTGTAATTCTTTTAGACAGAAGGAGTGAAATGTGACATAATACAACAAAGACAAGGTGTTTCTATAATTTTATTTTTAATCCACTCAAACTAAAGTAAATGAATGGGTTGATTATGGAATGGTGGAAGATATAATACCTGTAAAGACTGCAGAAATCCTCTTTAGCTTTGTTGCCTCATGCAACGATATTTGTCTGTGCTACTGGCAACTGGCCAATTTAATGAATTTTGACAGCAGGAATTCATTTAGACTGGTATGCTGTGGTGTAAGTATTAAACGTATTTTAAAAATTACTTGCTACATTTCTAATAGATTCGGTCAAGACAGTTAATTGTCTCATGTTATATATAATTGTATATAATGTGATGGTATAAATTTCCTCATCTCTTCTGTTATTTTACTACCCCTTTTGTTGCATTAAATGCTGGACTGTGGACTGCAAATATCTGTACAAAATCGAGGAATCCTGAAACGATGGAAATTTGGCAAACTGTGAACTCTTCGTGAGCAAGGTCAGCAGGCTGCCTATAGTTTGAAGGCAGAGGAACAAAATAGGTTTAGTTTCAGTCTTCAACAAACTGCTTTATTCTGTTTCAGTCCAGTCAGAATGAAAAGACCAGGTTGGAAAGAGGGATAAAAGGAAAGGAGCCATTTGACTCGGTAAAGAAGCAGCTCAAAAGCTGTAGATAGGACTTTTAGGGGAAAGGAATACAAGGAGAGTATTGAGCTTGCAAACGTATCATATACACAGGAAACCTCTGATGAAAACATAAGTTGGTGTCGTGATGCATTTTTCTTCCAATAGTTGCTAACAGTTCAAGTGGAAACTTTAGGTGGAAACCAAAGCTATAGATGTATAAATCCAAATCTTAAACTGAGTTTGTAGCAGTTACGGTTTGCAGTTCCCTTCCCAAAGAAGGCTAAGGAATGAGGAAGATGCCTCAGCTGTTAACATATGTGCTGGTGAAATCTCATAAGAAGTAGGTAGAGGAATTGCAAAGGAAAGCTGACAGAGAGGGTGAAATCTGGAATGGGGGTGTGGAGAAAGTGATTGGTAACAAGCCAGGAAGATCTACAATAGCACCTACTGTGAATGAGGAAAACCTAGCTAACAAGACATCTCAACTCACAGATTTTCCGTGATAGGGAAATGATCCCTTCTCATGCAGTGATGCATTAAAATGCTGCCCACAGGAGCTGAAGTTTCAAGCCTAATGACAGAGTGGATTAAAAATAAAATGGAAGCCTGGCAGGCTGGAAAAGCAGTGAGATCAAGGATCATTCTTCCCATGAGGAAAAGATGTATTGGTTGCTCACGAGTGACTCACTTCTGTGTGTGATGAAAACTTTGGTCTGATGTTTGGACCTAATATTGTGGGAAGTCTTCTGTCTACCAGGAGCTTAAAGCTGGGGAGGATATTGCCAAAGCCTTATAGTCAAGTGATAATTAGTTGGGACTGCTCATTCATGCAGGCATGACTGATTTCAATGCCACTTTAAGCAGATAAAAAGTGACTGCAAGACTCTTGGAGGAAGGCAGAGGGGATCAGAGCTGTTGTAATGTGCTAGTCCATTCTCCTGGTCACTCAGGGAAAATGTGTGTCATTCAGCCTACCAAAGTAGGCTCTGACTTCTTTGACAATAGCATGAACTTGCAAGAAAATACAGGGTGAAATGAGACTGGCTTTGCCTAAAGAAACTAATAATGTTTCAACTTAAGAAAAAACTACACAAAAGGGCAAGCAGTTTCTTCTTTGTTTCTGTGATGGATTACATGAGAAGCAATGGGATTGAACTGCAACTGGAAGGAGTCTGGTTCAATATAAGGAGACCTTCCAATGTAGTAGAGGTATATTTGCTAATAGATTAACTTTTGAGGCATTAAGAGACTCATCATGGCAGGACTCTACAAATGGGTTCGACAAGCAGCTTTAATCAATTGAGTTGCTTTTCAGCCATATGTTGCTGTTCTTTTGCATTATCATAGAATGAACTAATTCATATCAGTGCTTGAAACTTGCATTCAGAAATACTGGGATAAGGTAAACTGAGGATACTATTATTTTCCCCTCTTCCTTTGTCGTTCTGTGAAAAATTCTGAAAGTAAATACTATATAATGGGTAGGTATTATATTGTCTAAATATTAAGTTGTAATGTAATGGTAAGTGAAAAGTTAAATTGAAGTTGGACTTATCTATATTATTTAATTGCCTTGAAAAATCAAGAGGTAAATGAAATCTGGTATTTTTAACCAGAAGAGACATATAGATCAATTTTTAATAGTTTAATTTAACAGTTTAAGTCTGGTTTCTGGTGGGAAAAGGACATGCCTTCTTTACTCTTATTACTATAAGTACCACCAGCTTTTTTTACTCTTAGTGTGATTGATACTGCAGTAATCATACTCCAGTGAGCAACTACTATTATGATATAAGCCACAATTAACCAGTTGCATTTTATTATCTGAAGCTGTGATTCTGGTGTCTCCTTCTGGGTCAGGTTTTCTTAGTATCTTTTCAATTATTGTTCACAGTCATTTCAATACATCTTCAGTACAGAGACATATGTTTCTTACTTTCAGATAGGACCATAATAGCTTCTTCAGGCACTGGATTTAATTTGTTTTCAGCATCTCTAATAGTATGCATGTTGCTGTTGGTACTTTATTTATGGAGATTCACTGTTATAAAACTGTGTTTGTAACACATGTATCTTCTTTAAAGAGGCACAATAGCAATATTGTCATGAAGGTAACATCCAGTTTTAGGAACAGCTGTTAAATATTGCAGGATTAAGTGAAGCCATTCATCTGTCAAGCAAAAAAAGCACAACATATTTTAAAAAAGAAAATTTTAATTTGAATAAAATTAATTGCAGTCCTATTATTGGAATATCACAGATGTTTGAAGAGTAGGTTTTGTGCTTTTGTCCTTAGGGCTCCCACTATACTTCCATATAATAGGCACAAATCTGGTATTTCTTTCTGATATCCATCCATTACTTCTGTGCTTGTAGTGTTCAATGTATCACTGAATCCCTTTGAGTGAGAAAGGAAAGGTTTGATAATATGCAGGTTTGTGATATTTCAGATGGTCATTTGTGCTTTGATACTGCTTTTACATGTCCCAAATAAATAATCTCTCAATATACAAATATTTTCTTTCAAAAGTTCAACACCTTTCCTAGGAATGATTTGTATTCATCTACTTCTGTTTTTGGAGATGCACTCCTGACTTTTACTAGACTTATTTTGTTGTCCTCAAAAGTATTTATCAAATATCTGCATGTATTGGAACTCATCAAAATATGGAAGCTCTCTGCTTATTTTGTACAGCTGGCTAATAAAAAGGAAGTCAGTAGAATGTAAAATGAAGCTTATGGAATTCTGTGACCTCAAGACTATCTCAGGCCTCTCTTCCTCTAATTCTGTATAGGATTAAAATTAAACATTATAGTTTTCCATATGGATTAAGATGATCCATGAGAACTGTTCTACTGCACCAGAATAAAGATCCATCTAGTCCCTTGTCTGGTGATAACAAATATGTAGTTATATTTCCTTTTGTCTTCCCAGCTGTTTTCTACTTCAAGACTTCTTCAGACAGCTGATTAGGGACTTCCTGAATAATGTCTACTGTGTCCTCATTGTCTACAAACTTTACAAATATTTGATCTCTTTTTGTAATTTTTTGGCTCCCAGCAGAGATTTCGTAACATTGATTATATAAGCTGGAACATATAATCTTATTTCTCACTTTTGTTCTCATCTAGGAACCATAGTGAGGATGACTCAGCCTGCAGGTATCTATAGGAACAGCCTCGAAAGCAGAGGTCATCCTTTTGCTTATGCATTATTCAGTGTTGAATCAAGCCTCTCCTCTATGTAACTGTTAGTATATTCTGGAGTTCTTTCCTTTTTTTCCTTCAAGGAAGTTGATGCTGAGATCCTTCAGGCTGAGTGTTTGCAATCCAGTATGTCTAGTCTTGGGAAAAATCCAGCTAGGACATGAAAATGCTGGAAATTATGGGAGTAAGCCCAATCTTTTATCCTTTGAACCATTCAGCTGATAAAACGTGATCAACACACAACAGAGAATGGTGCCATCACTAGTAGGTCAAGAAGCAGATGTGAATTTAATAATTCCTATGCTCCCATATTTTCCAGAACATACTGACTGATCATTTTGCATAGCTTAGCTTATATGGATTTTTAGTGTGAACTCTAAAATCTACTGCAGCTTGTAAAACCACCACCAAGAATTGCTATATTCATTTTATAGGCATTATACATATATTTGAATGCATTCACCAATATATGATGTATTTTGTGGGGGCTGTTGCATGTTTCTTTTAAACCTTCTCTGACTCTTTCACACGTATACTCCTGGACAACAAAATTTCACAATCTTACCACAATTTACCTATTCCATAGAGTAAACAAAAGCCTAGCAAGAACAGAAAGTAAGACTAGCCAACTTGTAATTTCAAGTATTATGTACTCATTCATTAACATAAGATTGTCACAGCATAGACTCATGTTTTCTTCTGGCATCCTGTTTGGAATTACTTAATATCCCAATGGCATGAACCGTACTGTTCTTTGTCTTCATCTCTATGCATGAGATGAAGAGCTATGTAATGAATTTACATTCTTCTCAAGCTATTTTATTTTAATTACCTGTTAATGAATGTGAGTCTGCAGTTGTGTAATGTGAACGATTGGGAAGGTTACAGAGTCTGGATTGTTTGGGGAAACCCATATAAATGGCTAACATAAATTAAAATAATAAAAGGATCTTTTTTAATTGGAAAATTACTGTGACCTGCAAAGTTATATGGTGTCTACAGAATGCAAGAAAATGAGAGATAAAATCATGTATAAAAGTGTGGGAGTATCTTATTTATGGCCTGAGTCAGCAAAATGCTGAGCAGGCACTGGTGCCCACTTATTTCATATGTAGCCCTTCAGTCTTGGCTGTTCCCCTAGGTACTCAAAGGAAATGATCTCTGTCAGGATCTCTGTTCTAACAACTAACACCTACTCTGTTATTCTTTCTTATAGAAGACCAGATGTTTTATCTGAATCTTAATTTTTTATAAAGCATCTTTCCCATTATCCTTTCAGAACTCTGAGTCTAATTTACACTATAGTTTATCATGAAATAGGATTGAAGCAAGTGTGGTACACGCAGGGTTTTCAAACATCTTATTGCTTCTATTTAAATTTTTAAGGAGTGGAGAAAGGAGATTGGAATCTCCTTATCTTATTACTCTTATGAGTCCTTGGTGCTCATTGAAAGATATATTTCTCATCATCTCATGGGGATCCTGTGATTAAATTGGAGTATCAAATTTCATTAATATAAATAGGTAAGAAAGGACAACTCCCCTCCCTAATAATAGTAGTTTTTCAATTACACTTTAAAATCCTCATATGGAAACTGAAAATACTTATTGCTGTGCTATTTGCCCCAAGAAGGTCTGAAACAGTATCTCTCAGAGGAGTGAACAATTTCGTTCAGCTTTAACTCAATGTGAAAATTTAAAACTCAGCTTTTATGAGCTTAATCAGCTACATTTCAGCAGAGGGCAACAATAATAGCCTACAATTCATGCAAAAAGATAATAGCATGGAATAGTATTCTTCTGCATTACTGTGTTTCTGTCACAAAGACTTAAATAATAAAATTTAGAAAGCCCCAAACGTTTGCAGTCATTGTGCACAACTGAAGCCAAGGCCTGCTCATTTGTGTACCTGCTGAGAAATGCTGTGTTCCATGTTCTTGTTTGTTTCCTCTGCAGAACAAGCACAGCCACCACTATGAAATTATCCATAGATTGCAACATCTAGTGCACAAAAATGACTGAATTTGGCCATGGAATATTTTTCATTATGTTTCACTTCGTATCATCTCCCTGCCCAGCATTCTTCATGTCTCTGATGTCCGCACATACTGTGAGATTAATTTTTGGAATATGTCTAGTAAAATGTATTTGTACCATTTACAATCAGTTGTACATTGGACCAATCATCTTTGATAGCTTTCACTAAAATATATTTTTCCCATCCCTGAAAGTTTTCAAAGCCAGAGCTCTGGATGGATGGAGCTCTGAACAACCTGGTCTAGTGAAAGACGTCCCTAACCATGGTAAGGGGTTGGAACTACATGATCTTTGATGTTCCTTCCAATCTAAACGATTTGAAGTTTCTATGATTCCATTATTGGTCTTGTGTTATCACCACTTACCTATTTCTTTGTCAGATGCAAGAGACTGCAGATACCTTCTTTTTGACTGCTTCTTCCTCCTTCCAGCTTGAATTGATCATCAGTTTACAAAGTGGTTTCTCTATGGTGTTCTTAGATTTTTTTTCCTAATTTGCATTCATGGAAATTGAATCAGAATAGAATATTGTCCCTCAGCACCTGTTTTTTTTTGTTTGAAGTAGAAGCAGGTAGTTCTTGCTAGCTTCAAATAAGCCTACATTGTTTTTGCCTTCAGATAAGGGTTTGTTTTCTAGCTTCTGCTTCTGTCTCCTTTTATGGCATTCCTGATTTTTAATTGCTCTGTATAAACACGTCTTTTTAAAGATTATTCTCAGAATGCCTCTTTTTTTTTTAGTGCAGTATCTGCTCGTGTGTTTCATACATTACATTAATTTATATTTTCAGTGTATTGTACTGGTGAACTGATGAAAACAAATTTTATTTGCATCAGTTACATAATGCTGTGTGCTATGATTGTGATTAATAACACATCATATTACAATTAATTCAGTAAAGTTATGGAAGACTGAAGCAACATTTCTCTTTTAGATAACCAGTAAAGTAACAGAAGATTTTTTTTCTCTTTTCATTTCTGGAAAATGTTTACTTTTAGGTTTTAATTACTAAATATTTTATATGTGGAAATTAAATTTTACTCAATGTACATTCTGGCATGCTGGGAAGAACATATGCCTGCTGCCCAATTGTAGAACTTTTTTATTCTATAGTGTCCAATAATTGTGCAGGCGAATGATAAACATTTAAGTGTTCCTAAAACTAATCATACTTAAGAATTTTTAGTTTTAGGTAGACTTGAACAACTATAATGCAGTTTTCAAGTTTCTGTAAAAGAATTAAAAATAATGTGTTTCAAGAAATTACCATATTACCTGAAAGATAAACATAGTTGTTTTAATTAATCAAAATAACAGCAGTTAAAACAACCAGGTGTAGGTGTTTAGACTGTACTTAAGAACATGAGCTGGACATTTCTGAATGAGAAAATGATGTTCCAAATATGTGTTTACATTTCAGAAGAACATTCACTGTACACAATGCACCTTGTACGCAATGTACTTTATATATGTTAAAAAAAAATAAATCTCTGTGTTTGAAATAAACAAAAACAGTTCTAAATTATTTAATATGTAACTGTAACTTGCCACTAAGTAGATATATTCAGTATTTTGTTTAGAAAGTAAAATTTCTTTTTCTTAACTTTCAGAACTTAAAATTTTCAGGCTATTAAGTGTAGTCTTTGCTTACATGAAAATACATGGTCTTGACAAGGAGCTTAATAGTTTTTACTAACACAAACAGGGTTTTATCATGCTGGAGTAATTAATGTTTGATTTAGGAATAAATCCCAAAAGTCTTCAAAATACTTTTATGTCAAAAAATGTGGGTTTTATCCGCATTTAGTTTAAAAAATCACGTAAGATAGTTGGTATCTTGTATGGATTGATTTTATACTATTTCTTTGTCCATTGAATGTCCTTGCTCCTCTAATGCTTCTCTTTAACTCACATTGAAGAAAGGAGGAAGCTGAGGCTGATACACACACAAGAAGGAAGGGTAGAAATGTTCTTCTGACACTTTTGATGCAGGATACATTTGAAAACCAGTTGAAATTGCTTGCCAGCATGTTCTTGACAGTGGGAATTATCCTTTGATAGCAAAACTGTGGGATGTCAGTGACAGGCCTGCTCAGTATTTGCATGAGGAATTCAAAGAGCTTGCCACTGCAGCCTGGTTCTGAAGTCTGCAAAACACATTGCCACTCACATCTCTGCATGTAATTGTTTAGGGAAAATATTGTAAACATTGGAGGAAATTCAGCGATGATTCTTCTTTTCTTCTAAAAAGATGTTGCAGGTTGGTTGGAAGCAGCTTAATTTTATATTGGGTTTCAGGGCTTTCCAGATTATTCAGATACATTGTATATAGATACTTAATGTCTTTAATTTAAGTATGTTTTTATTCTAGTTATTAGTTATCTGTCCATAAATGTACATTTTAGATTTACTTAGTTGTTAAAAGCTTTCAGAGTTTATGCTTAAAAAACCAACATTTTTCTTCTAGTAATGGTAGGAATGAGTATGGTATGTATACACTTAATTCTTTTTGTATTGGACACTTCTGTGTCAGAAAGCTGGCAGTGTTTGTTCAGATGGAGTCCATGAACTACAGGGCTAAACAGAAGCTCATCATGAATTAGGTGTTTCAGACTGGTTTTCTCTTTACTTTTCACCTAGGGATGTTGTTGAATGCTTTGAGAAAAAATCACTTGAACAATTATCAGAACTGATTTTGCATACTTGATTTTGCACCTGGGATAAAAGGGTAGAGTAAGGGATGTTTTCCAAAGCTGCTCCAGCCCAAATCTTCATCATTCCTTAAGCAAAGGAACTTGCTTAGAGTTTGATGACTTTGGTGGTGGGCAGTAAGTTGCTCTGAAATAATTTTATTTAGAGGTTAATATTTTGGTTTATATCTTCTCATAAGGGAAAAAAAAGAGAAGAATTCTAAAGAATTTAGAAATAATTTTGCATGTAGGGACTTTCCCTGGATTCTAAACAGCAAAATGTACCACAAAGTGACCACAGATATATCCCACTGTTCAAATGAGCTTGCCAAAGGTTTTCGTTCATTTACTGCAGATTTTCTTTTTCGCAAGCATAATTTGGAAGGGAGAATCTAATATGTGTGTCTAAAATCCAGTTGGGGCTTTTTTGTTTTGTTTTTCCTTCTCGTGACTGAGTATTAATCTATTTCTTTATTCATTTTTATAGATTAAAAAAATCAACAGGAATTTTCCCGTAAACCAGCAGGTAAGAAAAAGAACATTTGGGTTTTTTAAATTTATAGTTCTAATTCTTACTTGAACCATCTTTAATTGTGTGGTAGCTGTTCATTAGTCTACCTGAAGAGTTCTCAGTAGATTTTCTTTAGAGAGTACCTTAATATTTTTACTTTTTCAACTCATAGGGATTAGAGTATTTCATCAAAAGTAGGAACATACCTAATCTTTTCAAATTAACTTATTTGATACAGATATATATACTTTTCTTCAGATTGTGTCTTACCAATTTTGCTGTGAAAGGGGGATGTTATCATTATCCTTTACAGAAGTAGCCAGAATAAATCAATGATCCAAAATTCTAAAAAATATATCATCTTTTGGTGGTTTTTAATTTTGGGGGTTTTTTTCCCTATTGACAAAGGAAGGCATAAAAAAATCAATATTTGCACAACTATGTAAACAAAGTATGAATAAAAATTACCAGGGTAAAACTTAGTACATTGTATAGGTAATTAAATATGTATATGATTTTATGATAACTATTAATTATATACTGACAATTTCCTTTTAAGAAATGTTTCAAGGGGAAACAGAGCAACCTGATTCATAAGAAGGAAAAACTGCTCCCTGGTAGAAGGAGAGAAATATTTATGGGACTGAGCTGTAAACTTGCCTTCAAGAGGACAGATTTGAGGAAGAAAAATTCTTTCACCTCCCTTACACCAAATCTTCAGTTAGCCAACACATTCCTCAGTTCCCTTTCTCTAGTCCAACTTAATTTATATGAAATTGTCCTCAGTGTAACTCACAAAGGAAGGAGATACTTCTGTTTTGTTTTCTGTTTACTTCATGAGAAGATCCACAAATGTAAAAAATTAACGAAAATAATTTAATACTACCAATATTAACAATAATAACAATATATGGGTGGGTATAAATGAAGCTACAATAAATGAAGTTAACATTTGCATTTGGGAATTTTCATAATAGTTTATAACATCAGATACAGAGTGCAAAGATGTGCTCCTATCTCAAAAAAAGGAAGAAAATACTGCCTAGTTAACAAAAAGCAGTTAACTGGCTCCATTTTCATTATTATGATTCACCTTAAATTTACCTCTTCGCTTTTATTGCTGTAAAAAATAAAGAGAAAATATATAAACAGTTACAATGCTCACCACTCTACCATATAATTCAGGGATCTCTGCTGTTTTGGAACCCTTAGCACACGAGGTCAACAAGGTATTTTATTCTTCATTTGAACTCCTGTGGAAAGCAAAAATATCTGTCCTGGCTTGAATAGCTTTTTGGCCATGCCGTCTGTTAGGACAGCCTGCAATTATAATGCATTCATCTCTCATCAGCACCAATCATTATGCCCCAAAAGAATTACTATGGAGCACTTCAAGAAACTCAGTTAAAAGGTCAAACTGGAAAGAGAGGCTGATTTGATGGGCAGTGAGACTGGTAAGGTCTTGTTGCCTATTAAGTACTGAAAAAGAAAAAGGTTTATTAATATGTGGATGTCTGAAATTTTAGGGAACATTGAATTCAAAACCAGTTTTCCTTTCAGGCTTTCCTTATGTAGAGAGGGTTGCAGGTTTTCATCATAAAAGAAGTTAGGAAAAAATCACCTAATTTAAGTGAAATAGTTAAATAATATTTTTTCATAGAGTCAAAAAAGGCTATACAGATGTGAAGTTAATTTCTGTCTTCAGGTGCAGCAAATATTAACTTGGTATGCGGGGAAGAAACAGGACTTCTTATTTGTTATATCAACACATAATTTATCTAAAAATTGAAATACCATCTCAAATACCCTTGTCATTTGAACTTTTTTAAAATAAAATTAATTTTTATCTAAGAGGTTGAACGGCTAGTTTTAACTTCTTTCTGCAAGCACATCATGAACTTGAAAGCTGCCTTAATCCTATTATGCTTTTTAAAAAAAAAGGTGTGCATGTTTAATTTCACTTAACAAATACCCACGGGTTTTTTTAATGAGCACTAGCAGGGTAATTGAAGGTTATTATCACTTAGAATTTTTGTACACATATATGTGGATTTTAATTAGTTAAGTAAAGAGGGAAGGCAGTTTTCAAACTAGAGTCAAGGAACCAGCCCTTAGGATTCGTTCATAAAAATATTCTTGATGTGGAGAAGACAGTAGGAGCACAGACAGACCCATTAGCATTACAATGAGGAAACAAATGTACCTGGATAGGTAAGATGCTGTTACTCCAATAGTGTTATCCAAACATCTCAATGTTGCAGCAAGTCAAAAAGATGAAAGAAAAGGTAATTAGAAAAGACTTGTTGAATGCACATAATGTGGCAGCTTTCCTTTAATGCAGTAATAATGAAAGTAGGTTTGTCTGGAAAATCGTTAGAAAGATAAGATACATTAATTAAATTTTAAGGTCACAGATTATGGGTATTGATAAGAAGGTGATAATTATTTTGACAACATGAAGCAATAAGAAGTTCTTGGAATGGTGGTAGTACATTTAATAGTGTTGGAAAGATGATGCAAAAATGCTGGAAGAGGACCCTACAGACAAAATATAATATATTTTTGAAGAAGATTGTGGGACAAGAGGGAAATAAAATTACCCCTCTCTGAGTTGACAGTGACGAAAAGAACATTTGAAATGGTAAAAATTAGAAAATTAGTTGTGTTTTCTATATTGGAACTGTGTGCATTACACGTAAATAGTAACATTTAAGAAATAATAGCAAGTAGTTGAGAAAAAAATCATTTTAGACTCAAAATATACTGCATATTTCAAATATGCACTAAAAAAAAAAGATGCTGTAGACAAAATTTCTATAAATTCAGACAAAATTATTTAGACCATGTAGCAGAGAGGCACAAAGAATGGAATGTTTCAAGGCTTCAGCCAGAGGCTTCTCTAGTTGATCAGCCAAGATGGGAGTGGAAACATGGCCATGTTTCATTTTCATGGAACTCTTGACCTCTGTTGAGCTGTCACACTGATTACAGCAAATGTCAGCTCCTGGGAGAGCCATCATTAGGCATGTGAGTTTTGAAAGGCAGCATTGACTCCCTGCTAGTGCTTTCCAAATGACAGGTCAGTAAACTGTGGTGGTGTAATGAGGACAAGTGCTGCCCATTCCTTTTCAATTCCCAATCTTTTCATTATCTACCATGAATTTTCAAATATGCTGATCTCGGCTGAAAATCAGCTTGATAGCATCTAGAGAAATGAGCATTAGACAGTCCTTATGAAACCTTCCGATCCTTTTCAGGGTGAGAAACCAAATGTAGCCTCCAGCTACTATAGATTTCACTACACATTATAACTCTCGTTTGCTATTTGGGATTCACTGGGATTTGGCTTTTACTGGTTGCCATGCCAGGAGGATGAAATGGCAGCATCTGGCTTAGGTACACCGTGGAATTCAAGGTTTAGATCTAAATCTTAGTCTGGCCTGCAGTTCACCTCTTCCTATCCCTATGTGAACAAGTAAGTAAAATGTTAATGAATTGCAGCTGGGAAAGTCATAACTCTCTGGCTCCCATTTTAGCTTATCTCACTCAAAAAGGCAGTGGTACAAAGCAGGTAACGCAAATTCAAGGAGTTGATTTTCCATTTCATTGATTATGGCTATGTTCACATACACATTTACAGATGTAATAAATAGACACTTGCTTCTCTGCTACATGGGCAACAGTCAAATCTGAAGGTTTCATATAAAACAAATAAAAATATCATGGCAGAGGAGGTGTTTAAAACTTTATTTTCCTATGTTGTACATCTTATCTGTATTAGGATGAATACAAAGGCTATAACCCTCCACGTTTCATATGTTGGATTCACACAAAGAAGTATAATTGGGAAGAAAGCTATAATCCTTTTCGTTATTTCTTTTCTTTCCACAGATAGCATGAGATTTTTTGAAATGTTTGTATCTACAGAAAATAGGAAATTTTCATTAAATAGTTTTAGCTTCTAAGGATATTGTATCCCTCTAGACTTTCCCTGCTTTATGGAAAAAGAATGGGTTGCTGGTCTATTCAAAGTTGACAGTTAATAATGAGAATCATGTGAGAATGAGTGTTTAACTCAGTTCTAAAACAAGATCATGGCATAATTAACTGATGCCACACTAAGGCCAGAAACTGGGGTATCATTTTGCATGTCAGATTCCACAATCAAGAGCCCTGTTATTTTGCAGACCTTTTACATTCTTGAAGGTCAAGAATGGGGTGATAGGATACCTCTGATGGCATTCACAAATATAAATGGTTCTGCCCATTTTCGTTTACTTATTATATAATGTAATAAAAACAACTATACACAACTGTACCAGATCAACTAGGTTTTATCACCTCATATTCTGTTTTAATAGGGCGTTGTCCAGTTTTATTAAAGTTCTACAGTTAGAACAATCTCATTTAAAACCAATTCTAAAAGTTTGACTCATTGAGTTTATTAAATAATACATAACTTCTATGTACTATATAAAGGTGAGTACACACAAATGTCATGGTGACTGTCTTCCCTGTCAATCAAGCCAGTATTCTTTGCTGCGGATGTGTTTCATCTCTATTGCATCTGAAAAGATGAATTCCATTGCTCAGGTGAATTGATAGGACTGATAGGACAACGTCTGTTCTACTGATAAACAGCTGTATGAAATACAGCATATACCTTTCTCTTTTTATTACTAATTGCAGAGTTATAGGCTCCATTGCTGTTGTATTGGTGTTTTAAAAATGCAGCGATTAAACAGAGAGTTCTTCTGAAATATGACATATCCTCAAAAGAAATCAAGTCTGTTCTAGAAGTACATTAAGAGCAGTGTTTTTGTTCCCTCTCCTTAGTGTATTTTGTTTTCTTTTTCCTTTTTTTTTCTTCCTAATTTTGCATGACTGTTGAATTAATTATTTTCCAATATTCTTTTCTGTGGTACCTCAGAGTAGCCATCCTGCAGCTCTTGACTGACAGTTACTGAACTTTCCGATCCAATGATACATCTGCTCTGTCACCATCTGTTGTCACAGTAAGGATTTGATCAGGTTTATTTTGAAGGCAAATCTCTGGAATGAAGCTTCTATTGTTAAATGATTATAGAAACACACAGGGGAAGCTGCGCTCTTGCTGTTAAATTAAGCAGAAGTGCACAATAGGGTGTAAATTGTGTTGGGCTAATTCCCTGCCATTGTCAGCCATCTATGGCACTCAGCATGTATTATTGCTGCATAACATATGCCCTTGAAAGGCTTATGTTGCTTATTGATACTTTATTTTCTGTAAAATAAACGGAATTTCTCTATCTATATATATCTATCAATATTGAAAACTGCCTGTGGTTGACATGAAATGTTTTTCCCTGATCAGTTTCTCTAAGTGTTTTAGATACTTCTGAGGCAGTCTCTGTTACAAAAACTATGTTTCCTGTGGCCAATAAAAGATTTTTCTACCTTTTAACAATGTAGTCTAGAATAGCTTTTGAACTTTTGGGCATAAAAACTTTTAGAATGGCAATTCACACAATACCTTGTTAAAGATTTTAGGCTGAGGAAACCATGTTGACTTTTGAGAGGAAGGTCAGACAGCTTCCTGAAGCTAGTTGATTACCTGATGAGCTAGATAACACTCATGTTGTGAGTCACTTGATGCAGTTATTGGATAGCAATGCTTCTGTCCTAGGGCTGCATACCTTATAGCTTGTGAGAGGGTGGAAGTAATTTGGACACCTGCTGGATATTTAGATGATACAAAAGAGTGATTAGATCAAGTTCTTATTTAAATCTCAAAATATAAGTCTCAAGCTGTGCATCAAATAATTTCTGCCTGTCCAGCAAATTCAATTTTGCCTCAAGTAGAATTTCATCCTCATTTGCATATTTTCCTCTTTTATTTTCTTGAAGTTTTTTCTAGTACTATCTCATTAGTGTAACTAGTATTAGGTTTTTCCCCCCAATCTGCAATTTTAATATCTCTCCCTGAAAATTCCTTTCAGTAAGGGTAGTTTTTTTCTGACCAAATTCAATGACCAGATCTGTGTTGGCTGTGAGTTCATACTTTAGTCAATACAGGGGTGAATGTACTGTATCTCCACTAAAGGTTTAAATAGGACAGGTAAATGAGGGGGTTCTAAATGCCTTGCTCCATTGTAGACCTTTCAAAGTGAGTGAAAGAAACAGACATGTCCCACAGCTACACAATAAATTGATAAGTGGATAAAATATTGTTGCTTACTTTTGGGTTTGGGAAGGAGAGTTACTAGTTATTGTACATTAGTGCTCTAAACAAACAAGCAGATAAATATATAAATAAATAAATTCACGTATATTGAAAATTATATAATTATGCTATTTTGGGGTGACAGCTACAGGTTAAATGTATTTAACTGCTAAGTGGACAGCCTGATCTACTGCTTTTGAGATTAAGGTACTCTTACAGATCTTTCACCTTGTTTATACACTATTGGATGTGAATTCAGGCTCTTTCTGATCCCACAGATCTTGTGTATTTTTCTGTATAGTGCCATAGCTTCAACAGGAGTCATATACCTCAACTTTTAGGTTGGTGGTTAGGTTTGAAGATGAAAGGTATGGGTCTGACACACTGACTTTGTGGGTGCTGTAATTCCTAGTTTCCAATACTAAGGGCTTTCCCTTCAACTGCTACCTTTTGCAACAGATCTAAACATCTTAATAAAACTTGATCCTGTCTGAATGCGTCCTGAGGTGTTCTGAATCAGAATGCTGTAGGAGATGTAATCAAATGAATAATTCTTCCTGTTTTGTCATAATAGTGTGACATGAACAAATACTTGTTCTCCCCAGAAGCATAATTCTGTATCTATGATGAGGTCAGACAGTGAGAAACCACCGAGTTTAAATAGCAATCATTTAAATAACAAAAGCATTGCCTTTCTTGCGTCATTTTACCCTGGCTTCTATTTATAAGCATGACATGACTAAATCACACTTGAAGTAACTAAATATATTTCGATCTCATATATTGCTATTTAGCCAAGAAATGGGATATGTAACATAAATAGGACAGTGGAAAGGATGCCTGCAATTTGAAACACAGATTTTCTGCAAGAGTTGGATATTTATGATGTCTAAACATATGGAAACAAGTAGCAAACATTAAGCCAAGAAAGGGGCTTTTATTCTATTAGAATGAATGTTTCGATATTTTCATGTATCTTTCGTTGGATGGGATAGCTACTATCCAAACAGGCCAGCAAAGCAGGAGGACAGGAAGCAACTTTCAGCTTTCTTTATTGGAAATAGATGCCTTAATGATGCTTATGTCCTGTAGGAGTTCCTAGAAAGTGGTAACAAAGGGAGAAAATAAGAAAAAGTGGGAAAAAGAGTCACCATCTTGAGCCTGACTGAGTTCAAGACGTATTTGGACAATGCTGTCAGGCTCATGATGCTATTCTTAGGGGTGTTCTATGCAGGGCTAGGAGTTAGACTCAATGATCCTGGTGGGTCCTTTCCAAATCAGCATATTCTATGGTATCCACAAAATAAATAGGTCTTTCTTTTCTTTTTCTGTTTTTTTTTTTGGTTTTTTTTTTTTTTCCTTTCTTTCCCCCAGTTATACTTAGAAAGATTAAGTATAGGGGAAACTTTTTCTTTCCTCTAGCCTCATCTTAAATAAGGAATTGTTAGTATATGAGCTTACAAGATATGAATTTTTTCTGTCTGGTCAGATTGTAATTTTCATTGGAGGCTGAGGCTAGAAATAAAAGGGTTGTAATGCTTTATTGTAATGTCTCTTTTATTGCATCAAGTGGTGTAAAAGTTCCCAGGAATAACATTAATTTTAGTTTACTAGAAGGAAGGTGTTCAGTAAGCCTATACACACATTATTCCTTGGGGAACTGTATCATCTAAAGAAATTAATTGGAATCAATGAAGCATATACTTTAACTATAGATTTTCTATTGGAGGAGCATGTGGGATTCAAAAAGGCATAAATAAAGTATGTGTAATTACATTTTACTTCAAAAGAAGTTAATAACATTTCATTTTTCTCACTATTTATTTTACATCTGTGCAGATGATTGGTTCTTCAAATCATAGTTTCTGATAGGAAAAATATTTATTCTGTTGAACTTCCAAGAACAGTGGTTAAAAAGAATTCTATGGACTGCAGGTGGTCATTTGTCTTTTCTCTCATCACAGTAATAGTCCATGGGACCAGTGACAAAGTTGCTACCTGAATTTTAGAAAATAGTTGATATATGAAATAGTACAAAGCCATTGACAATTTATGGGTTACCTACAAATGAAGAAAGAAAAAATAACACTGAGAAATATTAATCACTGAAAATGTGTGAAGGAAAATGGTTAAAACATGTAAAAAAATGTAGCTAATTGCAAATGCAAAAAATCCCCTAGAAATACATAATATTACAACACTTTTTTGTCTTTTCAAAGAGTTATGTGTCCTGGTAAGGAGACATTATTCAGTGAGCAGTATCTGTTATATGTTTAGCATATTTGAAAATACTTGCTTTCAATCTTAGTATTTTTGGAAGCAAAACTTAGTAAGTCTGTCCTATTTTATGACACAGCAAATTGAGATTTAGCAGTGTCACATCAGAAAACTTTACTTAGGAGTTGACAACTGACAAAATTATTTATTTGTTTATTTATTTAATAAGAAATATTTTTTCCTTGATGGAATATCTCTCAGCAATGCTGGGTTGGGGAAAAAAAAAAAAAAAAACTAACCAAACTAGTCTACTTATGTGGAATGTGCAGGTCTGAAGGTCTGAGGAGGTGTAAATAGGTTGGCATTCTGCAGGCTTCCACCTTGATGGCTCTGGTAGTGTATAAGTGCTGAATGACCAGAGTCACCTGAGCTGACTCAAGAGTACCCACAAAGTCCAGCAGGATCGAGATACAGCAGTGTAGTTTCTGGCTGCTTTCTGCAAATATATATCCAGAAGTCCTGCTGCTTCCCATTATTTGTTTAACAGCCTACTGTTTGTAGTACTTGCTTAGTAGAAGCAATAGTCACTCATCACTCCAACCTATTGCTCCCACGCGCCTGCCCTGATGGCAATAGGTGGAATAATGCAGCTGCCTCTCCTTCCCCTCCTGCTGAAGTAGGCTGCTGTTCAAAACCAAACCCAGACAGTGGGAAAGAAGAGGATCTTGATCCTATTATGCAAATAGCATCCAGACCTCTGAGACTGCAAAAAAAGCTTGAAAGAAAAGATGCTGTCTGTGAGAGGAGTGACTTCTGGCTAAGTATTAATTATGAGTTTACATCCATCAATTGTTAAGTAATGTTCCTGAAGGTCACTGTTAGAACTTCACAGGGCCTTGAATTATTTCACCAGGATCTCTTCTTCAGTCATACAGATGGCACCCCCAGAGGAGTTTTCATGTTATGTTTCTGTGGGAGCTTACTTGCCCCTCTGTAGAACTCTGTGGATAAAGAGCCTCAACATCTTACATTGAAATTTGAGCTTCATTCAGGACATAATCTTAAATTTTTGGGTTGCATCCCTCAATTTCTCATGGCTGTGGGACACTTTGTGTTAAAAAAAAAATATTGCATGAGTGGAAAAAAACTCTGATACTGCAAAATTAGTCTCACTTGGCATTTTAAAGACTGAGCTTTTCCAATGAAACTGCAAAATTCATGGAAATACTGAGATGCTAGAGACAAATCAACTACTGACAGGCGTCACCCCACTGTCAAAAAGTAAGTGCAACATAAGTTCAGTAAATGTTCTGAATACTGCTGCTGACTTCCTGCCACAGGCTATTGGCATATGACCAGCTGTAGAATCCTCAGGACAGCCTAGGTTCAATCTAAACACCAGGAAAATTAAAACTGTCTATCTTATAAAAAAACCAAAAACCCATCTTGTTAACAAACAAAATATGGAGAGAAGCATGAAAATAGTAGAATGTAGAACATGCTGAATATCATGTTCTTCATCTAATCATCCCCTAACTTTTTTTTTTTTTTTAGCTTCTGAGGGGGGTATTTTAGCAGTAGTTTTCCTCTACCTTGCCTTGCTCCTTCAGAATGGGACTCCCTTTTGGTTCTGTTTCTCAACACATTTGTATTCTAATACCACTGTTCAGAAACTGATGTTTAAAGATAGTCTGGAGTAGCTTGATTTTTCCTTCTTTCTTCATAATCTAAGAAGAATTTTACTTACTTTAAGAACGTGTAAGAATGCAAGTTATACGTCATTACTTTGGTCCTTTACTAGCAACTTTATTCGTGTCTCATCTGACTTCTCACCTCCTTTTTCCCTTCCTTTTCAATCTCTATAGGATATCAGGGTCCTTCACAAATCATAACCTTTTCTCCCCCTGTTTACAATTGGGAAGGGGTGATAGGATACATTTTTCATTGCTGCTTGTGAGCAATGTCTTCAATCTCAAGAGTACTTTACCTGCAAGCAATCTGTACTAAAAGTTCCTTTACAGGATGTATTTTAAGGATGAAATCTCCAGTGAGAAACTTGATACACTGCCCCTCTGAAAATTAGGGTAGATGAAAAATGGGGACGTTTAGAAAATCCTGGCCAGCTAGAGATGGATTACGAAATGTGAACTATCACATATGGTTTGTAGATAATAATGAAATAATGTAAAGCTATAATAAAAACAATGCTGAAGCTGTTTTTCTAAGAGCAGTAAGTCAAGACTATTTTAAAACAGATTCTAGGACAGATATGGCTGCTTTGAGATCCAAGACTCACAGAATAATTTATATGGGATGAATTTTAGCAGGTCATCTGGTCAGAATCCTGCTCAGAGAATAGCCTACATAAATGAGATTGCACTGGACTTTTCCCACCAGATTGTGACTATCTTTAAGAGTGGGGATTTCATAACATCTCTCACCAAGAGAAGTAAATGAGTATTTTAAAAATACTAAAAGGCATCAGTGGTGCTTTGCTACATAATTTGTTTGCTGTGGTGGTACAAAACAGTCATAGTAAGTAAATCTCTTTTGCTAGAGCTATCAAAGTATCTACTCTGGATTTCAACTGCAGAGTATTTATTTGTTTTTATAAAAACAACTTATTTTTCAGGCTTTTGTTACTGAAAGTTCAAATTCTGAAGGCAGGTGAAACAGAAAAGCAGTGATCCATAACATTATTTCTATTCAGCTGTAGTGGAAGATCTTTAGGACCAGTTTGTTTAAATACAGGTTTTATCTGTTCAACTGTTATTTTTTCAAAAGTAGTCTTCATTTCTTTTATAGATATATTTGAAATACATTTTCGGTTAAAGGAAGAGAAGTGTATAAATGTTGTCTGATTTTTCTAATAAAAAAAGAATTACTTGTTATCTATATATGTTAAATTTATGGATTAATTTACAATTTCTTATTACATGACATGATTTTAACTGAATTTTTACTGCAGTGTTAATTTTTTATAAATAAAGAAGAATTATTATAATTTTCTATTTAGAAATTAAGCTTAATTAGTCCTATTGCTTAATGATCTTGGAAACTGTGAAATCATTAGACAAAAGATTATTTGCTATAGCTAATAAGATACAAAATTTCCTTAGGGAGTATTCTTTATTGATTTGATTAAAATTTTATACCACCGATTGGGCTTTTTTTTCCCTTTTAGAAACTGGCAATGGTAACGTTACTTCTCCAAAGACATTGTGCAGATGCAGCAAAATTTGTCATCTGTTGGTTTCCATGTTCTGTAGGAGAGCTGTGAGGCCTTCAGTTTTTTCTGACTAATTCTCCACTAGAAAGGCTTCTTTGTTATTTCCCTTCTCTCACTGAACTTTGCTTCTGTACTCTGATTGCTGGAGATACAATGACCAGGAAGTTAAATATGAAAATTCAACAACTAACTTTGATTACAAGAGAGCTGTCCCCATTAACAGTTGTATAAACTGACTACCCATACCCAACATGCCATGCATCACTTGCCATCATGTTTCTGATTGCAGCAGCCATTAATCATTGAAGGATTCTATGATGTTGTTAGTTTTAATTGACTCTAATAACTGTTTAATTATCTGCATTTCTGTTAATGGGAAACTTTAGTTCAGGTAATGGTTTGGGTTGTGGTAATAGTGCAGTCCTTCCCTTGATGCTGTGAGTTCTTAGGAATTAACAGCTTTCCCTGAAGCTGCATAAATTGTTCTTTTATTAGAAAATAAGTTTACCTAACCACCATTTGACCTTTCCTAGACCTTTTTTCTCACAGCAAAATCATACTGCTGGTAAGGAAAAAAATGCATCCCGTGTCTACCTCTTCAGTCACACTCTCCTTTTTCAAAATATTTCATTAACTGAGCACGGATTATGAAACCTGAAAACCAGTGGGTTTATGCAGAAATCTGATTGTACTTTTGCAAATAAAATTTCACCTCTTGTTGACTTTTTTTCTTCTTTCAGTTACATGTATTGACTGCTTGAAAGAATTATTGTATTTCTGAAAGGCAATGTAATGCTGGTCTAAAGCATTTCAATTTTTGGAGATTTTATTTATTTTTATTATTCTGGGAGTTTATAAGTAGTAATTGTGTTCTCTGAGAGCCCTGAGAAAATCTTAAGGACAGTTTCAGCTTGCAGAAGTCTTTTTATTTTGATAATCAGATAGGACTGAAAATAATTGTTCCTCAGTAGATATAGTCAAAGAAATTTTGCAAGTATTGATAGCTATTTTCATCAGTTGCCATTTAAATTATTGAGAAGGAAAATTAAAATGACTAGCCATGAATAGCTTTATTCTATTGAATATTGATGCTGATTCCATGCAGAATTTAACCAAAATATTTTAAGTCTAAAAAGGCTTTTGTATACTTACATATATATGTGAACTACTCATTTTCAAGCTTTGTTCTCACAAAGGCATAAAAATATTTCTAAGCAAGATCTGGTGAAATCATTGATACCAAAAAGGGATTTCTCTCAGGTATGTTTATTTTGCTGTGCAAACAGCAACACCAGAGACTTAAAAGACAACTTTAAGTATACCTTAATTATTTGCAGGTTTATTCTGGCTTTGTGAGCACTTTGAAGTGTAAACATCTAATTCTACACAAATGTGATTCTGATGTTATGCAAACTCAAAACATTTATTACTAAAATTCATTTCAAGCAACCTATTCCCCATCATCTGTATTTTCTGTATACTCAGTCATTTGGGGTTTTTCTGTGTGTATTGCTACCATCTGCTTTGGACTGAGTTCAGTCAGCTCAGGATGTGAGCAAGGCAGCTTCATGTGCAGTACGACCTCACAGAAACAGCCACAGAGCCTAAATTGTGCCAGTCCTGTCCCAGGTTCTGCTTACCAGTCTTTTCCAGAGAAACAGAAAATTAAAAAAAAATCTGCAACCAGTCATTGAAATCTAATTGAAATGTACTCCTGGGACAAGTTAAAAATATTATTAAATGTTTCTGTAAATATTTCACTCACCCTGGTACTTAAGAATGATAAATATGTTTGCTCAGTGGCACCATCAAAAATCTGAAAGACACTGTCTGGTGACTTGTAATATTCTGATCTTTTTCTTCATTCAGCATCTTTCAGTTGTCTACCCTGAGGTGAACAAGATGAATTATGATATGTTGTTCATCAAAAGGGAGAGCTCATGCCCTCCAGCTTGATTATTTGAAATAATTTTATTTGACCCATTTTAATTTTAGGGCGTGAAAAATACATGCTGTGTACATTTAGAAGAGGAAAAAATTGCCATTAATCAAAAGATAAGTCCTAAATCTAGTCAAGCTACTAGGCTTTAAAATAAATGATGTTTTCTTTCTTGTAAACTGAGTGCTGAGCTTGCTGTATTGCACTGTTACCCATTTTAAACCCTCAAAATCTGCCAGAAATTTCATCCTGGATTAAAATTTGCAGGCTTTGTGGGGCCTATTCCTAAATTCAGTAGGTGAAAAATGAACAGGTAGGGATTCAAATATGACCATATATCAAAGATTTATTTTTTTCCCCCCAGAAAATAAAGCAGAACTCTACTGTTTGCATTAAAAAACATTAAAAGGAGCGGGGAGCGATGACAGTGTGATACACAGTAATTTTTTTAGTCAGGACATGTGTGAGACCTGTACACTTTCGAAGTGTTTGCTGAGAGCTGCTCTGTTGAGAGTATCGGAGAAGATCTGAAGCCTCTCAGGTCAGCTGTAAAATGTCTCTGATGTCATCAGGACTGACTCTTCTCAGTGGTAAACCTGATAATCAAATGAGCCTGCTCAGGGATATCCTAAATTTTTGGAAGGTGAGTTATGTGGTGGGTAAATAAGAGAAGTCTACAAGAGGAAGGCTCAGTCAAGTGAGGAAGGCAGATTACTTTAGATAACGCGATTTTTTTTCATCATCTATTACCATACCTATTTAGCAGGAAAATGCCTAATGCTGTATAAAATACACATACCTCATGCATTTCAGGGGTTTTGTCACATGCTGGCTAACTACTCTAGTTCATTTTTTATCTTTTTTAATTACCCAGTCAATATCCTGGAAGACAGGAATAGCATGAGGGGTTTTTTTTGTTCTGATTCCTGCTCATAGTTTCACATACACTCGTGAAATTAGTATAGATTGGTATCTAATACTGCAGTTTGCATCCAAATCCATCTTTGTAATAGCAGCTGCATAAGGTCTGTCTTGGAAAAAGTCTGTTCTTTCTAAATGCTAATCACCTCTATTAAAATGAACAAATTCAAATTTTAATGAATTTTAAATACACGTAATTGTGCATTGACTTGAATAATTTAAGAGAGGAAAAAAATCCCAACTTCTAATGTTGACATTTTGACAAAGGCACACAGTTGCCCAATTAAGGTTCAAATTGACTTTGTCGTTGGAAGAATTTATTTCAATAAACAGCTACTTAGAAGTCTTAAATAAGTAAAAGGAGTGCTTTGAAATAAGCTGTGTCTATTAACATGCAGCACTGGATGAAAAAGCAAATGGGTGAGACAAAATGTCTCTCTGGATTAGTAGATTGGATTGTTTCTCTGGATTGTTATAACAAGAATAAGAAACCTGGAAAAGCAACACATTGTTCTTTACCTGTTTGGAAAAATATCCTGAATCCACATGTAGCCATCATTTTTCAAACCTGTGGAGGGAGTGAAGGCATGAAGCAGTCCATATAGTCCTGATTTCTAGCCAGATCTGGTACATTTCACTGGGAATGTGCAAAATTTTCTCATGGGATGCTGTTGGATATAACATAAATTGTCGTGCAGGTTTTTCAAACAGTGCTGCTAATTTTAGACAGATCTCTATGGAGGTCCATGCAAGTTTGGTTACTGTAAACATCTGTCTTTGCTCTGATTCTGAGGTTGTTTGCTAAGATAGCAAAAATACTCCATTTTCCATCTTTGCTAACAGTTTTCATTTATATGGATTGTAAGTGAAAAATCGTCTTTTATAATTAAGAAATATTTTCTGTTTACTCTGACACTATTTACTTTAAGACCTGATAATATTTCCTCAAATTTTGTGTGGTCATTTCAAAAATAGAACAAGACAAAGCCAAATGTAAAACCTATACTCAACCTTGGTCTGGTAGCAAGATGACAATGTGAGTCCTTACACAGAAGAAAATTAAACCGTGAGATACAATCTAAGATTGCACAATCTATTTGTAGTTAAATGGTTCAAAAATATGAAGGCAATCTTTAGAGCTGTCAGCAATAGCTCTGAAGTTTTAGTGGACTTTTTTTAATGAGGAAGATAAAAAATAATTCACAGGAATTAAAAAAAAACCTGTGTAAAGAATAGCAGAAAAATAGGATAGGAGACATTTTAACTGCATTTACAACCGGGCAATTTTTTTCTAACATCCATTTAAAATTCTATGTGATTAGTTCTTCTGTTGACTTTGAAAAATTATTTTTTACTCAGTGTAAAAATCCTAAGCCTTTTCCTATGCCAATTCCTAAGCAAAATTATTTTTGCCAATGATCACATTATGGCCACCCTTTTTCTTCCATTTTTTCCCACATTTCCAATGTGGGGTTTTTTTCTGCTAACGATTGACTATAATGAATTTTTTTGGCTATACAAAAAAAATTTTAGAAGTACAGAGAAAATTATATTAAAACCAGGGTAGAGAGCATTATCTGAGTTTCTCATCCCTCATTACTTTCCCTCTATGTTGTCTGACATATTTATTTGTCTTCTGATTCCATATTCATCCTGTTGCCCTACGGCACAGTTTCACATAATGCAAGTAAGAATATCAGACTTGAAAGATAAAAAAGCTGTCAGTGCATCTGTTCTGATCTTCGAATTGCCTCACTTTTATGATGTCATATACATGTTACATTTCATTTTTGGGAAAATTTCTTGTATTCTTGTCTTACTATTCTTCCTAAAATATAATGAAATCTGTGTAAAAACTCTGAAAAAGTCTCTCTGATAGTCAAGGCTATTTAAGTCATTTTTAGCAATATATTGGACTGATATAAAATACGACAATTTATCTTGCTTGATTAGGATGTCTCTGTGATTTAAGAACATATTCAATTATAAGATTATGGATTTTTGACTGAAGAAATTGTCCTGTTTCATTTATCATTTCAATATAGATTTTTTTAAACTGTCCATGATTCAACTCATAAACCGTAATGACTTATTGAATCTTTGTTACTGAACTAGCAGCCACTAAGTTAACTAATTTGTGTCACCATTTGATTTTGAAGAATGAGCTGCTTGAGGTAAGTTAGAAACCAGGACTGCAAAAATTATCTTTCAAGTGGAACGTGAATCATAAATAAAATCTGATTTCACCACCCTGCCTTTTTTGTTGATTATAATCAACAGTTTTATAGGGACTCAAAAAACCTTGATAAGATTAAAAACTAATTAGATTTTTTTCATTTATAAAGGAACATGCTATGCACTATTTGTGGTTATCATATCCATTCATCGTGTGTTTGTGCCAAGCATTTATTTTCAGAACTAAAATTTTGAAATTTCATAATCTTATGAAAAGCTGTATGTGCCAAGTCCACATGTGTGCACTGAGATATGGTCCAAAACTCTCAGTCATATATCATATTCATCCAATATTTCAGTTCATACATATGTGTGAACTACTAATTGTTTTATGTTACAATCCCTTTCCAATAAATAAGTTTCTCTAAGTTTTTTACAGGTCAAAGCTTTTTTAGAAATCAAAATGTTTCCCGGTAACAGAAATGTTTCAAAAACATAATCTATTTTACCTCAGAAGTGAAAATTTTCAAGAGTTTCTCACCTTCATTGTATAAAAGAATTGCAATTTTTTTTTTCACATATTTAGTATGTTTAGACAAACTGAGATCACTTTAGGAACTTAAAAATTATCATAGTTCTTGGCGTTATCTATTAAAGTAGTTAATAAGTATTTATTTAGCTTTGCCTTGTTTTCCAGAATATAGCCTGTGCTATTTAATCCACACATGGATATGCACATGCACTCAAACAAATTTGTAAATATTCCTAATTATAATCATACAGCCTTTCCTTGACAGTTCCTCTCTCTGTTGAATAGTAGTTATTGAGTCTGAAGAAGAAATGCTTTTCTGCTAATAGAACTTTTGGTACAGCAGGTTGTCTGGAAAATCAGTCTAATTTTTCCTCATGATCTACAGAGGCAAGGGAGAAATATCTAAGGGAGCAATTGCCTTAAATTTCATGGCTACTTTAGTATTGAGTCAATCAAATGTGGAATATCAATACATCTGCACAGCATGAGTGACTGTATTCTGTTATTGTGATGAATAGTAGATGTAGAAATATAAAAGAGAAAAACACTAAGAAGGGATTACATAGTGTTACAGTGATATTAAATACCATCAGGCAAGATGATATCTTACTGTGTGTCCAATTTCAATGAAACAAATCAAGATTAAATCAAATGAATTCAATTGAATTAATTTTGAAGCACTGATGTCTCATTTCCTAGAAATTAGATATCCTGTATTTTGTTTCAATTACAGAGAGAAAAAATGTGCCAAACTTCTACACATAGTAGTACAGTTTGTTTATTCTTATATACCTTTTCTGTGTAACCCACCTCAGTCACTGAGATCTAGTAGGAGGGATGAGGATCCTATTTATGGAGAGCATATGAAACAGCAGAAATTAAATTTGAATAAACATTGAATTGAAATAATTTAAAACTTCTTTTACTTTACCAGTCAGTTGTTTGTTTGGGTTTTTGGTTTGTTGTTTTCTTTTTTCCTTCTGAATAGTTCTTCATTCAGGAACAAAGAAGATTTCAGAGAACATGGCTTTTTTAGTTATTGCAAAACAATACAGTGTTTAGCTCTCTTTTTGATGGTTGAATATTGTGGTACAGATCTGTCTTCTTTTTGACTTTTATAAACTTACGTAGTCACCAAACGAGCAGATACTTCAACACATGTTCTTCACTGAACCTGAGACTATATGACAGTTTTAGTGTTTGATATTGACAAAATAATTAAGTATTGAGATGTCACTGTAGTATCAGAAAAATGTACCTTCTCCCTGTCTCTGGTTATAGACCATAAAATATCCAACAAACTGTGGCAGAGACTAGTAGCATTGATTTCTTACAAGGAGATTTTGAAAAAGCTAATAATTTCCAGTATGTTACAATAAAAAGTATAACCTCCCCCTCCCAAAGGGAAAAAAAAAAAAAAAAAAAAA
>VWZU01010101.1:474703-497101 GCA_013397095.1 Sterrhoptilus dennistouni
AAAAAAAAAAAGAGAGAGAGAGAGAGAGAAAGAAAATCAATAGACTATTTATTTTAATGGATATTCCATGAAGAAATGCTGCTGAAAATTCTCTGCCCAAATATAAAGAAATAAGACTACTGTAAATTTCTTTTCAAAAAGTACACAACATTCAAAATTTGGGAGGATAAAACATGCAGTAAAAACATTCATTTTAGGGACATTTATACCATTCATACCAAGTGCACTTACAAATTTGTCGACTTTTTAGCCTTTTCCTTACATAATTATTACCATTTTCCTTACATGATTATTACTGACATTTAAGACAGAGAATGTCCCATACTCTCTTTGTTAGTGTAAAAATCAATTTCACAGAGACATTTAAAAATAGATTTATCCCATTAGCAGCCCTGTATGAAATATGAGTTGATTTTTTTCCATAGCAATAGAGTACCAGCACACACTGGAAACTGTATTTTTTTACTAATGGCATAGTTATAAATCAAATATTCCATGATGTGTCTACTCGCTGTTCAGTGGTTCTCCAGAAGTTGTCATAGTGTTGACTGATGTTCTTCTACTCTTCAAGGATTTGGTATTAAATAACACAAAATTAATAGGATGGGTAGGAAATTACATCCTAAAGTGAGTTGGAATAAGTTCTAGTTCAAACACCTGTGTCAGAAGATCTTCAGGTGGTGGTAAGGGTCTACAGGATTCTGGTCATTTCTTAGCTGAAATCTGTTCAAAATAGCGACCATAAACAGTCTGCTACTATCCTATTTCTAAGCAAAAAGGTTCAAAACTCCTACACAGAGATTCTCAGAGAATAAAAAAAATCTAATTGACATTAATTGGAAATGAAATTTATAAGATCATGTTGTTTAATGCGTAACTGTGAACTTGCATGTGTGTGGAGGCTGATCTATGTTACTGTGTAATAGTAGTTGCTTGACTTAGGATTCCTCACTGGTGGTTCCTTACACTTCACTTGCATTAAATTGCACTGACATGATCTGTCAACAAATATGTAGCATACACCTTTAACATCCCTGGAGTATGTGGTTTGCATTTTTTGTTGATACTAGTACAAAAAGTACTTCTTCTCATGTTTTTGCATTGTCCTAACAGGCATCCTTCATAACAGCTGTCAATGTACCATATTATGTCTGGAGTTCAAGGTTTGCAGCTATGTTAAATTTGACAGAAATCAGTTTATGCACATTAAAAACTTGCAACACAAGAAAATTGCTGAGAAATTGTCAACACTGTTGATTTTTTTGTTAGATAGTCTACATGGGCTGGACGGAAGAACGGGAACAAGACTCCCTTCAGGACCGAATGTACACACCAAAGTTTCTAGCACTGAGGGGCTCTTCCCTGTATAAATTTATAGCACCTCCAGTAAGTATGTTTCTTATGCTTAGTGGGAATAAATGTTATTAAAATTATATCATGTAATGCGTACAAATCTTTCACAGTGAGATATGACTCTTTGGGCTAGCAGGACTGCAACTAACAGCATTGAAAAGTTCCAGGGTGTGTGGTACAGAAGTGAGAGAAAATTGCTCTTCATCAGATGATTGAGTATCTAGCAAGAATTTATTTCCCCCCACTTAAATGAGCACTTAGAAAAATAAAAGATAAATTTGTTCATGTTAAAAGGGAGCTTTTAATTTTCCTTTGGCAGACAGAACAGGCCTGAAGCAAGATGGTTAGATTTAAACTGAACAATCATTCTAGTGAAACTGCTGAGATTTGGGGAAATATCAAAGCTTTTTACATGCTGTGGAGATGGCAATATGTCTCTATTTAGATTCCATCCTGAATGTAAGTTTTTGTTTCTTGAGTGCACCAAAAGGAAGGTGAGGAATCAAATGAAATTGTTTAAATTAAATATCTAATTGGAATCTCACTGGGAACACTGGGCAAAATTTTAGCATTTGTCTTATATTCAGGAATTTACTTTCACAGTCTTATGGTACATCTAAGCTGCAGTAAAGATCCTCTAGCTAACTTTTAAGCCAGTTGCTAAGGAGACAGTAGCAGTCCCATGCCTGCAGCAGGAAGAGTCATGTGGATTAATTTTTACTGTTTATTGGGTGACCTTTCTGACTGCTGCTAAACCCTGTGTTTGTCAGATCCAAGCTGTAGCTCCTTCCTGCCTGAAACAGAATCATAGAATAGTTTGGGTTGAAAGGGAGCTTTAAAGGTCACCTAGTCCAACCTCCCTACAGCATGCAGGGACACCTTCAACTGGAGCAGGTTGCTCAGAGCCTGTCTGACCCGGTCTTGAATGTTTTCAGAGATGGGGCATCTATCACCTCTTGGAAACCTCTTCTTGAGGTAGTTCAAAGCCTTCAGTAAATATTTGTGTTAATTTAGCAAAAGGTTTAAAAACATGAGAAAATCATGAGGAATGGAAGTATGGACTGAATGTGTTCATGTTTTCAATGTCTGTAGGCTAATTCATGGGTGTGGGATTTTGGTTCTCTCAGGTCTATGAAGGGGAGCTTGGCTCTTTTAGTGGATATTTTTCGGGATCAGATTAAAATGTCAGATTATGCGAACAGCACCTTGATATAAAACCAGCTCTCCTGTCTTTGCCAGACCTCCTTGAGCATTTGCTGCACGTCAAGTAAAACCAACTCCATTCTGGGTACTAGATAGAACCAAAATCAATGATGAGAAATCCTTTTCAATACAGAAGAGGAAGATTGTTCTTTTTTAAGAACTATGGAAGAGACAACAAGCCTCTTCACTTAAGAATCATGAATTTATGGGAACAATATACTTGTAGGGGGTAAATGTCTGATGGGGGGTGATTAATGGGTGTGAAAGGAACATGTTCATATAAAGAATCTGTACCATGGTGATGTGAGTAAGGAAAATTTTGGCAAGCTGCTATTGTATAAAACAAGAAATCCATCCTCAAGTTTTTACAGCTCTTGCTCAGCTGCAAGCACAAAATGAATCTATATTGCCAGATTCTGGTTCCTAGTCTAAAATAGAAAAACTGTTCAAACGCAGAAAAAAATATTTTCTCTTCATGGAGTAGGAGGGAAACAGAATGATAAGCATGGTTTTTTTAGGACAAAGGGAAAGTTCCTACAGAGCTGCCTTAAAGACACAGAATCATAGAATGTTTGGGTTAGAAGGGACCTTAAAGATCATCCTGTTCCAACATGCAATGTATATAATAATTACACACTTCTAAAATCCTATTTTCTATATGCAAACTTTTACACATACAGTCATGTTTGCTATTCTTCAGATTTGTCTCTTCCAGGGATTAGAAAATATTATGAACAAAGTTTCAATGACACTTCCAGAGTTTCTTTTTAGGAGATGTATAAAGTGTAGTTAAAATAAGAACTGTTTTAATTATATGTGCAGCATTAACTACTTGGACAAAGTTGTTTTCTGAAAAGAGATGTCCTGCAAGCTTTTTTAACCAGAAAATCAAATGAAGTACTTCCCCACTCTCTGCCAAAGTCTAACACATTAGGGAAGCATGTGTTTAAACGACGTCTATCAACAGCCTCCTCCTGCCTTGTGTTTTATCTGTTTGATAAAAAGTACTTCTACTTTCCATGCTCAGATAAAGGAGCAGTTCTAGTGTTTCTTATTTGCATTTTGAAATTTTTAAAGAAAATTACGTCTTTATTATTTTTTTTCTATTATTTCCTGGTACATTTCCTTCTTTAGAATTATTAATTGCGTCAAGTCTGATGGGTTTCGAGTTCTTACAATTTATAATTGGAAATTTACTTGAGAAAGAGAAACTAACACTCTTTCTTTTGCTACTCAATATTGTAAATTAAAACATTAAAAGTGAATGATGCAGCAATTTCTATGGATGTTTTAATTCTACAATTGATTTTGCTATGCACAAATCTTAATATAGAAAGAGTTTTGATTTGATCTGAAAATAATTTCCTTTACAGGTACAAACAAAAGCAGAAAACCAGGGGAGAGGAGGGAGCTCTTATATTTTCCCCCAAAGTATGGAGCCTATTGTAAATTTTTAAACATAACTCCAAATGACTTTGTGCTTCAGGAGCAATGACGACTTTTCCTCATGGCACAATGTGACTTATCTGATGTGACTGGGTGTTGTGGCCTCAGTGAGGCTTTAGCAAGACTCCTCTCCCCGTTTTTCTGTTCATGGTGAGAAATTTATCTTTTTGTCCGTAGGAGAAAGAGTAACTTTGTGGTTTAATAACCACAGATCAAGCATTTGACAATATCTGCAAATAAAGAAAATTCTAATAGAAGGGGAATTAAAACACTGTGGTTTTGAGCTTTTTATTCCTGCCTGTGATTTCCTTAAAGGACTTTCCATTACAGTAATGTTTTAACTAAAAATTAGTTAGGGATAGAATTTTCTCATACAACATAAAAATAATTTTGATCTATTAATGATTATTTTCTCTTTATAAAAGAGATAAATTGAGCTCATATAATATTTTGTTCTTTGGCCTCTGGAATCTATTTGATTAAACATTTTTCAAAAAGTTTATCTTGAATCTTGTCGAAGCAGTAACATACGTTTTCTTCAACCTCTTCATTGCGCCTAACAAATTTATTGATACAGCTCTCTTCCTTTGGATATGGGCTGCTGTCCAAAATACCTTACCAGTAAGATAACTATTCTTTCATTTATAACCTCAATTTCATTCTATTGTGTGACTTCTTGTGCATTTTTAGACTTGCAATATTCTCCTGTTTTCTGCTTGCGTTTGCCTTGGAAATTTTTTACACTGTTGTGATATTGCCTTAATTCTTCCTTTACTGAATATATTCATTTATCCCTTTCTGTCTCAGTTGAGTTTTAACACCTTCCCTTCCATGACTTAATTCTTTTATATATGCATTTTCTGTGTAAAACAGTTGCCTAAAATACAGTTGAAAACAGTTGTGAAATCCCAAAAAAAGGAGGAAAAAAAAAAGACTATTCTTCAAATATTAGTTTGTTACAATTTAGGAGTAGCTTAATCTTAGTAAGAAAAAAATAAAGTAAATATCTGCCTGTGTTGGCTCATGCTTTGTTTTTTCCCCTTGGATTTCAAAGCATGTGGGTTAAGTGTCTGGGACGTTGCAAGGTTGGAGACTGGTTTTATGGATTTGCAAACACTGTCGGTGATTAGGAGCAAATAATGGCATGCAATTACAAGGAGGAAAGTGCTGAGAAACACGTTTTCTAATAGACAGGGCCCTGGCTCTGTGAGATGAATTCAAGGGCTGTATCCTCTCAGGGTCTCACTGCAACCCCTGGAAGTTCCCAGGGGAAGTATCATCATTTTGCATAGAGCAGGCTGCACGCAAGGGAACTGCATTGTAAGGACAGGGAGGACGTCTCCTGAGCGTTGCCTGGATGGAACAGTCTGGTCCCTGCTAGTTGTTGTTTTGAGGCAGAGCTTGGTCTTCCTGAATATATTTCCATCAATGTAAATAGTTTAAGGATTTTTTTTTAAATAAACTTAATTCTTGAAACCAACAAAAATAACTTTTCTTTTTTTGTTTATTTTGTGTTTTGTTTGCTTTTTAAAGGTCACAACCTGGGATTGGACACGAGCTGAGAAAACATTTTCAGTTTATGAGACAATGTGCAAAATTCTCAAGGTATGATAAAAAAGTATAAAATAAATGACCACCTTGACAGACAAGAGCATAACATAAACTACCTTGCAGAAAGATATCTCTTTTTTCTCTTTAAAGTCAAATGTCAGAAGTCCTGGTGTCAATAGATACAGGATTGAACTAGAAGACATGGAAAAATTGGAAATAAACTGATTTTGACTAGAAAACTACCTTATTTCTCTATAATGCTGTATGGGGTTTACAGCTTCACTTTAATGTCACATTTAACTCGTGTAACATTTCTTTTTCTAATGGAGAACCTAAAGAAACAGTGAGCAGTTTGATTGTTTTCAAATATGTCGATGGAACAAATAGTAGCTGCAATGTGTGATATCACTAGGACTGAGAGCAGAGTCTTTAAATTATGCACTACCATTCTGAAAACTTATGTCTTATTTTTTCTATTTTCTTCAGTCTGCTTGAAGTGAAATAAATGGGAAAATATAATGACATGTGTTTAAAAAGTTAAATTTATGAGTAGCAAATTAAGTAAGAGCATTATTGTACATTATTTTTCATTTTTAATTTTTAATTCTGAATTCAATCAGAGTTATTTTATCTGGTCTTTTCTCGGTTTTAAAAATTGAAAAACAGATGCTCAAAATTTCTCAGATGAGAAGGAAAAGAGATGCTATTTTCTATTCATGTGAAGTGCTTTCTGCTTTATGTTGGTTTTGGGAGTTTTTGGGTCCAAATTATGTAAAAGGTAATTTTAACAGTTCTGTAGTTTTATCTAGGCAGAGGCAGACTAGTATCAAAAAGAAATATGAAAATACTATAGTTTTTAAAGTGTTTCCCACTGGGAAGACCTTTTGCTGTCATAAATGGTACATTTCCTAGGTTTTGTAGGTTACATAGATGCACTGTATTTACCTTAGGGAGGCAGATTTAAGTTGGAATGGCTCAATAAAACACAAAATTTTTTTACACTTGAGACTTCAAAAGAAAAAAACAAAACAAAACCAAGTTTATAGTCTGGAAAAGTCCTCTTTCCTAGCAATCTGAACAGAGGAGTGAAAAGTTTTCTTTTACTGCTGTATTGCCTGTGAGGTCTGGAGTCTTCATCAAGGAGTAGAACATCCCAAATGCAAAACATCCCATCACTGTGGTGTGTCCTTCAATTACCGAGCGTGTGCAAGTATCAGCTCCTTAGAAGTGCTTGTGTAGGAAGAGGAGAAACAGGACAAGTACTTCACTCTGTGAAGGCATTGCACTGAGGGTGTAAAAGAACAGTGCTCTAAGAACACAGTCAGGCTTTGAAAGAGTTGAAAAATACCACTTCTTACATACACTTTTTTCCCCCAGTCTCTTTGTAAACTCTGATTGCTTCAGGCCTTGGGCTTAATGCAATAAGCATCAAGGTGGCTGTTCTTTGTTAGAGAACTAAGTGCTTTGGAGCCAGGATGACTCCTCCTTATGACATATTCAAAGGGGTTTTTTATACTATTTGAACAGAAATTTATGTATTAAATTTTTATATTCTATTATTATATTTTATACTCTTTGAACTGAATGTGTGCCATATCATTTTCTGTATTTTAAAGGTCCTCCTTCTTTTCTTTTAGTCGTTTGCCTTTGTTGATGCTCTTCTTAATTCACTTGCAATTTTAGCCATTTTTCTTTTCCCCCCTTTGTTCTGTGTCTCCTGTATACCAATACATTGGTTTTTTGGTGGTTTTTTTTTTTTTTCATTTCTCAGCCATGTAGCAGAAGTTATGTCAGCCAAGGAGACAGTCCACAAAGCAGTAAAACCTAAACCAGTGCCTTCCTGTTGTGTAGAAGCACAGAAAAGAATACAAATATTCTGGGGTTTTTTTGTCATCCAGCCCTCCAAACTGTCTGGGAAGAGGTGTAAATCTTCCAGCCTCAATCTGTATTAACAGAGAGGCAATTCCAGCATAAGTAATATATGAATATAATTTATGTGTTTCTTTATCACTTTATTCATATTCATTTCTTGTCTGTAAATATGGTCAGGCTTATAAAATGCTGAAACATTTCAGACAGGCTCTTTAGCTGACAAAAACCTGTAAATAATAAAAACTGGAAGTGGAAAAATCATTGCAGTGGAATTGCAACTTAGGACATTGAAGCATTAATCTTCACCATATTCGAGTTTTCTACAGCAGGTGCTATAGAACTTAACTATGGTTTCACTAAATATAAAAGCAAATAAAACCAAGAAAAACAGCTTCCCATTACACTACTGCATTGAACATCTGTAGAAGCTCAAGGTTTTGTTCAGCTTTTATGCTAGCATCTTAAAAGTCTCCATTTAAGCAATGTGTGGGTTTTAGACCCATTTGAGCAAGCCTCATGGATATTACTGAACCAGAGGCCACATAAAAAAAAGTTACCCTGGTGTTTTGTGTTTTATGATTACCTTAAAACTTCTTCCCTTTTATAGTACCATATATATATAGTTCAAATGCTACTTTTGTTACAAATCTATTTGACTTGGAGAATGACACAGCTTCTCTGGCTAATACTCACTTCAAGTAGAAGGACTTGCAGGTAGGCTGTGCTAACCTTTGTACGAGTTAGCTCAGGAGTGAGAAGTAAGTAGTGCTTTAGAGTTAAGTGTTATCATTTACTAAGCAAAGTGTATCTGTATTACATGGTTTGCTTGTATTTGAATGAGGTATTTAAAAAAAAAAAGTCCACATTTAGACTTGCTTTCCTTAGGATGCAACTGTCACCCAAGGTAGCTGGTATTTTCTCATGTGTATACTGGCAATTTCATAACTGTCTCTCTTGTCATAAGGACAGAGCTTTACTTAATATGTCTGTAAGTATTTTTTCTCCATTTTCCACTCCTTAATTGTAACTAAATTTCTGATGGACTTCACAAGAACAAGTCTGGATTAGAGAGATTTACTACCCTAAGTTTGTCTTTTTAAATAGAATAGTATTTTTGCTCAGTTTGAGAGATTCCTCTGTTTTTCTTCATGACAGAAGTACAATAGTGGAGAATATGAACTCTCAGATTCTACTGAATCCATATTAATATTTTAGTGCTTCAGGATGAGAGAATAATTCCTCTTCTGGTAACAGTAAAAATATTAAAACAGTAAATAAATATGAATGTCTACACACAAGACTATGTCTGCTACAAAGTACTTAACTGATTTAATCTTCAGGAAGAGTATGTAGTCCAAAGACATTAAATAAAACCCAAAACTTGGCTGCTACCATGGCCAATGTTGTCTTTATATTTAATTGCATGTGTTTAGTGTTTTGTTGTTTTTTTTCCTCTAGTATCCATTCCAAAGACTCTGATTCCTTTCACAAATAGTATAGAAGACTGGCATGCCAGTTTCAGTGGTCACAGTTGCCTTAGTCTCAAGCAGCTAAAAGGCAGAATGTTCTGCACCTTATTCAGAGAAATCAGAGATTATGATGTGATTTATAGATAGTGGATTCATATTTATAATACTCATCAAATAAATCACTATTTTATTGTAACTGTATACTTTTTTCTTTTATTTTCTGTATTAGATTACAAAGAAAAGGAAGCAGAAGAAAGGTGTTAAGTCTCTATTCTAATTTGTTTAATTTTATTAGGACCTTTTAAGTAGCCAGGAAGACCCTTAAAATTTTAAGCATAAAAATAGACTTTAGAAAGCAGTCTTTTCACTGTGTGAAAACCAATGTTCCCAACAGAAATCCAGCAAAAGACCATTGATCCCCTCATTCAGTGTTTACAATTTTATGTAGTAAAAAAATAGAAAAGAAAAAACCCAAACCCTCATAACCAATCTCATACACTACCATAACAATAATGTAATATTAAAAAAGATTCTGTATAAAGTTTACAAACTACCAGATAAAAATACATATTACATAAATATGAAGCTCTTCATTGTCAAGATTTTGAGGATGAAATAATAATTTTTTACATGAAACCTAGGTAAACGAGTCTAAATCACGTTTTAATTTAATTGAATTAAATTATTCATTGTGAAATAATGGCAAACAGCAGTGGGCTATGTTTGATTCAAAAGGAGCATTTATGGAGATGCAAATAACTTAAGACCTGGGGGTGTAAATGCATAAATTGGTAAGCATATTAAATAATGTATTAAAAATTCAATAGGTCTGTTGATTAAGGGGTGGAAGCAGAGAGTAAACAAGGCACTGAAGAACTCTTTAACCCTAAAAGTAGGCAGGTAAAAGAAAGTGAGTAGAAATCAAAGTCAGGTGAGTTAAAGTGGCAAAGAAGGTAGAAACTGTAAAAGCTGTGCTGATTAGTCACTGAAAGGTGCCAGTAAGAAGATGATGTCATTTAAACCAGTTTTTTTTAATCTCAAGTTTATTCAAAGTTTATTCAGACTAATGCTAATGGGACAGTGACACTACCATGTGGATGAACATCTGTGGTCCATATTAAGAAGTTGGTAAGGCAAGATAATGTAATGATACCATTTTTGAGATTAAAATTTATCTACGAGTCAGTTTCAATAGAACTGCTGGAAAAATTTGCTATCAATAAATATTTCTAATATATTCTCCCAGAAGCTTGTTTAACCTTATCCTTTATTTTTTAATATATCCTTTATTCAACAGCCAACTAATTTTAATTTTGCAATTGAACAATATTCAATATTCCAGAAAAGCAGATAATTCTATCGCTAACTTCAGAAAGGCAGGTGGCCTTATCCTGTTCAGTATTTAAAAGCTGATTTAACTGTATATGTCTTTTACATACATGTCTCTTGATGTTTTAATAATTTTAACGTGTGTTTTGAGAGTGTTTGAATGTGTAAGTGTGCATAATTTAACAAGATTTAAGTACCTTAGATGAATTTCTAAATAGTTCAAATATTTTTAAAAAATTATGTATAGGGGGTAGGAAAAAGTTTGTTACATTTTTCAGGTAAATTATGGGGAATAACATAAGAAATTGCACTTCTCTGTCCTTTTTATGTCCTACTTATGTTCTTAATCTCACTCAAACATCTCTTTTAATTGCGAAAAAATGCTTTCTATAGTGCAGTCACCTGCCTCCTGTCTTCATTGTCATACAAAAACATTTGGAGATTCACAGTTAGAGCATAAAGCTTTATTCAGCATAAAACAGAAAACATATTCAAGTGTCAGATCAGCTCTGAAATGAAATGTGAGGATAACTGTGGAAGGCAGTCTATGCTGGCAACACATCCGGGTAGTGAATCACTGGTGTTTATAGTTAGTACCATTCACATCAGTGCAGCTATAATTTCCTTGCTATATTAATCAGGATCGACTTGGTGTCTCAGAAGACTTGTGATTCCTTCCTTATTTTAGCTGTTAGTATGTGTAAAATCCTCAAACGTAATTATGTTACTTTTTCCTAGTTAAATTGCCTGTAATTATGCTGTCCATTTCTAGTAAGTCAGGTATGGGAAAAGGATGATATAAAAAGGATACGAAACCACTGACAATGTTAAATGTATTCAGATAAATTTTAAAAATAATAAAAATAAATTTATAAAGTGCAGGTAGAGAATGTATTTTGTGGTCTATCATTCATATGGTTTATTCAATGGGGAGACTTGCATCCTGATGTGATTCCACTAAAATACTTCACACTCAAAATGCTTAAGAGGCAGAAGTAGTGCCTTTTATGAACAGGTTAATGCTGCATCCAAGGAATATTAGTTTTTCAGCCAGGGTTTCGCCAGGTGCCAGTTCTTGGAAAGAATGCTTAATTGTTGAGTATTTTAGTTTAAAACAATTGAAGTAATTTTAAGGCTTTGGTTTGCCTTCTGTCCTACTTTTAAGTGTATCTAATGTTTCCACAGAAAAGAGGATGTGTTCCCCCTCTAAACAGAATTACAGTTGTCTTCTAAGATAAGAGAAATACTAATAGTCATAATATCTCCATGTCCACTGGCATCAAGGCTAACACTAAGCTGGCTTCAGTTAGGCCATAAAGAAAACTTCTGTACTGGAATAGAGCTCCTGACAAGGCCACTGAATTTCCACCACTGGATCCTTTTAAGTGTAAGCTTGGTGTGGCTGCTCCTACCATGCATATGGATAGGCAATAAATGGCTGCACCTCTGGCCAGATCATACATGTTTTCTGTGATTCTGTATGTGATTTCAGTTTGTTTCTCCTCAACATGTACATAGTTACACAATCCCTAATCCATGTGAATCTGGATAAATTTAATGGGCCCTGTGTGTTAAAGGTGTTGATGTGGATGCCACTCTGCAGCACCATGTAAGAGTCTTTCCTGAAAGCAAAGAGGCACTGTTATTACGTGCATGATAACTACCACTGTATAAAGGCTTGTTCATTTTTTGTTTGGTTCAGAAAGGAAGGACAAACAATATTTGAAATGTAAACTTATTTAATAAGGCTTTTCATGTTTCCTGTTAACTTTTGAGAGGTTTCTCATTTTTTATTAACTCCCCCCGCTCCGCCTCCGCCTTTGTCTGACATTTCTTATGCAATATTAATATAAACTGTCACCTTTTGGGTGAAAAATAAATGACTTGTGTTGGGCTGGGGCTGCCAATCTCAGAGTCTGATCCTTCGTTCTGGAAGAAATAACAAGATAAACACACAGAGAAAAACAAAAAATAACAGATACAGAAAATAAATTTTTAAATGGCTTCTGCAACCTCTGTTTCAAAAATTGCTTTTTGTTCCCTGTCTAGTTATGAGAGTGACAATGCTCTTGCAACATCCTTGAAAAGCAAAGCCAAATTAAATTTTAACATAAGGCAAAGGGAATGTTGAAAAAGAGCAGAAATGAGGTGCAAAATATTAAGGATACTTGGGAAAGACAAGTATTTGTCTTAAATCCAAGATACTTGAGATTTATCTCCAACTTGAGAAGTTTCCCTCCATTGACTTAATCTAATCAGACTATTTCTAAAGATTGGAGTGATTCAGTATTGTATTAACTAATATAGTCTGACTCTCCAATATTAGTAGATTTTTGTGTAACAGCTTTCTCTAATTTACCAATTTTCTCTTATTTTTTTTGTCACTGACTTCAATTATTTGAGTTTTTTCCTATCTTTATTTCTGGCTATCATTATACTTAAATTTAGCTTGAGATGCTGCAGTTTTATCTCACAAAGAATTTTTGGCTCTAGGCATTCATGCAACAGTGTTAATTCTGGATTTTTCACTGGAACTGTGTCCCAAACTTTATATGAAATAAATTGTTCCTGTCTCAGGCACAGCTATTCAAAACTTCATTTGGTGCATTCCCTTCTTAGTGGAGGTCTAAATGTTAATTACTTTCAACAGCCAGAGCCAGCAGTGAAACCAGAAATATTAATTTCTTAAGAAAACTTCATCTTGTTATTTCATTATAGGACTTTTTTTACCACAGTCCCTTTTTAGTTTTTTTCTTAGCACTATTAGCAAGTACATGTAAAATATTTTTTTACGTATTTGCTCAAACATTTTCTGACATACTGATATTCAACAAAAACGCTTTTCATTGTTCTACTCTAATGTACTCTCACCTTGACATAATTTATTGAGAAGCTATTTGAGTAAGGAATTCTATCCAAAAAATAAAGGAGGCTAAATAAGAAAGAGTATGCAGTCAAGTAGATAGTTCTTTTAATATCATAAGTATTCAGCTTGGTGGGTAGTTTTCAAAACTTTTATTCAATCAAGTTTAATTAATTTCCTTCCAATGTTTGTGTTCTTCACAAGGGAAACCCGTAAAAGATCTTTTCCTGCCTTTAAAACAAATAAATTTAAAGTTGGGGGCAAAAACCCAAACACAAAAAACAACAAAAATGAGAATGAAAAGAAATTTTCTTCAATGTAGTTTCTTTTTCCACTTCTGCTGTTGAGTCAGGAAACATAAAGTATCCTGTTCTCACTTACCATGGCCACTAGGGTAACAACTCCTAACAGCTGGAAATACAGAGAAGGTTCTCTTCCTATACACCATGGAGATGCAGCATGTTCAGAATGAAATCTTTAAAATGGTAAGAGTCAAATTTTGCCCAAAAAAACTAAGTTCTATTGGTAGACCTTAACTTTTCTTCCCAAGGGCAGCAAAAGTGTTTGTGTCTCTGATTCAGCCATTGCTAGTCCAAAGAATGGAAGTCCCAGAGCAGCCAAAAAAGCAAATTTAGGGGCTGATGCTTCTCTGTTTATTTCTTTCTTTTTAACTTGGACAATTAAATTTAATTCATGTTTCTAATTTATTTTACAGAACTGATTTAGCTGTTTTAACTATAATTTAAAATGCAACGATATCCCCAGGCAGACAACTAATGAGAAAAAAAAAAAAACCAAGCTGCAATTATTTAAATTTGAGAAACTACTTTAAAAAAGAGTCAGAATGAAAAAATGGGATCACTCTTTAACACTGCTATCCCTTATCATTATATTTACTCTTATGGGATCTGTTTTAAATTTAACTTCCAGCAAATAATGTCTCATAGTCTGGAGAGGTAAAAAACCTTAGTAACTCTCCAAAGAGATGATTAGTACATTTTTTGTATCTGTTTGTAATTATACTCATCTCTGATTTCTCTGTAACAGAAAATAACCAAAAATGCCTCCCCAGAAAGTATTAGAATAATTTATTTTCTCAAAAGATTAGTTGATTTTAGGAACATTTTGAAAATTTTCCTCATACGGCAAAAAAATAAACAAGTTTCTCAGTAGAGTTCATTAAGAAATTGACACAATTATGGCACTGACTCAGAGGAAACCTCTTTTCAGACCCTTGCTCTGATTCAGATGAGGGTCTTCACGACTGTCTTTTAATCGGGCACAATAGGAAATTAGTTTTCCTATTCAGGAAGAACTGAAAAGTGAGTCAAGCATACTGCTGAACCTAATGGAATACGAGGAATGAGCCTTTCTATTTCTCTCTAGCAATCGTATCTTTCTAATGGAAATTTAATCAAAAGTAAAATTTATCCTGCAACCATAAACAGTTTTTCCCTTGAGTAAACAAACTTTTTTGTAAAATCTGAACATCAAGGTATATTCTATCCAGTTTTAGTTTGGCTTCAATTTGGTGTTTACTTAAATGTGTGTATAAATATATATCTGCAATTTCAATGTCTTTTTTATGCTTCTTAAAAATAAAAATCAGAAGGGTACAAATAAGATGAGCTATGTACAAACACATGCCTTCATGGAGATTTTTCATTTATTACTTGAGTAATGAGGATATGTTGGAGAAGCTGTATCTTTTTTTCACTCTGGAGTGAATCTTTTCCGTGCTGCCTGTAAATGCTATTAGAATCATCACCATAGCAACTAATGGTGATGCTCAGGCAAAATGTTCCCAAAATTCCAGCTGAAGAAGTAGATCATTATATGCCCTTAGAAAGAGGGATTTTTGTTTATGTAGCCAGAACTGATAGGTGAAAGGAGACACAAATAGTAAAACAATCAGGGCACTGATGCCAGCAAGTTTAAAGGCATGATGTGATTCATTTTTACAGTTGCTTTGGAGTTGTTGCATGAGAAAATGCTTTTTATCTTCAGAGAATTTAGATGCTAGGTTTGAATCTTGATTATGATAGGACAGATTTCTTTTGGCAGAACTGTCTAAACTACTGAACAAAGAAAACAGGTTTTGTTTGTTATTTATGTGTTTTGAAGAACTATTATAATTAATATGAGAGACATGAATATGTATCTCCTTTTACAGCTGAAATAGAATTTTCTTGAAAGTTAACATCTATTTTGTATATGTAAGATGGTTTTGAACATCTTACATGAATTGTTGTTCATGTCACAAACTGCTCACCAGTGTCACTAACATTTGCAGTTCCGTGGAAAAATATATATGCCGCTCTGTATATTACATGTAACTTCATAGGTAAATCAGACTTCCATGAAGTTCTTGAGCACCTCCTGGGTAAAAATCATGCCATGAGCATGAAAGTGGCAAATATAGCTTTGTTTTCTGTTGCAGAGAGCTTTGTAGAATAGAAGAACTCAACTCTTATTGACGATCACAAGAGGTGAGGGCCTCATGCATCTTAGCAGATTTAAATAATAGCCAAAATATGAGTATTTCATGCACTCATCATAGTTAAGATGGAACAAAGTTAGTAATCAAAAAGAAATAGTGCTGCTACTGGAAAGAGCAGTCTTTCAAAAGAGGAGAGATTACCCCTCCATAAGAGAAGGTGAAGTCACCATTTAGTGATAAAGAAGCTTTCTGCCTTAATTTGGAAGGACCTGCCTAATGAGCCATGCTTAGTTCCCATGGACAAATTTATTACTCTCACTTAACATGGATATCATTTTTAATTAGGCAAGCAGGAGTCATACTATCCTGTCAGCAGAGATGCTGGATTACCCTGAAGCTGGGTGTAAGCCAATGTCTTTTGTCGTAGCCCATCCTTCAGCAAGACTACGTTCCTTCTAGTGAGAATTAACATACTGTTCAAAGTTTTGTGTGTGTTTCTCTTCAGAGAGTTCCATTAATTCACAACAAAAGCATCAGGGGCAAGCGGTACAGCTAATCATTATCAGTATGAAAGAATTCTTTAAAAAATCAAAATGAAATTGGCTCATGTCCATCATTGACTAGTAAGTGAATATAATAATACAGGGTCATAGCAGATTCTTAAATTGGTAGAATGACATTTATATTTTAGTTGAAGAAGTGGTTTAGTAAAAGTTAATTAATGAAGATTCCTGCTTCATGCAGACCTGGTTTTGAGACTCCTGAAAAGTTTTTTTAAAAAATTTTGGATTTTTTGGACAGTTCCAATTTGGATTTCTTAAAAAAAAATAAAATTAAAAAGGCCTTTAAATTCCTCCCCTTATAAGGGCATTTGGCTATCTTTTAGCTTTATCTACATATTGTTTTGTCCAGTTATCTATTGTACAAGTCAATAAATTCTGTAAACCTAGAGTACAGATTTTTAATGCTTGAGAAGAAATGCAAAACTAAAGGAAGATCTTGCAGAAAAATCAGAAAAAGTTGCAGAAGCACTACTAAAGGGAACCTTGTACATAACTATTTTTACAAGTACAATGGAATACTGCTAATTAGGAAAGGAGTACTTCATATGTATGTTAGCAATTTTAGAAAAACTAAAATACATAATTTAATGTGTTTGACTTACACTTCTCCTATCATGAACCCAACCATAGATGTTGATATCAAAATCACAAGTATATATATTAGAGCTAACCAAAAATTGAAATTATTATTTGGTTAAATTATTATTTCTGGGGAAATGTTGAATTTTGTTTTCATTCTTAATAGGAACTTCACAGAATGTAAATTCCAATAATAAATGAGTCCATTATGTGTGTTGTTTGTCACAATATAATATAGTAGTTGAAATATTGTAAACTTTTTATATGCAAAATACTTAGGGGAAATAATTCCTAATACTGATTAGGTTTTTCCTAAATCAAAGCACACTCTCATCTTCATATGTAAGTAGCAAAATCTTGGATAATTATTGTAGATCCCATTTAGCTATATTTTTTTGTCATCTAGATTTGATTAATGCATAGTAAAATCTAGTACAGTTATTACTAGCAATGTTGATAATAAAATAAATAATTTTTATTTAATCACTTCAAAGATTAAAAATCTCTCCAGAGATTTTTGAATTTTTCAAATGCTTTTTAACAGAGGTCAGTCTCAGCAAAACTTCTAACTTTTTGTTTTTCACAGTCTGCACAATAACTCTTTTCTTTTTCCTAGACAGCATATTCTTCTCAATAGGAGACAAAAAAAGCTTGTAAGACTGGAAGAGTGTAAGAGTGTAATTTAAAAGCATCAAACCTTAGCTGTGCCCAGCTAAATAGATATATACATTCTGGAACTAAGCCATGCACTGTTCTCACTCCCATTTGAAAACAGGGGTTATTACTTCAGTTATTTTAAAGCCAATGATTTCTGTGATCCCATACATTCGTGTTTCAGAAAAGCTTTAAGAGTCTGAATTACTAATAGTTACTTGCTCTCTACTAACTGTTGTCAATAATAGGTAAAGATGAGTTCAAAATATTTTTATTTTCTTCTGATGTAGCGATAAAGAACTACAACCTTCCCCAGGAAATAGATGTACCTTACACATGAGTCTTGCCATGCTCCATGGTGAATATGTCCTTTGGATTGTGGGCCAACAGGCCCATTCAGTCAGGTTTAGCTCTGGAAACAGGGAGTTCAAGACCCCGTTTAAGATCTGTTACACAAGAAGTACTGGAATTCTAAAGGAAGTAGCTTTTCTGCCCTGGTGGAGTGAAGGTTTTCCAGTGCTTTTGCTCATCCAGAACTGAGATTGTTTAGCCTGGAAGAGAGAAGGTTTCAGGCTGAACTTACTCTGGCCTTCTAATATCTAAGGGGATCCCTAAAGAAAGATGGAGAGAGACATTTTCAAGAGCATGTAGTGACAAAACAAGGCAGAATGGCTTCAAACTGAAAGAGAGGAGGTTTAGATTAGATGTTGGGAAGAAATTCTTTATTATGGGGGTAGTGAGGCACTGGAACAAGTTCCCCAGAGAAGTTACAGATGTCCCATCCTTGGAAATGTTCAAGGCCAGACTGGATGGGCTCTGGGTAACCTGACGAAATAAAAGGTTTCACTTAAGGTGTTAGAGCTGGATGATCTTTAAGATCCCTTCCAACCGAAGCCATTCTATGATGCTGTGTTTTGTTGCTACACATATTCACAAGGTTAAACATTTGTCCCAGCACTGCTGCTCTGTGTGCTTTGAGGCTGTGTGTGCAATGGACTGCAGATGTCATTAGCAATAACCTGGATATTATAACATCTATTTTGAATGCTGGTCAGAACATACTGAGAAGAGAATTGATACTTCAGTTTTAGAAGAAGGGTCTGAATGAAAAGGAAAAAAAAATGGGGAAAAAGGAGATACCAAAAAAGAGACAAAAGTTGTTTCTGATAGGAGATAGCCATTATTTAACTACACCTAACTGGTTCAACTACACATCCTTGTGAGTATTTGGAAAAAAAATCTGGAAGAAGATGCTTTGTTTTTTTAGAGGTGCTGTCTTTTAAGATCAAACATGTTCATGCTGAATTTTTCATACATGACAACACTGTAGGGCTACTAAGCTTAGCACTTGATGGAAGTAAGTAAGGAGATTTTTTCCACAGTGACTGGTCATTTTAAAATCCTAGCAATTTATTTCAGTCGTGATGATTCCAAAGAGAGGATATGATTCCTCTGTAGCTGATTCTTCTAGAAATTGTACAGCAGGCTTCAACCAGAAACATTAATGAATGCATGCTGTACTGGCATTCTTAAACAGATCTGTCACATTTTTACTGAATGAATGGAAAGGGGAAAGTAGTGCTTGCACTCCCATTGCCTGCTTGTATACCTGAGAGCAATAGTTTCAGACAGATTCCTGTTTTATATGTTTTGTTCTCAATCAGCTTTTGATTCCTGGTTCTATGCCCCAGGGAGAGCTGACTTGAACAATGTAAACTTCTTTTCCAGCTTGTATCAGCTGGTTGTGCTCCCCTTGGTCTATTCAAGTTGTGTATAACCAGAAGGCAATACTGTCCCATGAGTCTCCTTTACTGAACTTAACTCTGCCCTTTGCTATGGGGTAGCTTTGTAGAAATTGCATACAGGCTACTTAAACCCAAATCTCCAGATGTACTGGCAAGGACAGCTGGTGAGCTTATGACTTGTGGCAACTTCTTTGATGTATCAGGGACTAAATTAATTAAACCTGCTTCTGCAAACCTATTTTTCACAAGAACAAGTTACATGCCAAAATTTTAGCATAAAGCAACTTTTATATAAAATAAATAAATTTTTAAAAATAATTGAAAACGTTTTAATGAATGTATTTCCTGATTAACTTGCTTATCCTTTGGTTTAGTATTGATTACAAAAGCTAGCAATCATTAATTATTAAATATTTATAACCTGCTATCCATTGTATCATGTTATGTTGGAAATAAAGCCAAAAGTAATTTTCTCCTCCAGGACCAAAGCCAGCAACCTAACCCTGGGGAGCCACTGTAGTCTCTACTGGCAGTATCCATTTAAAGCCCTATTGTATGTTGGATTTTGTAAGCCTCCAGAAATATGAATTTGTTTTCTCTAGCCTCTGTAAAGAAAGTAGAACATAAGGACTTTTCATACTTCTTAAAATAAATATATTCCTTTGACCAACCTTCCAGAATAGTGTCTGTAAGTCCAATAGGTCAGAGAAGCTGATATTTGTGTTCCTCGTGTGAATAGAAAGTGGAAAACTTTCATAGAATGTATCTAATCTAAAAGTGTATAGCTGGTTACATTTTTGAGAAGTGATTTTTTAAAATATTAATGCCTGAGATATGCTGTTCTGTACCATTATGAATACAGGCATCCATTTAAAATCATTGAAATGTCTATGTTTAGACCAAACCCCTGATTTTCAGTTCCTCAGCAACTGTGGTTACTCCTGTCATTTAAAATGCCATTTAAAAATGCTGAGTTTGAGGCATAAATGTCTGCAATTAAAAATATTAATTGATGTATGCCAGATTATATAACTTCAGGTTTTCATCAGGACAGTGATCTACTGGACCGTCGGAAACATTGCTTCAGTGTCCAGTCTGAATCTGGAGAAGATCTTTACTTTTCTGTGGAACTAGAGTCTGACCTAACACTATGGGAAAAAGCCTTCCAAACAGCAACTTTTTTAGAAGTTGAACGGATACAGGTGAGAACAACTGCCTTGGTGACCATCTTTTGGTACATTAACAAATTAGACCCATATGAAATAATGGCGTGATTTAAGAAACATTATGACCTTCTGCAGCTCTCAAATTATTACTCTTTTATGTAAGTAATTGCTTTTGCTGATCTCAAACAGCTTGCAATCTAACCTTCAGAAGAGGCCACCTGAAATACCATCTTTGAGTTATTATGACAATGTGGTACATATTTGTTAACTGAAGTTCATGGACTGACAAGGAAAAACAATCTATGGATCAGGGACAAAATCCAGCTGTTTAGATATTCTTACTGACTTACATGCTACCTTATTTGTTACTGAATATCACAAGAGTTGCAAGAGTTAAGTTGTCCTTTTAATACCAGGAATGAGAGTATACTGAGTGCAGTATTTATTGGATACAAGCAAGAACAAAAATTGTACCTCAAATGCAGCATTCTTTCTTCACATATTTCTTGTTCTTTTTGTATTTACTCTATTGCCAGATGACAGTGCAGAGATGGAAAACATTCAAATGCAGATTACTAGTGACTTTTTATAGCAAAAATATCTATCAGTCTATTTAAGGATAACTTCTCACCTGACCAAAAAGTCATGACTTTTTGACTTAAAAAAGGAGAAGAAAGCCACCCACCGCAATTATAATTCACCTAATCCCAATTTTATTGATTTTCTAATCATGAAATATACATGGGGTTAGAACAGCTTTAGTTGATGTTGGCAGGAGTTATACACACCTACCCGAGCCCTGTTAGCATATTAGCCTGTGCAAGTATTGGCTCACACGTTTCCCGTGTCCTCCTGGGAATGGAAGCACTGACATGTTTTTATTCAGACAAACTGTTAGTTAGTTATATATGAGCCCTTTTCTGACCTGCGAACCACCACATGCAGATGGACTGAATTGGTATATACTAATGAAGATCCAATTTGCAAAAATGACACTGCTGTCAGTTTTAATCCACAGAACCTTTGTTGCAAGAGGAGTCAGGGGAGGTTCAGCTTTCCTCTTTTAAAATCATCTATGCTGTTACCTTGTATAGAAACTATTCTTATCCTTTAAGCTGTACTTGCATGCTGGAAAATCTAACACTAGGTTTTCTGTGTAAAACTTGCAATAATACTTCTCCTCTGCCACTAAATATTTGAAAGTTTTTGTCTTTCTGATATAATTCACTACAACATACTTTATAGAAGCACTGCTGTGCCATCAGTAAAAGACCATATGGCATTTTTCTTGAATAACTTTTATCTCAGAAGCCACTTCATATTTGTTCTGCTTTCAGATTGATTCATACTGTAGTATTCCTGGTTTAGACTTCTTTTTGGGTTTTAGAATTGCATTTTTTCAAAATTGCCCTCATGCTTCTCCAAAATCATTTACTTTATAATCTTAACCTCAGATTCATCTTAATCTTTTCACTTTTTTTTTTTTTCTTCTGATGTTCAGTGTAGCAATTAAGAACTCAAAGTAATGATTTCCTGATTGATTGATTGATTGATTATAGCAGATCTGTGAAAGTGGACAAACAGGCTACTCATGATAGAATATTATTGTGGAACATGCACTTATTATTTCATCTCTTTTTCTTTATTTTGTATATCTTGATTTGGGAAAAAACCAAGATACTTTTAATATAACTGGGTTTGGCCTCATCATTTTTCTTTCAGCAATCCATTACTGCTTTCATCTACCAACCCGCAGATGCAGATAAAATCTGGTGGTATAATTTGTTTCCAGCAAGTTCTTTCATTGCTCTGTGAGAAATAAGGGTGACAGGTTCAAAATTAAGGTATCAACTGTACATTTTTACTAAAAATTATGGTTTATGCAATCATTTTGATATGAATATTCATTTTTAAAGTGAATTCTAATCCAGTAGGTTTGTTTTACAATAATATAATATAATTTTGAAACTATAACTTCAGTTTAAAACTACCATTTAAAGTTATTCAACTTCATTATGTGCTACTCCATAATCATGCAAATAGTAACTCTTCCTCAATGGCTCTAACCACCAGAAGAGGTTAATCAGAGACCAATTCTAATCTAATTCCAAAGAATATATAAAGAATTCAAATATTTTTAAAATTAATTACTATAAATATATAAT
>VWZU01010101.1:497118-540365 GCA_013397095.1 Sterrhoptilus dennistouni
ATATAATGAATTGTGTTTCAACCTAATTCATAGCTTCTGCTAGAGGTATGTCTAAACCAAAAATTAAACAGTTGTTTTTTCTTAGAAAAGAAATGTATTAGAGGAGGCATAGTCAAATTGATAATAGTTTAGCAATAATATGGTACAGTGATACAGTGGTGTCATTTTGGAGTGTTACAGTCACTCTTTAATTAGTTTTGTAATGTAGTAAGTGATGATAATCCATTTTCGTAATTACCTATTAAAAAGAGTTGAAATTAAAATCCTTTTTCCTTACTCTCTCAGAGCATTGTTGCATGAAGAATCTGAGACTCCTATATTTTGCAATATTATATATAATTGTATAATTACTGTCATATTCCCTTTGTGTTCCTGCTACTTTAAGCTCTTTCAACCTCTTCCATCATGTTTTTTTTTCTTGATGTCCTTGCTTGTATTGTAGTTGTTTGTTCTCTAATGTAAGGATTACCATGTAAGCTGTTTTATGTTGCAGTGCTTTAACATGTTTTCACTGAAGTTTGATCGGAGTTTAAAAGTCTGAATTGTCTTATAGTTCACTTTGTTTCAGCTTCAGAGATGGCTTACATGAAGTTCACAATATATTGTTCTTTCCCTAATTTAAATCATGTATGTTGAGGGAATAGTTTCTAAGGAACAACTTTGAGTTGTCTCCTTCAGCCTCTGCCTGACCCATTGAATTATTAATAAACCAAAGTTAACATTCTGTATTCTGTGGAAGAACAGCAAATGACTGCTGAAGTGTGTTCTGCTTCTTTTGGGAGGGGAATGCTTCAGTTCTGATAAGATTTTCATGAATTCTTGTGAGAAATCAGCAACCAAAGCCAAACATCCACAGTATATATTATTCATAGCCACTTTAAAAGTTTTTAAATGTTAAATGTGTAAGAAAATTCAAATTATCATGTATATTAATACAATTTTTGCCTTTCTGTTTTCTCCAAATATCTGAATTAAAAGGCAACCGAAAGAAAATAAAGATGAGAAAAGTCTTGAGAGAGTTAACTAGTGTCTGGAAGTTCACATCCCTACTCTGACCTGTTACCAGAATCATGTGCAAGTGGATACAACCTGCAAAAACCAAGAGACATTATTCCCCAAGGAAACTAAATTCTCACTGTCCAAAGATCTTTTTGTTATTTTCACGTTTTTTCTTCTCCAAATTGTTTTGAGCATCATAGTCTGAGGGCATAGAATGGTCTTTTATATATAAGTAAAGAAGAACTAAATAATCAGCTGCTACCAGTGATCTGAGGTTTCTTCCTGCAGATAACTATACCGAGCTGAACTAGATGATATTTCTCCACAAATCTGTGCTCTGCCTTTTGTAGAAATACTCTTCAGTCTTAGCTTTTTCATTACAGCCTTTAACCAAGGCTGGTGTGTCCTGTTTCTCATGAATCTGAAGTTCCCAGTGAGGCTAATTAACCAGGCATGGTGCTGGGGTGAGGCAGAGGGAGCTGTGCCAGCTCAGAATGGTGCTGCAGTGCACACTGGAGGTTGGCCTCTGCTGTTGGGGTGGGAGGTTAGGTAACTTTAGATGACAGTACATATTTTAAATCTGATACACATTTTATTGCCAAATTTAATTTCTAGTAAAGGCTCTAAGTCTGTTCCAGCTCTTGAACATTAACAAATAAAAATGAAATTTGTATCTTGTAAGGTGTTTGCAAGATAATTCCACAAAACCGTACATTTTTTGCTTTGCATGCAAAACTTAAAAATTTTTGCGTATGTGACTTAATTAACTGTAACGATGAAATATATGACTTTACACTTTTTTTTTTTCCTGAGATAGTACCAAAGGCAATATCCTCTTCTTTTTCAGCAGTGATTTACCATCAAATTTTACAGATTCATAACAGCCTTATTGAATAGCTGATGAAACAAAAAAAAAAAGAAAAATCCACTTTTATTTGTTAATATAAACACTAAGTATGTGTATGTAATTTTCTTTCATTGCATTTTCTATTTAGAGGCTGTTAATGCACCTTTCAGCTTCTTGTGTTCTGAGGAAGATCATCTAGAATCCAAAGAGCCCACCCAAAGAATACATAAGTAAAGGATTGTGATTTATCCTTGATAATCAAAATGCCAAAAATAATCATAGGTTATTTTGTAATACTTACAATTTGTAACTCACATTGTTCCCCTGTTTGTACTTTATATTTTAATTTTGCTGACACATTATAGGCTGTGGAAGTCTTTGTTCTCATTTCATAATTTTAGCGGCTACAACAATATTTGAAGAGTATAGCTGTATTTCATTTAACCTGGAGTGTAAAATGTCTATAAAATAAGAATTTCTTTAAAGAACTTACATCTGATTTGCAATAGTTTTAGGGGGTTTTTACATAATTTGTGATAAAAAAGACAAGTCTGTCATTTTGTACCTGAAGTCAGCCTTCAAGCACAGCAGTAGTTTTGATGCTGAAAATTACACTTATAAATGTCTCACAGCGTGTATTAAAGTGTGATGTTATGGAAATAAATAGAAGCATATATTTGAAAACTGTAGAATGATAAAGTCTTTCAGAATTCCAAGATTTCACATAGAAACCTTTGAGATATATTGGTCTATCTGAAGCAAAAAAAAAAAAGATATTTCAGATAATTCCTTTAGCTGCTAAATGGTATGAAATACTAGCTTTTTCCCTGAGATTTAGGACAACAGAAAACGACAAGAAACAGTGTACCAAAGAGATACTTTACATATGTTTGTTGTTTATTTCTTTTCTTGAAAAGATAAAAGGAATATATTAATCTTAAAAGTTGTTACTGGGTATGAAAAGCAAATAAGCAGGTTTGAAAATAATAAATTTTTCCTTTTAGAAAATGTTATTAGTAAGCCACTGAGGCAATTCTGAGCCTCTTTCATTTTTTTCCCTAAAGGAAGTGAAGCCTTTTTTCATATGACTTAGACGACTTCATCGCTGATAAAGATCCTTTGATTTGAAATACACTGACAAAAAAAAAATGACATATTTACACACCAATGAGTTATTTCTGATAATAATTTTGGGATACATAAACATTGGAATAAAGACTCAGAAACAGTGGTCCTAGAAAAATATTTTCTTCTGTGGTAACTGCCTTCGCTGATTATTCTTTTACAGTGCAAGACGTATGCCTGTGTTTTAGAGAGTCATCTTATGGGACTTACCATCGACTTCAGCATGGGCTTTGTCTGTTTTGATGCTGCCACAAAGGTAAAATTCTAAGAAATTTTTTTCCATCACATGTTATTATTCCTCAATTTTTCTAATATTTTGAGATAAGTAGTACATCCTCAAAATGTCCTTGTCTATAGAAAGAGATCATCTCTTCTCAAATGTCTCATGCTTTAGTCTAAATTTGGGACTGATTTTTAAGTACGTGAGAGAGAGTATTCTGTTGTGTGCTTGTTATTGAGAAGTCGATACTGGTACCAATCTGAAACAAGCATCAGATCTTTATTCTTTAATTTCACATGAAAGCCCACACTGATTCAGCTCGATGGTTTGTTTTGCTGGTGTGTCCTTGATTTTGAGAAAAGATAATTTTCTTGGTTTCAGTCTTATCTGTGAGCTTGAAAATAATCTTCCATTCTCTTCTCTTGTTTCGTGGGAAGGAGTGTGTGCTATTACAGCAATTCTACAATCCCCAGTTTGTATTTTAGCTATTATTGTTCAGGTGTCTGTAAAAAGATAAATCAACCATAGTCTATATGTCTCACCTATCAGCTCTTCCTCTCAGCCTTAAAAGTTCAGTACAATTGATGAAAGAGTTTGCTTTATCAAACAAATAATATGGAATCAATTTCTATATTATATTATTGCACATCCAAGTCTCAGTACAATCATTGAGACCCTGAGTATGATATATGTTGACATTTGCACTAATTGCTGGCAGGTCCTAAAATGTGCTCAGGCTTTATTGCTACTACTCAACACTGCTGTTAATGGTAGAATCTTTCTTCTGAGTTCCAATTCTCTTCAATACCTGTTTTCCTTTGAGACACTGCAACATTGCCACCACCAACTGCTGAAAATGCCTGTGAGACTCCAGAATTTGTTCGTATGCTCTATCTTAAGTCAACTCTTCCAACCTCATTCCTCCACTAACCCAAACCCTTTTACTCTTCTCAGTCCATTCTGTTTGTTTACACAGTGATGAATTTTAAATTCAAACACTTCTGTAACCTTGTTTCTTTTTGTTAAGCAAATATCCTTGTATAATTCATCATTGAAATGTGACTATCAGTTTAGAAGGCATTACGCAAAAAATCAGTACAACAAAATTAAAATGCAGTAGCTCAGTAAAAAACAATGCCGTTTTCCCCCACACCCCCATAATATTTTTATGTATATATATAAAAGTATAGGAAAGAATTTATTTTGAATATCTAACCTAAATGTAACCTTTCAGTTTGAACCCATTGCTTCTTGTATTATATGTACTGTATTGTATGTTAGAATAAAGCATTGCACCATGAATTAAAAAAAAAAGACATTGTTTTGTTAAGTAATCGGGTGTTAGGGAGTGTGAGATTAGGATGGCAGTTGCATTGGAAAAGAAAAGAAACAATACAATGGAAAGCAACAGAATCCATTGCCAAGTGACTGCTACAATTAAAATTGTCAAACAAGCCATAAGGTCAAATGTCTGAAATCTAAGTGGGTCAACCACATTTTAGTGGGTGCTCCAATAGGAAAAGCATTACCTAGTCTCCATCATTTTATGGAAATATGAAAATTGTGATGCTCTTAACCAAAAATTTATTGAGATATCTTTATTATAATGATGACAATAACTGTACAGATGCAAGATATTTAATGAATTCACAGAATTTTCATGGAAACTAGAACACAAAAACCTTCAAAAACAAAGTAGCTTTGGAAACAAAATAGTTTCTGAGTACTCTGGTCTTATATTTGGTTGCAGTGCTATCTTCAGTAAATCTTCAGGCAATGTCAGTCGTATACTTAATACCGTGCTCATGGTATTTTAAGTTTTATTTCTTAATTACTAATGAATCGACTGTGAACTGTCTTTATAAGTACATAATTGCTAATAAACTGAAATGAAGGAAGCCAAGTTCAGTTAACTCATGATTTTAACAGTTATTCAGTTATTCAAATGTTCCAAGCCATGCCACAATATTTAGATTTTTTTTCTTCCTCTCACATTTTAAGTAAGTGAATAGATTCTGTCCAACATGCCTGAAAAATTGCATTCAAAATTTCACAACTGTTCTAAACCCCAAATTCCCCCCCACTTTTCATGAACAAGTGTATGGAGGGTAATGGCTCTCATTATGTTTATGATTTCCAGACAAAAGCCTTACAGCCCTGTATAGGCTTGTTTCCTTGTTTGCTGTCAATTAATCTTCAAATAATACTTAACTATGTAAATTGAAATTAGTGGTTAAAAACTTTCACCTGTGCTAAATATATTTCAAGTCAAACATCTTAATTAGATAAAAAAGCATTGTTTCTCTGTCTGCACAGACCTATGATAAATATGAGTACACAAAGTATTAAACTGTTACTCAGAAAAAATCTGTACTGTGATGTGATTATAACAGCCCTGTCATAAATCACAGCTGTTTCTGCTGCATATTCTCTGCTTTCATTTTCTGACTGATAACTCATGGAGTCAACAGTAGTTTGTCATTTAGACTATTTTGGTATGATGCTTCATAACAAGCCATTGTAATTTCCTGAAAGTAGACTGAACAGTTTTTAAGACTACTGGTCAAATCAGATTATGCCAGCATTTCAGAAATGTAGTTCTTAGTTCGGGTAAGTAGCTTGTAAACTACCAAATAGAATTTTGGACACAAATTTTTCTCCTTACACCTTAAAAAGTAGTGGCAAGTGTATTTGTGCCCTTGTTCTTTTGTAGCACTTTTCAGAGCCAAAACTCCAGTGCAAGATGTCATCTTTTATTGGCAATGTATGACTTGAAAGCAAACCATGGCGCATAGCCCAAGCCAAAACTGGCACATGTTTGGTTATTATTATTTTTGTGACATAGTCCTTTATTTGTGGTAGTTATAAACCTGGAGTCAAAAAGCCACTAGCCTCCTGTGTTGGCATACACAGAAATGTAATTCTAATCAATAGGGAGTTTCCTCAAATCTCTTCCACAGGGGACTTCCAAAAAATGGCCACCATCTTTAACCTATTTTATTTGCATTATTTGAAATACAGGATTTCAAATAGAATCCCCTCACTGAACTTCCCTCTTTCTTTCTTGCATTGAAAATTTCACAAATGAATTCTGTGATGGTATGGTATTCTATGAATTCTATTCACTTTTCATAGAATTCTATGGTATTTTATGAAAAGTGAATTTAACTAATCCTTTTAAATACCATTTAGATATTTGCTTTTCTTTTCTACCTTAATCACATTTGCCAGATTCTTAGTTGCCCCTTGCACTACAAGGTGTCTTAGTATACAGCATCTACTCCAGACATAATTCTTCACTAGAGATGTTCCATATGTTAAATGTTTTGTTTATTTGGTTTTAAAATATGAAAATTCTTAAAATATGCAAAAAGTTCTGTGGCAGTTCTTAGAAGTTATATACTAAATTTTATCCTAGGCCATTTTTGCAGTATTGTGTATCACTGTTTACTGTGGAAAACATTGTTTTCCCAAGTCCTGCTCAACTACACCCCAGCATTCATGTCCTAAATTTGTCTAACATTAGCTAGTACATAGACATCAGTGTTTTAATGAAAAAATGCAACTCTTTTATGGGCAATTTCTGCTAGGTATGGACATACAAAAATATTATAATGAACATTTATAAATAAAATTTGCAACCACAATAGCCATCTTAAAAATTAAGTATGGAGACAAATAGATTAAACAGAATAACAGGACATGTACAGAAGTTAGATTAACTACTATTCTGAATATGATCCAATATATAAAACTACTTACTCAAGTGCCATTCAATAACTGATTCTTAATTTGCTTCCATAGAAATGTATGGGTGGATATACATGGAAATATTTATATTTATATATATATATGGTTTACTGATGTATTCATTAAAATTGTTTTCTATAATATGCATATTTGCATCATCAATTCTACTAATAATATATGTATGTGTTTGTGTGAGTATACATCGCCATATACCTACCTGAGCAAAATACTGTGTCTGTACTCCATCATATTTAGTGCTCATTAAAACAGCAGTCAAAAATATATATTTGTCACAAGAGAAAAAAAATTATCCCTTGTAGGATTGAAAATAAATTAAGGTGCTGCTGAATTATATGGTGGTGCTAGAACAAAGTAAGAAAAGGCTCCATAATGGCCCACAAGGGGCCTATCAAGAAACCTCAGTGTACCTGTCCTGTGTTCTCTTGCAGAAACCTTGAGCATTTCACCAAAAAGAGAATACACCATGACAATAAATATCATTGCAAATATCTTTAATTTGGTTTTCATACCAAAAGGCTACTAAATTACACAGATCAGTATATCTCTTAATTTCTTTAGGAACAATCTCCCATGTTTTCTAGGGATACATACTTTGTCTGTCTCTTCATGCAACCAATACGTATACAGCACATTGAAATAAAACAGCATATAAAAACCTTCTTGATATTCAAATTTCAGTAGTAGAGAAGGCAGAAAGAAGCCAGGCTCACTGGAAGATGGAGATTTAATGATGTAACTTGTGCAAAAATATTTATTCCATGCTTCAAAGTTGAAATGGTGAACAAATAGCTACTATAACTTTAATATAAGCCATCAAGCATGTTTTATGTTCTGTGGCTAGAAACAAATGCTGGTAAATTGTCCATCAGTACTAAGCAAATACACTTTAGTCGTTTCACATTCTATGTAATTTCAGTAACGGACAAGAACAGTTATTTTATAAGGGCCGACTTTCATGCCTCTTTCCTTTGTCTCATTTTTGTTCTTTATCCTCTGTGTCCTCCCTTGTCTTTCCCTTTACAGTTATAAAGCTGCAGCAGCTGACAAAGGAAATTGCCTTGGACCATAATTCTTTTGTAGTAAGACAGTCTCCAGAGATCGGTAACACAGTAGAACTGAGCATGAACAAGATCTTAATCCTACTCAGTTCCCTACCAGTGCTGTAACTCTGGACAAAGTGTCACTTGGCAAGAATGAAATCTTTCTCAATTAGCTATGAGACAAACAGACAAATCAAGGTGTATCCCAGGTGCCTGAAGACTCAATTACTTTTATTCTTGAAAACAAGGACCTAGAGGGCTTCTGCTCTTGATTTAGTTTGACTGTAAGGAATATAATGTATTTTAGTCAGATGACAAACAGCATTAGCTTGAAAGGTGCCCATTGAAGTTTAGCATAATTCTGTAACATTATCACATATTAAAAAATTGCCGTAAAAATTTAAAAGGAAGAATAATCCCATCAGTCAGAGTATCAAGAAAACAGGAGGCAGTGTTGGAAAAGCACAGCTATAGATTTTTGAAGGTGTGATGGAAAAGGCAACAAAGGGATTTGATGAAACTAGAACTTGAAAAGTGACCTCTGACATCCTTTCCTTAATAAAGATGGTTTCTTTGTTTACTCCACCATTTACAGGTGGTCTGGGATGTAGCTGTCTAATGATTGTAAAATGCATAATTTTTTTTTCAAGTATCCTACTGAAGGCCAAACTTCTTTTGCTATTACATAATAAAACCCATATGATTCATGTCAGTGGAATGGCATTATGCTAATTATTTCTATGGATCATATATGTAGACAAAACTTATTTCATAAAATCATAGGATATCCTGTGTTGGAAGGGACACATAAGAATCGTCAAAGTCCAGCTCCTGGTCCTGTATGGTACAGCCGCAAGATCACACTCTGTGTCTGAGGGCACTATACAACTTGAGCTCTGTCAGGCTTCGTGGTGTGACCACTTGCCTGGGGAGTCTGTTCTAGTGCCCAACCACCCTCTGGGTGAGTAATCATTTTTTAATGTCCAATGTAGACCTCCCGTGACACAACTTCAGGCCATTCCCTTGGGTCCTGTCACTGTTCACCACAGAGAAGACATCAGTGTCTGCCCCTCCTCTTTCCCTCACAAGGAAGCTGCAGACTATGATGAGGTCTTCCCTTAGTTTCTTCTCTAAGTGACCTCAGCTGCTCCTCATGTGGCTTCACTGGCAGGTGAAATGATGCCATTGTAGTATGTGATGCAAACACTATCGCTCAAGTTTAATATATGTAAATGGTTTTTCAGCAATGAGAGAATTGGTCCACAGTGGATAATTCGACACAGAAGAGACAAAACTCTTAAATAATACATTGAAGGTAGATCATCTCTGAATCCAGAGAACACGAGTTAAATCTGTTCTGGTTAGAGATTCTTATGTTGCTGACAAAATACACATTTTCTTTCCTAGTGCCAATGCATAATGCCCTGTGTGTCCTAAATGATATATCTATCCCAGAGTTATGGATTATTCAGACATTCACATTTCTATGAATATTCCTTAGAGCATGCTAAGTAAAAATACAGTCTTAAAAATAAGTAAAAATACAGTAAAAATACCTATTTATTCTGTATTTGTTTGATAATCTGGTCTCTAGGAATAGAACAAACTCCTTGACCCAAAACAAAACAAAAACTCTAATGAATATTCCGAGTCATAGCCCAAACAAAGATAGTTACAGTTATTATGTATTTCCACATTTCTGATGTCATTACCTAGATGGAACGTGATTTTGTTTGATGTCATCTCACCAAAATTGTATGTGGGTTAGTCCAAGATTTTGGGAAAGAGTAGCGAACTCAGATATAGTATGAATGTGAAAGTATTTTCTAAGATCCGTTATAGAATATGTGTTCTAGATCTAGCACTATTGCTAAGAATAGAAACAATATGATTTTCTTCATTTGTGTGACTGTATTACAGGTATAGAAGTCAATAGCTTTTCTTCCATGTGTCATTTATAGGTTGCATTTATGTAACAACTATAAAATAAAAATAAGCAGGCAGAGAGGATCCTTTTTTAATTATAGTAGAATAACACTAACAGAAGATAATAGGCAGTAATTTGTTTGCAAAGACTAGCACAAATGAGTCCTAGATAATTACTTATAAATAAAATATTTCTCATTAAAAAGTATTGGTGAAGAATCTTGGTCCCAGATACATAACAGGAAAAGCAATCCTGTTAACTTCAGTGAATACAGGATTTTGCTTTTTGATGATTTGTTATTACAACAATTTAATAACATCTCAAGAGGAGTCTTAAATCTAATTTATCAGTTTGTCTGTGCAGTTTATTTGTTTGCATTGCATTCTGGTATTCTTTGAAGTCTATTTTATTAAATGGGGAAAAATGCAAAAAGCAGCCTAAGCAATATATGAATAATAATTGGGGAAAGGATTTATATCTTATTGGTTGTTTTCAATTTTATGCATGATACATGCTGTATTTGTTCAAAGAGATTGCCTTCTTACAGTGCATTTTTCAAGACATAGATGAATCATGTCAGATTTTCTGTGACCACACTGGGAGTATGCAAACTGTGGCACTGGTGGTGTTTTCAGTGTGTAGTTGATATCACTGTCTGCAAGGGAATCTTTTTTAATCTGGTTGCAGTTTGTGCTTTAAAAGGAATTGGCACCTAGTCCACCTGTCAAATCTATTTTAGGGCAAACAAAAATTTATTTCTTCCTATAAATGCTGTATATAGACCTTTAAAATATTCTTGGTGATGCAGGTTATGCGCAATTACTGAGGGAAGTACTTGTAAGAGAACAGGCTGTTTTTGTCAGCTAAAAGTAGCCCTAAGAGTGTTTAGCTCAATAACTCTGCATCCTCAAACCAGTAAGTATTTCTGCTTATATATCATAATTCCTGAAGATTGATTTCACAATATTTTATGTGACACGCATTTAGGTGTTTGACAATTTTCAAAAAAGCCAGCATGTTTTACAAGTGTATTTATTTAAGAGTCAATATGTATGTATATATATATTTTTGTACAAAATTATAACAGCCTATGTTAACTTTCTGAGGCAATCATTCAACAAATGGTTCTGAGGAACTCTGATACTCAAAAACATGAAAAAATAATTACTCTGACAGCGGTGTAGATCAGTATTCCCAAGAATACCTATGCCTAATGCAGTAGAATTAGCCTTTAAAATTAGAATTTGGAAGAGCCACCACAGTGAGCACTGTAGCACTGAAGTGAGCCCATAGGATCATGAAAGATAACCCATGAAACTCTCTCTCATGAGTTAATTTCACTGCTGTAGTTGCACATCTGTGTGAAACTGGTGCTCAGGCGGGTGTGTCTGGTCTCTCCTTTCTTACTTTCGTACTATATAAAGTATATAGTTTGAAAAGGGGTATTGAAAAAGGGTAGGTCTGGTCTCTGTTCACTGCTTATGTATGTTGCAGTAATGAAAATGAAAAGACAAGAACCACACTCAGAACATATGCACCCAGAGGAATTAATCCAGTGATCCCCAAGATACTTTATTTTAAGATTGATGTGACTGCAGTCACAACATTCTGTGTCCCCTATCTATGTGCTACTCATTCAAAATGTGCAGTTCTGACTACACAGGGCAACATGTCAGCCTCTTTGGTTAAGGATTAAAGGAGAAAGGGCTTAAATGGGTCTTACTGCTCAAATGTCTAACTAATTTACCCAATTTTTGCTGTCTAGAATTTGAACATCTTGTTTAAGTGGTTTAAGCTATCTGTTACACTTTTAATGTAGTATGTATGCTTTATTGAAGTAGACACACATCCAGACTCTACCATAATGAACCAGTTCTCCCCATTTTAAATCAGGATGCAGGATTTGTTATTCAGAGATTCTCTAGAAAAAGAAGTAGCCAGGGTGACTAGCTTGAAATACTTTGTATTCCTGACTTAATAACTTAAACCTCACATTTCCCTATTCTTATTTTCACAAATGACCGCTCCCTCATGTGAACAATTTTGAGGGAAAGTGTACGCAATTTGTTGAAGATCACTCAAAAGGAGCAGATAATTCTTTCACGTGGGAATCATTTCATGCATTTTCAGTAGCGTTTCTACTCTTTACACTTTAGATGAAGAGTGTTTAACTGTCTCTGCAGAGACTGTCAGTTCTAGGAGCTTGTTTTAATATCTTGATGTTGAAGTGCATTTGCGTTGGGATTAGTTCTCTCCACACTATAACCTGATTTTGCAGTGTTCTTAAGTAAGAGCCCTTGCCAAGTAGGAGCCTCCAAAACCAGTGTTATTCATAAATTGAAGTGTGTTCCTGAGTCATGCCTGAGGTTTGGTGTGACTGTCATTCTCTTTCCTCTGAATTGGAATGAAGTGCATGGCAAAACTGCCTGGAAATGTCAAAGTACCTCAGTTCTATACATCCTTCATCTTCATTCAAACTTAATCTGACTGGGAATAAGGCCAAGTACCCTGGGATTTTGCCTGCACATCTAAGGGTCCTTGTTAATGCTGTATCTCTCTCCTGGCCTCTCCATATATCATCAGAGAAGAGAAAGATGATAGCTCATTGCTTTGATTGTTTTCTCCTGAGATAAAGAGACAATCAGTGCCCTTTACATTTCTCATCCAGGAAATGACATACCTAAGTAGATTTGCTGTCCCTGCAGAAAGGCAATGGTCTTGATCTTCTGACAAGATTTGTTGAATTTTTAGATCTGTAAAAAAAAAGAGGAGCTTACAAAGCAGGTAGGAATATAGCCACCTGAATGATTTTATACACTGGATTGTTTTGCTTTGTTTTGTTTTTACCTCACTATTTGTACAATATAAATAAACATCTTTGATCAAACAATGTCAAAGGAATTTCACACACATAGAAATGAGGGAAGCTATTCTATTTTCTGTAACACAGATTGGTGGGCTCAGGAAGACAACATTTGAAACAAATAGGATATATTTTCACATAAACTGCCAAATTCCTCTAATTTCTGTGAAACAGAATGTCCTTAACTCTGTTTATTGCAGATGGGAGCTCACCTGTCACATACGTGCAGATAATGAAAGTGATGTTGAGACTACAGTTCCTTTTTTTTTTTAATCTGGAAGGGGTAACTCTTATAGAGAAAAATTCTAGCACTTGCTTTGTTTACAGTGCACAGTTAAGATGCCATCCTTGTAGTTTCTTTTCTCATCAGGTTGCTAAGACAAACACAACAAACTTAATTTAGCTTTGTGCAGGGTAAAGATTTTTGCCATCTTTGACACAGAGACCAAGACATCCTGAAGTAAAGGGGCCTGCATAGATTTAGGACAGTTAAAAATTTGACCTCTCCTATATTCTGTTTAATTTCCAGTAGATAGTAAATCATTCAGAGATAAAGACTAAAGGCAGGGATGGAAATGTCATCCTACACTACTGAAAGGAAGTAATTTACAAACCCTTAGACAAAAGGGCTTCCTTAAGTTTATGTGTTGTCCAATGCCTGTGAAATTAATGTTCATCAAAGTAGTAGCACAGTGTAAGTGATGATGACCTCTTAATTATGTGAAATATTATTGGAATCACAATGAAAAGTTTTAACAATCCAAAATATCTGGAGGTGGAAGATATCTTTAAATGATGTTGGAAAGACCACAAAATAGCTCTTTTCCATTTTTAAGCAAAGTAGTTTAAAATTCTTTTTTCTACATAAATGCACTCTAGATACAATTGTAAAGAGATGTTTTTCTAGACAGCTCTAAATTTTATTAATTATATATTTTTTGTAAAACATTATGTCTTTTTCAACAAGACACAATGTAATTCATAATTACTTGAAAGGCCACTGATATAGTTAGAATTAATGATTTGCTGAAATTCCTCACTGGAGCTCCCATAAATAAATTCAAAGTATGTTCTCATTAAAGAGCTTTCTTTTGTTATTTTATCCTTTAAAAATAGATATTTGGTTTTAGTATGATATGCCCTTTATGTTAATACTAGATTTTTTTATTATGGAAAGAGGGTGCTTGTATGTCAGATCAACACTTCAGATAGAGTAGGGAATCCACAGATCATTAGTGGAAAAAAATCCTTCTCTTTTTTGTTTAGTCAGTATTAAATATAGATTAAGGAATTTCAGGGTAAATTTCACAAATTTAGTCTGACAGGTGTTATTCAAGCACTGCCAAAATATAATATATCCAGATGATTAAAGGAACATCTGACCAGAGAACATTAAATTTATTTAGTTATGTACCATAGAGGTGTTAAAACTTTCCTTGGAAGGAGATCAGCTATTTATAATACAATTTTCAGTTATAACTACATTGACTTGCTTGTATATGATTTTTTATATTTTGGGTTTGTTTTTTTTCTTCCCTTTAGGCTGTACTTTGGAGGTACAAGTTTTCCCAGCTCAAAGGTTCTTCAGATGATGGGAAGAGCAAAATCAAATTTTTGTTCCAAAACCAAGATACTAAACAAATCGAAGCAAAGGTAAAAGCAATATATTGTTTGTATAAAGGCAATATACAATTTTCAAAGCAGCTAGGGGAGAGGGGAAGTATAGTAAACCAAGTTACTTGGAAATATTAGCTTAATGCACAAAGAATGCAGACAAAACCAAGGAAATTGAAGAAAACGAAACAAATTACTTTTATCTAGTTAAAAGTCTTTTGAAAGGTATAGTTAGATTTTAAAATAATAAAATACACGACTTAGGGTATATATGGGTTTAGGTATGTTTTCCAACTCTCCTCTTTGTCATTGTGATAAAGCTATCTGAGAGCTTGAGTACCCTGTTTTTCACCCTATAATTGTATCATGAAGAAATGGTGGAAAATATATCCTTAAGTCAACCTGGGAATAAAACCCAGCAAAGGTTAAAAATCTGTTTTTATTCGTCAGAGGGAAAAAAAAAAAAAAAAGCATGGATTAAATACATGTTTCCCAACAAGACTGAAGCTTTGTGTCTGTGTCTATGGCAAAATCATGAAAGTTGTATTTCCAGTTGTGCATTTGATTCAAGAGTTAATTTGTGAAAGTAGCTGTGAGAGATTTAAGCTTACTTCAGTTTAAGTCTTTTGACAATAATGACATTTACTATCCTAATGAGTATGAGAAGTGATCTCCCCAAGTCTGTGATGGTTGGAACTACCTTAGAGTCTGGGTCAAAGTCTTTTTTTGACTAGAATCCAGATTTTAGTATAAATGTAAAGACTATTTTCTTGTCGATGTCTAAGCTTTGCTTTTAAAGTATTTACTATACTGCTTTTCCTGACCATGTCAGAGACAAAACTGCTGAATGAACATTATAACAATGGATCCATGAGCAAAAAGGAAATGGTTAAATAAATTGTCTATAAGTGCTAAATATGTAGAGTATTATAAAATATGTACAGAAAAAAAAATGCATTGTTTTGGGGATAGTTATATGTTTAAATGCCAATAGCTACATTAAGCATCTTTCTCCATGTCTCCTTATGCTTGATGTTAGTTATTTTCTACTCAGCAGCTATTTACTCGATTTTAAGTGTTTTACTGAATAATATAAAGGTATATAAGAGTTCCCATTAAACCAACAGCAATAAAATGTGTGGACCATGGTTTTGATACCTTCATGTTCTGCTGCAGCTCAAAGATAAATATTTTCTTATTTCTGATTTCCTTCAGAAATATGTTTAGTAGTACAGAACTTTTTTTCAGCTCTAATAAGACAATACAGTTTAACCTAATGTCATGAGGATGGTTTTGTCTTAAGGAAGTAATTTTAAACTTTTATCCAGCTCTTATATACAGATGAAGGAGTGAAGTCATCACTATTTTTCTAATATCTGTCTGCTATTGCTGTCATGTTAACACATGATTTTAGCACTAACAAAAATTCATAGGAGTCCAAGAATGTCTCACTGTTAATGTCTCACTGTTGGGGTGTTTGGGGATTTTGGGGGTTTTGGTTTTGTTATTTTGTTTTTTGGGGTTTTTTAACTGGTAAAACTAGAATATATTTTTAATACTGAGTTACATTTTTAAAAAAATAAAACCAGAGAATAAAATCTAGATTTTTTAAAAAAGGATTTTTTCCTTGTTTTAAATTGTATCTGTCATATAAAAAACTTAGCGATACATGAGTATGTTGGATATACATAAGCTTTAGAGGTATCCTGATGCCTTCATTGTACCTATTGTTATTTCCACTCAAATTGAGTTCTAGAAAATTCTGCCAAACTTTCATTAAGGTAGAAATACTACCTTACACCTTTGAAGCCAGAGTATTATACAAACCTGCTACCATGCTTATTAATATGCTGTCATGTTCCCTGGTTTACTACAAATTTAAACTTTCACATTACTCAATTTGGAAATAAAAAATTGTTTATTTCAATTAATTTTCTTGGTGATCGAATCATATCAACTATATGCAAAGATGTCAGGTTATATTCTCTTTGGAAGGTGCTGTAGCATTTATAAAGAGCACTTCTATCCATTTCAAATTGTTTACATATTAAGTATGTTGCTTAGTCTAAGAAATGTGTATAAGTGTGTCTGTAAAAGGAATGTGAAGGTTCGTGAGTCATATGTTTTCCACACTGGTTGGCTTACAATTTTGTGGATAACCACTGTCTGGATCCTTTAAACCTTTCATAGATTTAAAGCGCTATTCATCATTAGGAGAGATGGAACAGTCTAGTCTCTATTTTTTGCTTTACATTCCTAAACTAGAGGTATAGCTGTTTGCAGAACTGTTGAGTCATTAGGAAGTGTTAATCGGATTTTCAGAAATATTTGTAATGCCAGATTTCATGAATACTGAATGCAGTCTTCATTTGAAATCAGAGGATGGAAATTTTGTAAAACATCTGTTAAAGGTTGTGATGAATATTCATGCCACAGCTATCATCACCTGTTAAATGCAGGCTTGTTTTGCAGCTGGCCTGGAGACCCACTGCTGTAACATTTTCTTTATGATTCTATTCTATTTTACAGAGTTGTAGTACATGGGGAATAATCAGAATGTACTGAAAGGAGAACTCAGCAAAGAATAAAACCAAAAATTTGAGGAGCCATACCAATGTGTTAGGGCTCTTCACTTACTCATTCCCAGGCAGCAATGTGGAGGCAGGGCATAGCAGGTAACTTTCTGGACACCACAAATACTGTTTTCAGTTTTGGGCCACTCACTAAAAGAAAAACATTGAGGTGGCAGAGTGAGTCCAGAAAAGGGCAACAGAGCTGGTGAAGGGTCAGAAACACAAGTCTGATGAGGATCAACTGATGGAGCTGGGGTTGTCTAGCCTGGAGTAAAGAAGGCTCAAGAGGAATCTTGTTGCTCTCTACAGCTGCCTGAAATGAGATTGTAGCTAGGTGGGATCAGCATGTTCTCATATGTAATAAGCAGTCAGACAGGATTAAATGGCCTCAAGTTACACTAGGGGAGGTATAGGTTGGATATTAGGAAAAATATCTTCACTAGGGAGGTTGTCAATCATTGGAACAGGCTGCTCAGGGAAGTGGTGGAATCACCATCCCCAGAGGGATGGTGTAGATATGTAGATGTGACACTTGGGGACATGATTTAAGAGTGGACTTGGCAGTGCTGGATTAACCATTGGACTCAATAAACGTCCTTTACAACCTAAATGATTCTATGATTCTACATAACAACTTCACAGAAAAAATATGAGTTATCAAAATCCAAATTCTTCCAGTCTTCCTTCATTTATAATGCAGAACATTTTGTGTATCTCATGTTTTCCCAGATGTGTGAGATTATGGCATGTTGAACCTATGTGATAATACCCTTTTGAACACTTATCCATGATCTGTAGAATCAAGAATGTCAAAATGCTCAGCTATTGAATTTTGATCCAAAATTAGATAAATTTGTTATTCTAGAAATGTGTTCCAACTTGTGTTCCAATACATTGATTGGGAAAAAAAATATGTATGCATCAGCATTTTAAATTTTAGCCATACTATCTTCATAATTGTCCAGCACCTCCTCTGTATTCTGGTAGGATATACAGAGATATCAATGTTAATGTTAGAAAAATCTAGGGAAAATACATTTTAGAATAAAGTCCAGTACCACATACATTCATCATTTAGGGTTTTTTTTTTTGTTTTGTTCTTGAGAAAAACACTTTCCACCAGAGTTCATATTCCTTTGTGAAAGAAAGTCCATCACTAACACTGAATAGCTAATACTTCTTATAATGTTGTCAAAAATTTTTATTGTCCACCTGATTTAAAAAATTCAAAATGGCCTGCTTTGAGACATACAGCATATGCTATGGATTTAGTTACAGTTTAGCTTATTTTTCAGTATAGTTCTTTTTAGCTTTAAAATATTTTTAGATATTTAAACATTTCAAGTACTGTCTTTTTTTTTCTGTAGAGACATTGTACTCATTCTTTTGTTTGGCTTCTCTCTAAGTTGAATCATGTTAAAATGAAGATAAAGTGAATAAAAGAAGTGCTTCCTTGTGGATTTAAGTAGTTCCATTCTAAAAAACTGAACAATAATTACCATAGGTCACACCAGTGGGTCTAAGGCAGGGTGCCTTAAAGCAAACACCTAACTTAAAAGGTACCTATGTCAAGGTCTAAGTGGTTTCTGACAAGAAAATCACTTAAGGGCAACATTAATCACTGATACCCCCTTAGACATTCCAATCTCTTGGTTATTTCCCAGCTGTCACTCAGCAGGAGATATTGCACAAGTTTGCTCAGTGAGACAAAATTTTTACGAGTGAAAGCTACAAAATAGAGCTGTCACCTTGACAGAATATGGAGCCAATATGTTCCTGTATTTGTTCTTACTGAGCTGTTTGGCTTGGGTTAAAAAAAAAAATAAATTAAGCACAGAAGGACAAAGCTTTCTCTGTATATGCAAGGCTCAAAAAGGATTCACTTAGACCTTCCTATCTAGTTACTTATCTGTTCACCTATTTGTTTAGCTGTAGTTTAATGAGTGTCTCAATAGTATCACAGTAGCTTCCAAAGGTGATACACAATCTAAGGACTGTGATAAACTCAGAGTTCTGTGATCTTCATATTTACCTAAGTACTAGGCTTTTCTGACAAGAAAAGAGTACCTCAAATCTTTGAGAGTTCTTGTTTTGAGATATAAACATATGCCTCCAAACATAGAAGTGATGTGTATAAAAATCCACATTTTATTACATTATTGAATTTTCACCAAACTGGAAACTGAGGGTCTCTGTGCTTGGTAAAACATATATGACTCAAAAGCTACACTTCAGTCTGTGCTTTCACCTCCCCCAACTTGCAGCACAACAATTCTCTCAGAAAAACTCAGGCAAGGCCACACTGCTGTGCTGCATCAGGTGAGCTTTTGTTCACAGATTGGCTGAACTCCTAAGATGAGCAGTACAAAACTGAAGTGGGTACAAAAATAAGTTTATCAAGATGAAGGTCGAGTCAATTGTCTTCATCTATTTGAATATGGAAAACCAAAGAAGGCGCAGGTATGGTATCAAGCTAAGGAAGAAGTTTAACTTCAAGGATTATGCATTAATCTGATTATTAATTAATACTACCTTAGTATTAATTAATGCCAATTAATTTGTACTTGAAATTATCTTGTATAGAAATCTAATCTAAATATCCTGAATTACTACTGATCACATTACTGTGAACAAAATACCCACTTTCTACTGTTGCAAGGTGACTTGATGGGTGCTTGCATCATTTTCCAGGCTGACGTTTCTGCTCATTTCAAGTCTGTTCTCTAAAATGCAATTTTGAATTAATCCTTGTTCTTAGCCTTGAGAGTTTTTCTGTGAGCATCACAGTACTCTTCAAATTTAGATATCATCTTAAATGAGTTTTAAGTATGCATCCTTAAGATTTTTATAGAGTGCTCAGTTGCAGTTACTGAAGTTTTGAGTTCAGATTTCTGACTTGTCTTGGTTTGTGTGGTTCAGTTTTTAGTTTACCCATGTCTTGCACATGGATTATTTGAGGAGGAATATGATTATCGTGCACATGGATTATCTATTTTAGATCAGATTCTATTCAAATATAGAGACCCTGTAACTCCACTGTTGATGAACAAATATCTTCTCATATGAGCAGTTTATATATGGATGAAAGAAAAGACTGTTTTAAAAATATACCATGGGTACATCCAAGCATACAATTGCTGGATTTTATGTATCATTTATGTATCATTTCTGTAGTTGCATCATACTACATAATATATGTATAATACAATGCAATAAGGGATTTCTGGGGAGGAAACTGTTTTCTCTTGTCAGTCTTTTCAATCCAGATTTCATTTGTGAAAAGCTACTAGAATTCCAATGTACTTCTGATCTTCTCAATGACTGCATCTTTTTCATGTGCCTTTTTGCCCACTTACGTTGTCCTCAGTAGGAACTGCAAATGTTCAGGTTAATAATCTGGAAGTGTCTGGTATAATGACAGCAATGAAGGGTGAGAGCAATTTAATCAAGAGGTAGCTTAGAAAGACATTTTGAAGACCAGAGGCTACACTGACATTCCTGGGAGAGTAGGGCCTTAGATGAGGTGTACAGGAAATAGTCTGGAAATTGTAATAATAGTAAATTGTGTAGTTGTGCATGGACAAGTAGATGTGACTTAAATTAGGATTTCTTTGCTTTTTGGAGGATTCAGAGCGTGTGGCCTTCCCTACTGGTATCAACTTCAATGGCTTAACTGCATATTTTTTTCAGGTTTCTTAGGGTTTGTCAGTTTGTTCACTTGAAACTTCATTTGGACTGTGTGTGCAATACACCCTACCCTGCCTAGAGGAAAGTGTATTCCTACAAAAGTATGGCTGAGGACAAAGTGTGTGCAGAAACAACCAGGGGGGCTGGGGGTGCACGAGAGCCTGTGGGTTCCCCTCTATTTGCTGGCGGTAGTGCCGACCTGGAGGCACCTCAAAGTGCCAGTTCCCAGCAGAAGTGAGGGCGTGTTTTGTCTGTCAGCAGTCCTACATGGAGTCGTATCTGTTTCTTAAGGTTTCTTGTGATTAGGCTAATCTGCCTGAAAAGTTTTGTTTGTGGTAGATCCCGTTGCCATCAACCAGGCTTCTGGGAACTGAGTTGCAGGCATTAATCAGACCTGCATGTACTTGCCACACACCAGTCAGCCTACTGTGCTTCACATTGCTTTAATTTCCAGTTAAAAATGCATGTCTTCATTGAAATAGGAATAGTGTTTCATTGAAATAATGACCGAGCACTTGCTGACTTGTTAGTGCTCTTCTTTGCTGTCATAGTAATTTCCATGTTGTGTCATTTCTATTGATAATAGTTAACACGTGGGACCTACAGAGGCTCTTCTGTTGTCTCACCCATTTCCCTTGATGGTCAGTTCAGCAGGGGATATTCCTGATGTGTTACTATTGCAAAAACAAAACACCTGTGATAACTCTTGGTAGTAATTATACTCATGCACTGTGAAAATTAAGTGTCCAGTAGCTCTAATTATGTTAGTAACAACGTTCAGCTTGTAGCGTTACCTAATTGACTTGAAAAATTCTCAAACTGTAACATTTGTTTTAATATGGTTGTCTTGTTGAAACATAGGGGGAAATGTAGTCTTTCTACAGATAATACATGCAATTGATATTAAAAATATTTCATGGTTCCACTCAATATTTAGTCCCTTATCTTAAGCTTCAGGTAAATAAAAGGGTAAATAATATATTAACAAAATGAAGTTAACTGAAAGGTAACTTAATTCCCACAACTCATAGTTGTTATTTTAAAATAGCTTCCATAATTCTTTGTTTCCTCATCTTTGAATGTCCATTATTTTCTTATTTATGGTAAAATTTCTTAATTTGAAATTTGAGGGAGGAAAAAATCTACTTTGACATAGTGATAAAATTGCCTTTCTCTCCTGGTTTAAAATTGAGAATGTCTCTAAATGGATTATTTTTCTATATAGACACAGCTGGCAGGTTTGTGAAACTTGGCATAAATTTTATCTTCTTTATTGGAAATCGGTCATCAGGAGAGTTTAAAGAACCTCATGGGATGTTATCAATTTATTCCTGAGCGTGTCTGAAGGACATCTGCCGAGGCTGTAGGAGACCTGAACAAAGCTTCACCCAGTCGGTACATCCCTGGACACTCCGGAAATCCAGCTGTCTGTTTTCACACTGTTGTCTCTCACCCATGAGGGATTTATGAATGCCTCCATGTGTTCCATGAAACAATGTCTTCCAGGAAATCTCAAGAGGCAGAAAATCACAGTTTAATGTAATTTTGAGAGATTTAGCAATTTTTATTGAGTTTACAACATTTCAACATTTTCAATATTCTCCTCAACAAAAGAGCAAAACCCTGGCACTATACAGCCTGGAAATATCAATGCTAGACAGTAAGACAAGTAGAATGTACCACAGATATCAATTATTGATTTCATGTTGCAATTAAAAAAAAAATCTGTATGGGCAGTGAATCAAAGCAAAAAGATGTAAAATCTGTACTACTTTCCCTAGACTTATATGTATTGAAGTACCTGAGTAATTGGTTTCAAATACAAGAGATATTTATTGATTAAATACCAGCTTCAAAAACATAAACTAAACATAAACTTTTTAGTTACCCTAAAAAAATTGATTAGATAAAGTCAATTAGACCTAAAGGAGCAAATTTATATATGTAAAAAAATGTAGTTTTTTTTTATTTCCTCTCTAGTGGTGTCTAAAAAAGTCCCAGCTAGTCTAATCACATGCTGAATGGGCTGTAAAGAAATGTAAATTAAAGCAGAAAAATAAGGAATTTGTATAACATTCCTAATAAATTTAAAACACTGAATATGTTCCTTTTTTTGGCCCAATAACATATCCAAATTATAACTGTGTGATAGCATAGTTTGGAAATGCGTCCTCTCTTTTTTAATATATCTATTAAAGAATCAGGTAAGAAAATAGTTGTTTAATTGTGTGATTTAATAGCTGTTTAATGGTGTGAGGGGAAATGATGAACAAATGTGATATATGTGGAACTCGACATTATTAATGTTTGTGGGTACATTGTTTAAATAGTAGTAGTCCAGAGGTGTGCAGACTGTTACAGCACAGCCATGAAGTTTCTGTCTAAATTAACCTGCAAAAGGGCCAGATTTGCATTAAGGCAGAATAAAAATTATATAGTGTCACTTTCTTTCCCCTTTAGCTAGTAGGATCTCATATTTCTGTGGAGGTACTTAATCCAGAAACTTGTCCTTCTTAGCCTCCAAGCAATTATTTATGGAATGTTCCATTTTCCATGTCTAATGGAGAACCATAAGGCACATGCAGAATTACATCAAGCTGTGAAAATCATTGCTGTTGGAATAGTGGTTTATTCCTGGTTACATGTTTGCAGGGTGTTCTTCTGTTTCATGTTTAATCTCTTTTTTTTTTTTTTTTCCCACTTCCAGGAGCTGGAGTTTTCTAACCTGTTTGCAGTCCTTCACTGTATTCACTCATTCTTTGCAGCCAAAGTGGCTTGTTTGGACCCTTTGTATGTAGGCAGCCAAGCCACAGCTTCTGCTGCTCCCACAACTTCTGGTACTGGCAAATTAAAGTATACTACTTGACATCCCCCATGACAGCACTGCCACTAAACAAAGAGACATAAAAATGTATAAATATTCATAAGATTTAGACTTTTGGTGAACCATGTATGTGGAAACAAGTCCTGGAGGCAAGACATCTTGCGGCATCAGCAGATAAATGGTCACGTGGGATCCTAATTTCATCTCAGTTCTGCAAGACATCAGTAAATAATCCTAGTCAAAACCCCAGAATAGGATGGATATGCTTTTAGTATTATCTGTTTGTACTTACATAGTGCTTTAAGCAACACTGGAAGCAAAGGAATATATGGCAAAATGAAGCACTTGAGTATTTAATAAAATTTTCAAATTGCTGAATAATACACAAATAGAATTGTCATTTTCCTCTTTTCAGATGTTTTTATGACAATATACTAAACTCTGAGTATAAACATAATGCCCTATCATTCTATTATAAATGAAAGCAAGCATATAGTACATGGTGACAAAGGAGATAAGCATGAAAAGACATTTGCATAAGTACCCCCTCAAATAAGAAAGCACTTTAAGCACTGTTGTAAATCCATACTTGTACTCATACATGGAGTCATGCTACTTTTCCTGTTCTGTTCTCTTCATCTAAGAGTAACAACAGCAAACATATAGCCATACTGACCTGATATATTAAAAAGAAAATAAAAGAAACAAGCCACAAAAAAAAAAAACAAACCACCTTTTTCATGGAAAAGTCCCTCTTCTTCAAGTAAAAATAATGGTGTATTAATTTAATTCTAAATTAAGTGCAAGTACAAAAAGTAATGTGTCATCTATTTATTTCCTCCTTTTTTTTTGTTAAGAATTAAATACCGTAAATTTAACAGTCTTTGTTCACAAGATTTTGAAATTGTTTCAGACAACCCACCTAATGCATTGTTTCTATGGTTAACCTTGATCTCACATCATAGGTAGAACTTATGTTCGTTTAAACCTGCAACGAGCAGACATTTGCATTATGCTTGAAAAGTTATTCTAGCCTTTGAGTTCTTAATAAGTTATTTTTATAAATATATTAATAATAAAATACAGGAATTAATTGAATGATCTATAAAGAATACATTACAGAATGCATTATTGCTTTGTTTTTAAGATCATTACATCACTCTAGATGAAGTACTAGTTTCAGAGTATCATTTAATGATGAAATATGAAGGACTTTTAAATTTAAAATTAATAACTTTGTTTAATTGCAATTTTATAATATAATTTAATTTGGCGCTATGGCACACACCAGTGAAGATGATGGAAAAAAGGTATACAATTTCAGTAGTGGTTTTTGGGGCTTCTATTTATTGTATTGAAATCAAAACTACCATTTTTTTTCCCCTGCCACTTAGACGTTTTAGTAGCACTTGTGAGATAGGGCCACCTTCCTTGTTTAGCAGAAAAACTAGTTCTATCACACCCTTTTCTATGTGTTAAGATGTTTAATACTTCAAAAAGTGAAGCCAGAGGAGAGCTTATCCAAACGGGAACAATTCAAAATGCAAGAAAAGGACAAAAGATGAATGAAATGTAGGAGCAAATCATGTCTGTTTTTTTGCTTTACATTAGAAATATTTGGATTTACATGTGTGAGAGCAACATTATTTTAAAGTATAGCTGATCTAATTTGATACTAATTCCAAATAATCTGAAAATATTTTGGGGAGGGGAACTCTTTATCACTTTCAAATGTCTTCTGGTATGCATGTACTTCCTATTAGTACACCTCCAAGAGCTATATGTTTTTTTTCCATCCTAAATTCAGTGGAATGATGTAACAATCCTACTATTAGTAAGCCTCTAAGTGGCATCAAAATCCAATGTTTTCATAGACTCCACTATGAACTTTTTAATAAGAATTGTCCCTAAATAAGGAGATCACATCTGAAGGACAGATAAAACTACCATGGCTGTCCATAGGATGTCGAGCTTGAGACACAAACCCCAGATATTTTGAATCTAAAGCTATAACATTTTAAGAAGTTTAACAATGGTAACTCAGGCATTGCCCTTGTCTAGAAAGCATATACTGCAAACACAAATTTTGGTAGAGTGTTGACAGTGCTGAAAAGAGAAGCCTGATATCTTTTAATAACAGCTCTCAGTGCTCCCAAATAATCTCCTCTATTTCAGTGCATTGTTGTGGCATTCAGCTGTCACAACAGTGGCCATGTGCTACCACCTCTGCTGGCAATAGCAGAGTCTGGAACTGGTCAGCTGTCAGTTGAATATTTTTCCTTCAGCTGTTTATGTGATGTGCAGTTGCATCACTGAGTCTGAGGGGTGTTTGAAAGACATGCTTGAATGAGCATAACATTTACCCAAAACAAGAGAAAGTGTGTCGTTGCAATTTTCTGTAGATGAAGGAATTGCATTATATGAAAGCCCCCCCCGCCAAAGAATTTAAACAAGAATGCTCATTGTGCAGAATGGAGTTAATGGCATGAGCTCGTGGAACTCTACCAGGGTATCCTGAAGATTTCTGTCAAGAATTCTGTTTATAGAACATCTACATTCATCACTGAGGCTTTCGCAACTGGGCATTAAATACAGAACATTTAAGAAATACATTAGCCTGTAAATTGTTTTTTTGTTGTTGTTGTTATTGTTTTTCTAAGGAGGCAAACTAGTGGGGTGTCATAAATACTTTTATTTTCAAGAAGAAAAATGTTATTGAGAGAATATAAGATGTTATAGCTTTGACTGCAGGTCAGTGTTGATTTGTAAATGCAGTAGGCATTTGTGCAGTGACCTCACAGAATATTCAGAGGTCCCTCTGCATCCAACCTTGCCCTTGTAGAGCAACATGGTCAGAAAGTCAGTCTTGAACCAAAGAGACAAAATTTTAAATTCTGTGTTATAACTAATCCTGAGATACCAAAATAAAACTTAAAAACATATTAAATGGCTACATTTTGCATTTAAATACCTACATTTAAAGTGTAGTGAACTCCATATGCATATGTCAAAACTCAGGCTTTATGTTGGAGTCTGTAATTTCACACATAACATATAATGAATACAAGTGTTTTGTAAGTCAACACAGCCCACTGACAATGAAAAACAGAATTATAATGAGCCATCAACTTTTGCTAAAAATCTATATTCAGCTGAAAGCAGATATTTTAACAAGAAAGAGTAAACAAACCATAATATGTAATTTGTTCTCCTTATGTCATGATATTTTCAAGTAAGTTTAATAAAGAAAAATCTTTATAGTACTGTGCCTATTGAAGTGATGTTATATAGTATACCAAAAATATGTACTCTTAAATATAACTAAATATATTTGCGTTGATTTGGTTTGCTTTATGATGGGAATTTTAGATTATCTGATCTTCACAGAATTAATCATGTACTAGGTTATAGTGTTAGCATAATTTTATTATGGAAGTGTTACCAATTTGAATACATTTATTCTTGATTTCATCAGTAAATGAATGCATTTCATATTCTACATATTTTTTAAAATAACAGTTGCAGATTTTCAAAAGAGCTTTGCATTCCAGTAGCACAAAGGCACCTTTGAAATAAAAATCAGCATATTTTTTAGCTGTTGGCCATTTTATTATGTTAATTAAGTGTATCAAGAACTTTGTGGAGAAAAACTAGTTGTAAGTGGCCTATTTTTTCTAATCCGGCATTTAAATTTTTTGTCTGTTCAAATAGAATTCTTAAGAATGCAAACCAATAATATACAATATTAATATGCTTTGAAAAAAGAATAATGAAAAATCTTGTTTTTTAGTTTAGTTCTTGATTCCACAAAAATATTTTTATTTATTTTAAATGCAAAGACTTATCAGAACACCTCAAAGTGCATGGTTAAAATTTGTAGTTGTCAACACTGCAGCCTGTTACTTTAAATGTGATTTGATTTATTCAATGCCTTAAGATGTTTCTTCTATCAGATGAAATGTTTAAAAAGGCTTGAGATCTTGAGAATGTACAACTGTTGCCCTTAGAAATTCAGATCAGTTTTCATTCTTTCTTGGCAATTCTAAGAATGCTTTTGGAAATTTTATTAACATTGAAAACAATAAGTCCTGCATTTCACTTTCTATTTCTTTATGTGGTAGTTTGGTCTTTGAAAAAGTCTACTGTCTGAAAAGAAGTTAAAGCTGATTTTAAAAAGTTCTGTCTCGGGCAGTTACGAGTCTGAGCTTGACTCACACCTCTGGCCAGTTCAGCATGATGGGAAACATGAAAGACTCACTCAAGTTCCCAAAATTTAAATACCTGTCATAGATGCCTGAGGTTGCACTTCAGGCACTTCAAAAGGGTGGGAATATAGCTTAAAATCTCTGAAGATGCACATGTGTCTGCCTTTCTCTCTGTTTCTGTAAGGAACTAGAGATGCTTCTACTTTAGTGCTTTCATTTTATCAGGAATGTGCTTTTTAAGCCAGGTGCCTGCCTACAGGTGCTCATGCAATTCTTATTATCACAGAGCAGTCATCAAGCACATGAGGATTTCTTTGAGGATGACACTAAGCAAGCATCCCAGATCCAGGTCCTGATGGGCTTTCAGACCATGCAGCCCAGCTGAAATGAGTCCAGAGGAAAAAAGCCTTCTGAGATGCTATCAGCAGGACTGCCAGGTCCTGGTGCAAGCCATTTCTGTGGCTGTAGCAGCTGCTGCTTGTGCACCATGGAGAAAAGGATAAAAAAGCTGATGTTCTCAGTGTAGCCCCCTGGAGCTTAGTGCCTGAAAGGAGATGCTGTGCTGCAGCAAGGGGCAGAATGAAGCTGAAAAAGACTGATGCTGCCCAGGCAGGTTATTCTGCATCACTTTCCCTCACCACAGCAGGACAGTATTGGCTGCAAGCAGGCCACCCCACGCTGGTCAGCCCTCTCCCTGCCACATCTTTCTCCCCATCTGCCACAAACACACACCTCAGTATTCCCTCTGGGGTCCCCAAGCACACTTCCATATTCCCTCACTCCCATTGCTCAGAGAGATGCAAAACTGTACTTGGCTACTTAATGGAGCCTCTAAACCTTGTACAGGGCCAGGGGACAATGTTAAGGATTATGGCAAGAGCATAAGAGTGCTTGAGTGTGTGATTAACTTTCAGGTTATAGCAAATAAAGTCATATCTGTGCTTAAGTGCTTTCCTGACTTGGAGGGTTGTAAAGTGGAATTATTTTCTTTTCCTAGAATAAGTTCTATAATGTCAACACATTTCTACTTGCTTGGCTCAATTTTCAGGAAGTTTAGCAGGGACAGTGGTTCATATCCTCTTGGAATCATAAAGATAAAACATTGGAATACTAGAACGAAAAGACATTTCTGTTCAGATTCTGTATATTATTACAGTACATTGCATAATCTGTTGAAACATATTGAACAATGTAAAAACAAATGCTTTCATTTACATTTCCTTGTCAGTTTTTTCCATGCTGTGGTATACATGCCTTCCACTTTCAACAACTTTCTCCACAGGAATCCCAGCTATCTGTTATAGAAATTCTTTTGCTCTTCAGTATATACTAATATATAACACTGTGTGTATGTATGTGTGTGGGGATGGGTGTGTGTGTATGTGCATGTGTCTATATATTAGTATATACTAATGGAATATATTCAGTATATATTAATGAAAGTTGCATATTAGGCACAACTGTAAAACAGAAGCATACATCCATGAAGCTTTATATTTAAAAAACTTACAATACTATAAAGAAACATGTGTATATTAGTTGAAGAAATGGCTATTTTTGCAGGGTATGCACAATCTGGATATATGATAATAAATTGATAAACATTAACAGATTTATTATTTCATACCTCCAGGAACCTAGGGGTTTTTTTAATTATTCTTATCCCTTTAGCATATTTGCAATATATGTCATAAATATTAATTTGTTATGGATTAAAATGACTGAAAAATGTAATAGAAAGTGCTATATATTTTATAAATATTAAAAAGATAAGAAAAGCTATTCAAATTATTTATTTCATTTTTAGTTAAGGTTTTGTGATGGTTTGTAATCTGTATTTGTGACAAGCATAAGTCACCTAGTTGTTTAAACTCATTAATGTACCACTAATAAAATGCTATCTTCTGTATTGGTTTTGTTATGCTTTTTTTTGTAATGGAACATAGCAGAAAAAATAGAAAATAAATACTTTTTTAACTAATCTTTTGCATTCAGTCATACAGTGTATGAGTTTTATATCATTGAAAGGCAACCTGGGAAATCAAGAAAATATTTGAAGAACCTGGGGCGGTAAAGTTATTTCCCAACACTTGCTTATTTAATAGAAATAATGACCATTCCTTACTTGTATGACCATTTCTACAAGGCCTGTCACCCACTTAATGCCTGACTAGGATTTTGGAAATATCCCATTCTCCCCTGGCTATGAAGCTCAACCTACAACTATCACCCAACCACCAGATTATTTTATCACTGACATTTAAGTGCTTGGTCGGAATTAACCTAGGCCAAATATTGCACTGCCTGGAGGTATTTTTAGCATTATACCAAACAGTTTTCAAATGGTACTACAAATACTAGAGCAAAAAAAGAAACTTGAATGAGTTTAATTTTGTTTGTCTTTTTCCCTGACTGAGGGAAAAGATGCTGGAAGATGAGGAGTCCCTGCATTTATTTAGGCACCTTTGTACCTTTTTGGCAATTTAGGGTGAGATTCTGCAGTGCACATCTCACATGCACATTTTTTATGCCTTTTTTGTGGTCCCAGTGTGGGAAAGTTAGGGTAAGCTCCCTTACAACAGCGCTGCTGTCACCCTTTCCTCTCAGCTCTTCCAAAAGCACTCCCCAAGGCTTTCTTGGCCCTGAGGCTGGGGTTGTTTTCCTCAGCTCTCTACCCAAGGAAATCTTTGGTGACTCCAACCCTTTCAACATCTTGAAGAGAAGGAAAAAATATGAACTAATTTTAAGTGTGATGAATAATTTGTGTTAAAATTCTCTGTCCTCGTTCCTTGAAGTGGGTTGTGGGTTAGGAAACATACACAGTTCTGCCACATCAGTTAGGTTCCTGTGTCTCAAGTTCGTTTTCTGTCGTGGTTTGAAAGCAAAACAAGTGAGAGGCTCTAAGTCAGAAGTACAATTTAATAAGAAGTAAGGTAAAAAGGTAAAAATAAAATAAATGCAATAACACAAAGGAGGACCACTAACAGAGTCAGAATACAACCTGAGCAGGATGGTAGAAGCAGTGATCCTGTAGAAAGGTCTGGTAGCGCTGATCCTCTGGGAATCCAGTAGGTAAGGGCTGCTTGTACTGTTCCAAATCCCAGATTATATCCAGGTGAGAATGCTTGGCTCCTCCCCCTGGGCGGAGCATCTCACAATGGGATGAGGAGTGTGAAGTGGGTCCTTGATGGCCCATTAAACAGAGATAACTCCTAGAGGGAGTTACCTGTGAGTCACGGGCAAGGCGTTGATGAGCCATTAGCAGAAGATGCCCCAAAGGCAGGGGCTTGGGAACACTAGAACATTGCCCCACTTGGTTTAACAGTTCATGAAGATGGTGATAGAATAAATACTTTGTGTACATCCTACACTGAAACCCAGGACAGTTTTTATACCGCATTTAAGTGAAAAGGCATAAGAAATGAGAGGAATGAGGTCTTTACAAAAAGAGATTAAGAAAAACATAGAAAATTTTACAGTTAAGAATACCTTGGAAGTAAGTATATTCCAAATGTACAGAAATTCTCTTATAGCCACCATTTTCATTTCCCCATTAGCTACAAGCTATATTTTGTATTAAGAGCATGGAATCACATAGGATTGAAAGGTTTGTTTATTCTGGAAATACTTACCTTCTGAATGATAATTTTTAATCTCACATCTTTTATGTCTTCCACACAGGCTTTGGCCTCAAATTAAAACTCTCATAATCAAAATTTCCTAATATATTGTTCTTGAATAAAATTCTTTAAATTCATGTTTCTTACATTACACAGCCAATATACTTTTACTCCACGCCCTACAACAATTTATTCTTGCAACATTTGAAATCAATTATGATCTATTTACCTGTGCATCTGACCAATAACAATTAAAAAGTATATTTGCATCTTTTCAATGACAAAATTGTAGTTTTCTAGTGTTTATTTTTCAATATTTTAGCAGAAGTTATTCTTACATTTACCTATCAAGTAGTAGTATTTTTTAAGCATTTTTCAAACACAATCCCCTTTATAAATTGCAAGTTATATCCTTTTAATTTTCTAACCAGAAGCAAAATAATTTATTTTCTGTAGTGCTATGGTTGTTATTGCTATATATTTGTTCATAAAAGTGAAGAATTTCACCCTACAGCAAGAATTGGCATTTGTTGGCTGTGTGCTTTGTGTACTTTGCATGCACACTCTTCTCAGCACTTTGAGCAGAATTTTTTCCCGGCCCTTTCTTCCATATCATGTACAGCACAAAATTCAACCAGACCTGACTCAGGACTCCTTAATGCTGTGAGAGCAAAATTTTACTAGCCTAAAAATGCTTCCTCACCAGTCTGGAGATGATGTAAAACTTGAGGCCATAAGCAGAGTTTTATTCTTTTTTTTAAAGTACACAGCATAAAAGCAGCACCAGCATCAGGAAGAGGGAGTGTGGAAGCACTGCCACTCCATACTCCCGGGTGTGGCCTTCCAGAATTGTGAGCATAGAAGATAGCAGTGGTTTGTTTTTCTGGATTACATAAGGTACAACATGAAATTTTTTAAGACTTTTTTGTTGCTGCAGGGCAGAGTATTAGAAAGATTTTTACTACATGGTGAGATTGTCATGTGAATCTATCTCTAGAAACAGAGGCTTTAAAAACAGTTTAAAAAAACCCACCAAGCTCCATCAAGTACCATGAGCTGCAGTGAAGAGATCAGAGGAAAAGTTCTTATGCAGACAGATCCAAACTGTAACCTTTCTCTTTTGGACACACAAATCCTTTTAGCTAGATGTCTTTATTCTTTTTCTTATTTTGTTCAAGAGTCCAGTGAGGGAAAACAAAAGAACTCAGAAAGGTCAAACCCCTTAACTGAGGCAAGGAAGGGAGATTATGGTCTTTGCACTGTAGCTCCACCAAGTGCAGCAAAGAGTCCAGCTGGGGCAGGATCACAAACAACTTAGGTTCTCTTCACGCCAGAAGACAAATATTTGAAAGAAGCGTGAAGTTGAGACCTTTCATCATTTCACAAGAATCCGGAGCTCAGGCTGTACTTAACATGGGAACTCAAAAACAAAATGAGAACTCATATCTGGGTGGTTTGTGTGGCTGCAAGCAGTTCCACATGCACATGCACAGCTCTCTTCCCTGAGAGAAGTTTGGGGGACCCAGTGCTGGGACAGTATTAGAGAGATCTGAGCTGTGTGAGAAGATTAGGGGAACCTTGTGACTACTATGAAGGACCAAGGGGCTCATGAGAGGCAGGAAAGTGTTCAGAGGAATATGAATTTAGGAAGAACTGCCTGAGCTACTGAATCTTATCCAGTTTCCTCAGGCAGCAATGTCATATAACCCCTTTCTTAAAGGTAATCTTAAAAGTAATTAGGTTTTTTGGCCCTCTTCCTCTTGTTGGAAAGCCTTCTGGAATTTCACTGCTCTGATGGTTTGAAACTGTCTTCCAATTTCCAGTCTAAACCTATTTATAACTAGTTTATATCTTTTTGACTTCCTGCCAGTGTTATCCACTAATTTAATTTTTTTTTCCAGCCCTAGTGTCAGTCCCCCATTTCCCCTCCTCTCTTTGATATATTTATAGCAAGCAATCATATGCCCTGACAGCTTTCATTGTGCCTGAATGCACAAACCAAGCTCATACAGAAGATGTCGATGCAGTGCAGTGAAATTTGGTGCAGAGAATCCTGAGCTATTGCTGACTCCAGCTGATCTGTCTACCTGTTGTGCTGCAGCAAGACCAGCTCAGGGCCAGAAGCAGTTCATCCACTTTAATGCACTTTGAGATAATAAATACAGCCCATCAGCACCACGCTGTGATGTACTGCTTCAAGAGCAGATAAAGTCCATGGCAGCTCAGGGCTTTCAGCACTGCTCTCCTTCAATTGCTCAGTGCAGACATTCGCTAATCAGGCTCCCTGGCTTGTTTCCACACCATCCTAATGGGATGCAGTCTTACTCTAAATTGCTTCCAAATTTTACCTTTTTCCCAGACTGTGACTACTTCTGCACCTTATGCCATGGTCCAGGTATGATCTCCCTTATGTCCTGCCCTATGGCCATAATATTTGTCACTGTCTGCAAAGACTGTGACTGGTAGCATGAGTTATTTCTGTGACTACATCACACTGGTGACTCACAGGCATCCTGTGCAAAGCTAGTATATCACAGAGCTACTTGCTCTTCCAGTCTTGTGATCATCTTTCAGCTCATCAGTAATGAGGATGGGGTATAGGAACAGGTCTGTTTATCATCCAGAACATAAACTAGGACTTTTTCTTTCCACCCCCCTCCCCCCCGCCCTATATTATGAGGAAAGGGAGGGATAGAGAAATGAGCCATCATTTTAAGAGTTAGCTTTCTTTGAGACAGCTCCAAAGGGTGTCAGGGTAAAGATGCATATTTGGATGCAAATTCTTTTTCTTGGAGGCAGGTTAGAGGATTTATGGGCCAGTTCTACCCTTTCCACATCTTTTGACTTCCAGCCATGACTAAATAGAAAAAAATAAAAAGCCCTGAAAAGGGCAAAGGAGAAAGAATGAAAGGCTCATAGGAAACCTTTTCTTTATAGTCTTCCAGAGGTAAAACATCTCTAGCATTTATCAAGTTTTATTCCATCTTTGCAATCAGACAGTTTATTTTGGAGTGATTTTTTTTAACTCCTGCAGTTGAATTGTAATTCAGTAGCTTTGTTGGGACAAACTCCAATGACAAAATCAACACTATATTCCATATACTTCTTTTTGTTTGATCCGGAGATATCACATTTTCCAAAGCCCATTCTCACTTTATGTGAGCAGAGCTTTTGAAGCACAAATAACACTATGGAGAATTTTAAATCTTCAGTGGGTGGGTTATTTTTTGTTGTTCTGTTTACTTTTTAAATATGAACAGGTGAAGCTCAATGAATCAATGTCATTTCTTCTTTTCCTGCATATAAATGAAAAACTGTTGAGTCCATTTATTTTGACTGCTCTGTGATCAGATTCAAGGACTTTTAAAAAGAGAAGTGCAAATTAGTACAAAATAAAAAAACTTGTTTTCAAATATCAGCTTCAGACAGGGGTCAAGGAGTTATCTAAATTATTGAAAGCTTGTGCAAAACAACATTTGTTTTAATAAATGGGAACATTAGATTTTAAGTTTATACATATATATATATATATTCAGTGTTAGCTTTAAACTGAGTTATGAGTTATTTCTATAGAAAAAACAACTCCTGATACATAAAATGTCAGATTGCCTCATAGTGAATACATAAATTCGGCTAAATTTAAATCAAAAACAGTGTGGTGGCTGTATTGCAAAGAAGACTGTTTAAAGTGGTCTTTCACCCCTTGCCAGTTGGCTGCTGAGAGGATTTGCAGCTAAGCCCATGAGCAGGCTCATGAGGAGTTTGCAGTCCATGGGTACGAGCTGCTCAGAGGAAGGCAGGCCTGTTACTCTGTCCTTCACAAAAAGACCTGTGTTAATCTGATCCTTTCTAATCTCAGTGAGGGAGGCTTCTGTCTTTAGGATTATTTCTTTTCTCTTCCATTATTTTATGGGAAAAAAAACCCCACTGGCTTCACAACAGTGAGTAAAGATGAGAGAAAATCAGTGTCAGGCTAATAGTTCAGGAGGACATCTTTCCTGAACTCCCATGTCCCAGGTGAGAGGATTAATAAATAAATGGGTATAATATCCTTGGTTTTTCTAATTGTAAAATTATTTTTATGATTCCCCAGCTTTATGATAGAGAGTGCTTAACCCTGGGCTTAGGAACACTGGCAGTTTTCATACAATTGATCTATGAGAGGAGCAGAAGAGGGTCTTCATATAAATTCTTTGTGGTTTAATGCTAAACTTTAATACTGTGCTTCCTGTCTCTGTAACTTGAATAAAGTATTCTGTGTTTTATTACATGGCAATGTTTTAATTAGAAAAAAATTATTTATTATAGTGCTATCATGATTCTTCCACATTTTTCCCTCATATATCTGTCAGCTCCCAATTCTATTCTCCCACAAGTTCTATGAGATGGCTTCAGTAATTTCAGTAGTTCCATTCACATTTTTGAAAAGATGCTACATTCAGTTTAGATTAGTTTAATTACACATTTTTATATTCTGAATAATGCTTAAAACAGGAAGGGGGGGGGGAGTTAAAGGGGAAGATAGAGTGTGTTTCAATACAAACAGATAAAATGATTTATCCTCTCTGTAAAATTACAAATCATAATTCTTGCCTTTTGAAATTTATACTATGTGAAAAAGTATTGTCAATGGGACTGCAATTTCTTTTATGAGTTCTGATACTTTTTGTATATGCTAAGTAATTTTTTCCCTCAGGTTGCAGATGTATTTATGTTGAATCAACCCCACAAAGTATTGACTTGTATGTGAATTTTGCTGAGGGTAAAGTATTACTCTGAGACCATCTGTGATAACCCGAGACCAAATGAAGCCAAAAAATTATTGTTATTCATATTATTTCTGATACTTTCTTTGTTTCAGTTATTAAATTTTATGTGAACATGTAATCAGAAAAATATATGTGGGTTGTAAAAGGAAATTTGAGAGGCTCTAATCCTAAAGCTGTATGCTTTCTTATGTTTTGCTGAGTTCCAGGACTGAATGGCCAGATGAAGGACATAAGTTCCTTAAGAAAAAATGCTGTAAATCTCATGCTTTCAGAATCTCTCCAGGCAATGTCTCTGGTTTGTGTGTGCTCTCTCAAATAATCCCTGGGCCCTAGTACTTAAGGTATGATATTTTCATGAAAGCATTTTCCTACAGCTGTTTAAACTGATGACACCATTTACTAATATTTTTCAGCAGTAACTTTACCTGGAGCATGAACCTCTTTTAGCACTGTGTTGTTTGTTTTAATGTTGTTGTTGTTGTTTTTTTCCTAATGACTTGCTCTTTTCAACACCTTAATACCCGAGGATCCCAGAACAAATAACCATTTTGACTGGAAAGAGACTACAAACAAAAAAACATCTATAGCTAATATGTTGATAATGTGTCTAAGCTTATAGTCTAAAAACCTCTACTTAATCCTATTTACTTTTTTAGAATTGATCTGCCAAGTATCTTTGAGACAACAGAATAAAAGAGTTTTCAGACCTCTTTCAGATAATGGCCTCCACTTTTTTTCATTAAGAAAATTACTCAGGAAGGAAGGAACTAAAGTGTACCAACATTTTCTTCCAATATCTGGCAGAAGCCATAGCATACAAAACATGGTTCACTTTAAAACGCTAAAAATAGCTTTTCCTTTTATTTTTAAACTGTTCTGTGATGGCCACAACTAAAAACAAACATTTTGTTAACACAGCTTCAGGTCATTCCCTCAGGTCCTGTCACTGGTTCATCACAGAGGAGATCAGTGTCTGCCCCTCCTCTTCCTCTCATGGGGAGTTTAATATCTTTTTTATATTGTGGCACCCAAAACTGCTCCCAGAACTCAAAGTGAGGCCATCCCAGTGCAGAGCAGAGCAGGACAATCCCCTCCCTTGCCCAGCTGGTGATGCTGTGTCTGATGCCCCCAGGACAGAGTTGGCCATCCTGGCTACCAGGGCACTGCTGACTCATATTTGGCTTGCCACCAACCAGGACCTCGAGGTCCCTGGACTGAGCTTCCCTCTTACTCCAGAAAACAAATTTTAATGTCCTTCTCCCTAATTGTTTGATGACAGTAAATTTTTAAAGTGCAAACTAATTCTGGCCTTATTTTTTATGTCCAACACTAGTTTACTGTTGACCACTGCCTGAAATGTTTCCTAACATTCTAAATACAGGATCTAATGCACCCACAGTTGAGACCTTCTCAGGTCATCCTTTTCATGTGTACCCCAAGCTGGTGTTCTCATTGTTTCTGTGAAGGTGATGTCAGAAGTATGGCCAGCTAATAACAATAAAAGGCTTGATGTACATTATGTACTAAATATTTCCACAGTTTTTCCCTTACAGCTTTTTTTTCCTTCTCAGGTAGCTCAGCTGACTTCTTGATACTGTAGCTTATAGTGGAGCAGAAGATAAATTAGGCAGGAAAATGCTTAGAAAGCAAATAGAAAATAGAAAATATTAGGCAGCATAAATGGATAGTGTTAGCCAGGGAAAATTTTACTCTGTAGGAAGATGGTAGTTTCCTAAGTGCTAGCAAATCTAAAGGCAAATAATTTCATCACCAATCCAACATTATTATCAAACCAAAGTGCTTTTATTGTAATGTTGCCAAGATCCTTTCTAAAATGTAGGAACTGCAAGGTAAGAAAATAAATAATTTATATGCCAGTTTTCTGCTTTTATACCTTTCCAAATTACAGTAATTGAAGATGCCCCTGCTCATTGCATGGCACAGTAGGTCATGAGAAGGCAGAAACTATTCCACTCATACTACTAAATTTCTATATGCATCTGGGCAGATTCTTTCCAGTCTGGATATCAAGTCACAGACCCAGACAATGTTCCTTTGAATAACACAAAGGTGTCTTCATTGTTTTGTTTTTGTTGGCAGGCTCTTATACCCCCTCAGGCTAAACCAATTCCATAAGCTGGCAGATGCCAGAAGCATCAGACCTCATAGTTCTGGCATTATCTCTTAATGACCCTTTTGTGGGCTATCATGAATTAACTATTTTCTGTTTGACCCATTGCAGACAATTATAAGTATGAGGCACTCAAGTCAAAGTATTTGTACAGAAACCACTAGGTCAGTTTCCAGAATTATCTAATTATTTTAGAGTAGCTCTAGGTGAGTCACTGCAGAAACAATGCATTGATGAGTCCAGCAGAAATCAATAACTCTTTGCATCTGTTCAGCAATCTATATAAATTGCCATTGTAGACCCCAGAACTAGGGCCAAAATTCAAAATTTTATGTAAATATATTCTTTAGTCTTACACGTGATCTTGAAAAAGTAATAGTTCATCAACCTTTTAGAGATCAGTGAGAGTCAAACAAGGATAGTAGCTATAGGACAAGATCTTAAACGTTTGTTTAGCACACAGCAGTATCTCCCTAAGCAGCCAGGATGGGTTGCTATCTCATATAAGAGACAACATGAGGAGTGGTTGAAAGAAGAGTTTGGAGCCTTTCTTTCTCCTCATAAAGTATAATTGTAAATTTTGAAACTACCAAAACTGTAGTAAGATATTAAAACTGCTGCTTCTTGGCCAAAAAGAAATGCTCCCTGAGCTGTGGATGAAGGGCGACCATTATACAGAAAACAGTTATTTTCTTCTGCCTCCAGTGCTTTGTGGTGTGTATGTTGCCAAGTAAACCTCTAATGTTATTACTGAAGACTTGCTGTAGAATACTGATAAATCCTATTGAAGTACAGCCTGTTATCTTACCATGGTTTTCAGGATACATGGAAAAGCATATATAGCAACAATGTGGTATGAAAACAATTGCCATATTGTCTTTGGCAAACAATGCAAGTGAGCAAGAAAATTTCTGTAGTCTATTTCACCAAGGCTACAAAAGCTTATCCCAAAAGACAGGTTCCGAAACTAAGGATCTCAGCTCCAACTTGAAAAATGTATGTGAGATCATAAACCTCAAATGTATCATAAACCTCAAATCAATTGGATTTTATTTTGGGAGAAAATCAATTTAATTAGCTAAGTGTATCATGGGATCACATATTGGTAAAGTAGGAATGAAAATTATTTGTAAGTTGATTATTACCAGAAAATGCTGGGGCACCACTTTTATAACAATAAAAATGAGTTTGCCAATTTATAAAAACAGTCCTGTACAATCACTTCTTTCTTTCTTTCTTTCTTTCTTTCTTTCTTTCTTTCTTTCTTTCTTTCTTTCTTTCTTTCTTTCTTTCTTTCTTTCTTTCTTTCTTTCTTTCTTTCTTTCTTTCTTTCTTTCTTTCTTTCTTTCTTTCTTTCTTTCTTTCTTCTTTCTCTTCCTTCCTTCCTTCCTTCCTTCCTTCCTTCCTTCCTTCCTTCCTTCCTTTTAAATACCAACAGATCTAGACAGTAGAATTTAATGATAATACATTTGATATACACATTATCAAAATGTACATGTATGGTTTATCAAAATGCAAGCAAGCTTGGTAGTTGATGTGACTTCATATTTTGTGGCATCTCCCTTGTAAAAAGAGGAAGTATCAATTCTTATAACTTCAAGGGAATTCAATTGTCTTCAAGTTTGCAGTACTTAGAATAAATGCCTATGGTTTTCTAGACATTTATTATGAAGTGATATAAAACAGATATCTAGTATAGGTGGCAGGGTATTCAGCCAACACAGTTTCTCAGCAAAAAGTGATGCTGGTGATGTAAACAAAGTGATGCCAGGGAATATTCCTGGACACTAGGACTGAACAACTGCTCAATTGTTATGTCCTACTTACATTGTTAAATGATTGATTAAAATGATCCCTGGCACATACTTGGCCAGGGCTGTCTCCAAAGCTGTTCCAGGTGGAATTAGAATGTGCACTGATCAGGGCCATTCACCACAAGGAGACAGAATGTCATCATCCTGTTCTGGAGAGTGAAAGAGGATAGTGATATGTGCGAGGGCTACTCAATGCCAGCTTGTCTCAATTCCAGAAGACAATATTGGGCATGTTTAATTTAGTAGGATAGATGTAGCCTTGGAGACCTTTTCCTGTGTATTAACAGAAAATCACCTCAGAAATCAAAGGCTTAATTAGAACCAAGGCATTAGTTTAATTTATCCCTGTCTACTGGTGTTTCAATGTGTCTGCAGGAAACCTGTGCCTGCCTTGTCGGTTTTGCATTTCAAATGTGACTGTTACTGTCATGCTCACAATATGTCTTTTCTTACAGAAACATTGTCTTAGACCTTTCTTATGGGGATTATATAAGTTTGAGCTTTGTCTCTCCTGCTGCTCAAGGGGCATGAAACATTAAATCCACTTGGATATATCAAATGAGAAGAGTCCTTTTCGCTCTTCTGGAAGATGGAACAGCTTATGCTATCTGTTTGGGAGCAGTTTCAGGAAAGTCTTCTATCCCATTGGGACAGAAGATAAATAATATCATAAATGGCTCTGATAAGTATGCTATCTTACCAGACTTGGGATATGATACAACAATAACGCAATCATGGTAAACTTTATAAACAATTTTTTCCCCTGGTCCCACTGGATGATTATCAAAGTATTTTAATCATTCATCTAGGGAGATAAGTAAATTAACTGGAAACATGAAACAAAATTCAATCACATTAGTTTTTTTCAGAGTACGAAATGATTTTATGACATTTTTTAGTCAAAATATTATTACCATCTATACTGTAAATCTTCTCTTGCTTAAGTTGTTAAAAACATGCAATAATTTAACATCTTACTCAACAACTGTGCAAGACTACCTCTTGGAGTGAGTCCAGAGTTGGGCCATCAAGATGATTAAAGGGATGGAGCATCTTTCCTATGAAGAGAGACAGAGAGCTGTAGCCTGGAGAAGGCCTTGGGAAGACTTTACAGCAGCCTTCCAGTACCTAAATGGGGCCATTATGCCTTCTGGAAACCTAATATGGAAAGACAGCCAGTACCTAAATTGCCTACTCATGCCACTGTCTTATGGTGTGTTACAGGCATTTTCATTTGAGGGTGGCTAAGAGCAGCTCTACATCACACCAGGCTTGTGGCTAAGTTAATATCTCAGGTGTCTTGAAATCTCAGGAGCAAGTTACAAGCATTGAGGTATCATTTTGTCTTAACTTGACCATTTTTACCATTTTTTTGTGTGTGTTGAAAGCAAACCTGAATGGGAACAGTTATTCCAGTGATGCCAAAGTCCTCACAATTGAAATTTTAAATGAACATGACTAAGAAATAAAGCAGCATATGTCATAAGTGAAAAGTGTGTTAGTAATTCTGACATAACTTTTCATGTTTAGTTCAGAGGCTATGAACTCAGCTACTTTCAAGTGGCATTTTGTCGTAATTTCTGGAGGAGAAGTACACAGTGGTTTGTGGAAAAAACATAGACATAAAAAATAAGAATAAAGCTAATGGGCTAAGGAATTTAGGCTTTTACACAGTACATGGTTTTTAAATTTTTATGGTGCCCACAATAAGCTCGAGCTCTCATCAACTCTTATTGGGCACTTCTGTTACCAGTCCCCAGGGGCAGCAAGAGTGGGAGCACTAAAAGAGAATGTCTTTTGGCAGCAGCAGCCCATGGAGACTTTCCCTTTCCATGGCAGAGCCATGGTGTCACAAATGCCGAAATGTTGAAGCAGACAAAATAATTTTCTGCCACTCTGCAATTCAAAGCCTTTTTTTAAGTTATCTGCAACTGGTAGATAAGTACTGAGCAATGGGAATGCGATATATCCAATCATTATCTATTTTCCAAGGCAGATTGAAAAGCAAGTAAGTATGGTTAGTATAGATTCCAAGCTCACTTAGAGTGACTGACAGATGGAAAGACAGGTTCTATCTCCTTTTGCTCTAGGAGAACATTCATTCATTAGTATACTTCATTAATTAATAAGTTGTATTGATTCTTTCTCCTATCTATTCCTAAGCCCCTTTGCTTGGGAACTAAACCACATCTTTTTCATTTATGCCACCTGCAATCAAAACAGCTAAGGCAGCAAATTCTTCTGTAAAATTTCCTTGACTACTTACAACAACTGAACATTATTTGAATATCAATTTGAATGCTCATGTAAATATCACCCTTTATAAATGAGGAGCTTTAAGCACAGAATAAATATAAAGGAACATGCTTCATATGAACTTGAAAAATAGTCACAAAATCTGCAACAAAAGCCACAGAATCAAGAGAAGCCTGGTGCTCCAGATGATGTTCCAAATAAACCATTTCTTTTTATTAAAGGATATTCAGTTCTAAGGTTTTTAACTGAGTTAAATAACTTAATCACCTGTAAAAATCATCAAAGAACTTTCCTTTGCCATGTCAGTATTAAACAGATAATAGAGCAGGAAAGAAAGAAGATAGAAAGTGTAGAAAATGTATTTCACAAATACATGAAGATAAAGGTAATTTATTGCAATATAAATTTAAAGTTAAATCAGTTAACAATGGAATTGTCACAAAAAGTTCACATGGTATTTGTTGATGAGCATGTCTCCAGAGGGAAGCACAAAAATTTTGATGTCTTTGTTATTGCTACCAGACAACTAATCCCCTTTTGAGATAGGATCTAACACTGAAACATAAAAATTTATATATTACTGAACCTACATCAATGACCAATTTACTTTTGAAACTTGACACATTATTGATCTCAATGTCATTATATTCTGGCTCATCCTCTTGTACAATTATTCATTGTTCAGATTTTTAAAAGAAGACATGGTTTGGTTCATTTAAATCTTGTTGATCAGTCCTATGTCTTTGGAGTGTAAGACAGAGTAAAATCTCCCAATTTATCTTCTCTAAAGCATATTACTTACATGTATTTTCAGTTTTTTCATCCTTCTTCATTGCATTCATAGGTGGTAATCACAAGTTTCCATACCTTAAAACAAAATAAAATAAAACTTCCAAACTCAAAAAAACAAAAAAACAAAACAAAACAAAAAAAAAAAAAAAAAAAAAAAAAAAAAAAAAAAA
>VWZU01010101.1:540391-554534 GCA_013397095.1 Sterrhoptilus dennistouni
AAAAAAAAAAAAACACCACCCTTCGCAAAAGAGCAGTGTAGATATTGATATTGTACTTAAATCCTACTCTGTTTAATTATATCATCAGTTACTGCTTTGTTACAGAGGTCTCCTATCTTATTCAAAGCACAAAACAAACAGTGCTTAATGAACAGCTAGCTATTTGATATTTTCTCTTTTAGTCATCATTCAGAGTCTAGTTCATGTCTTACTTACTGCATGCTCTTAAAATCCACTCTGAAGAGAGAATTATTAAATCTCCTGGGTTTTCCTATGTTACCCATTGCTATAATATCTGAATACTGCTAAAATACTCACCCATCTGTTTTCATAAGATACTGAAAGACCACTAGGAATTATGCATGTTTGCAGACAGCAGATTGAAGACAGGATGATTAGAAGTGAAAGTTGTCTACTCTCATTTGGTGTCAGTCTTTCAGGACAATTTAATAGTTTCCACAACTGCAACCGCTCAGGGCAGAACTCTCTCACATCAGTCACAAGTACACACACTTGAAAATTTGGAAGCAAGCCACTTCAACCTAATTTTAGAAACCCAAGAAAGAACTTGTTCTTAATACAAGAAAAGGTTGCATAGGTTTCAGTGGCTTTGAAAGAAAGGTATTGAAGGCAGAAAGAAACCAGTTCTTTACTCAGAATTCATTTGCTTCAAAGATAAGACCATTCTTTCTTTACCAGCAAGGTTATCTCATTTGTGCCATTTCATTCCACGGCTACAGCAGAAGAGCCATCACCTGTGCAGACAACTTCATTTCCTGTTTTACTGCCATGGGGTGAAGCCTAGCAGAAACTTACTGTTCAGTAAGTGATATCTTGGCTGCGTGTGCCCAGCTGTAACTTACTAGATGATTCTTCTAAGTGCTGGGAGAAAAAGTGGGCACAGATAATTGTCATGGGAGAGGCTTCCCCTGAAAAGCTGAATCATATCTTCTCTGCTTTAATGGTTTAGATTTTCACAGAAAAGAAACAGAGAAGCATAAATGAACTCTCAGTGACTTGACATCCATCTAACATGCTTAGGGCAGGACACCAGAAGGTGACAGTGAGCCAGGTAACAGCGGTCCATTGGCTTTAGGTACACAGAAAATTAAAGAGATTGGCCCGGGGTGACAAGATGAACAAATAATTTAATAAGGTGCACTTTTTTTCCCTGACATTAATTATTCTGACTGCATTTCTGAAAAAAATTATCCTTCTCTGAATCTTGTCTCATGTAGCAGAACTGTATGAAAAGCTACAAGTATATGTGAGGTCTTCCCATATATTCCTGTAGCTCCATTAAAATTTTCTCTGTATAATTCTCTGACCTATTCATTTTTCTAATTTTCTTAGCTGCATTCTGCATTTTTCACTTAGCTGTCTACTGTTATATTCCAGATTGGTCCTTAAGAATTGTTTAGGGAACACCCTTCCAAACAGAATATTCTCTTTTTTGAAATTCCCTGTAAGCAATTTTACTGCCCAGAAGGCATTTCTTTCTTCTTTGCTAATAAATACCAGGGTTCTGACCACAAATCCCCAGATCCCCTCGATTTCCCTTATAGCTACATATCATTAGAAGAGCCATTCCCACATCTTTATTATTCTCCTGACCTTGTCCCAAAGTTTTAATTTTTTACTGACTGACAAAAATTTTGAATTAGAGTCACTTTACCTGAAATAATTCCCATCATGAGCAATATATCAATATATGAGAGGTCTCTCTTTTCTTTTCTTCTTTTTTTTTTTAGCATTTTTAGAATTGCCAAAAATTACATGTTGCTTTATCAAGAAATTCTTACATTAGTATTTTGACTTTCAAACTATCACCAGCCACTTCATGAGCAACTGGTGTGGAAATGGAAAACTCTGAGAGGGCACTGAGGAGAATAACTGAAGCAGGGGCTGTAATTAGTACCATCCTTTTTTGCCATTAGAGTATACAATAGGAACATACAGATTTTAATAACTTTATTAAATACAGTCTTGAATCCCGATAATTCTGCACTTCGGAGTAATAAAAATGGGAGAGCACCCTTACTTCCAGAATATTAATACTAGTGTCACAAAATTGTCTAATTTAGGCCTACTAGGAAACATTTTGCTTTGGGCATTTGGAGGGTAAAAACATCCCTATTGCTCACAAAACTTTAGGATCCTGGAAATTTTAGTCCATATTAAAGCTATAAAACTCACCAGGGCATCACAGCTTCCAGGAAAACATACCAGGCTAGAAATGTAGCTTAATTATATCCAGACTGCATAATGGGACTGGTCAAGATGCATCACCTTTCCCCATCTGTTCCCACCTTCTCCTTACCTGATGCTCTAGTTTCCACTGAAAGTAAATCAAGATATGTCACACACAGAAAGGTCCAGCAGGTCTGTGCTCAAAATAAGAGAACAGGAATTGAACATCCCGTTTAAAAAACAGCATTAAGTAAATTTGGGTGGAGAAATTAGGTTGGTAATTTCACATTTGGAAGCCCTGTCACTAGAGAACTTTTAGCAAACTGATCTTCCAGAGCTGCAGCAATCAGTAATCTGGTCCTCAACTCTTAGCTGCCCCAGCACTTAGATGAAGTTCCCTTGGCTCTTCTTTTACATGTAGTAGGAAGATGTGAATAAGGTTGAAGCATAAAGATTTTCGTGTTATTATTTATTCAAATGAAAGTATAGTATGTCATTGCCTAATTAGGATGTTACTCTCTAAGCTGCCGTGCTAATTTCTGTATGAATAGAAGGACATAAAAAGAAGACCTCCCTAGGATGATGTAGGGAAAATATGCATCTTAGGGGATAGCAATCTGGGAATTCTTAAACAAAACTAGAGTATCTGTAGATGTCTTTTCTTGAAGAATGGGTTTGTTATGGCATGCATTTCTTTCTGTCTCCTTAAAAGTCATCTCTGTTTCCATGGAAACAAAAGAAAGCAGAAAGATCAGGTAAATTTGATAAAGGGAAAGAAAGTTATTTGTGTACTAGTTATCTAAGTGCTGTAGAAGCAAGTAAAGAAGTAAATTTTATAATGGTATGCAAATCCTAATTATGACCCCAGAATAATATTCAGAAGACAATCCTGACTAGGAAGAGCAAGAAAAAGTCTTTTTGACCATAGGACTATAAACAAAATGCAATTGAGAGGGTTCACTTTGTTTGGACCTAGACAAATTGCTCTTAATTTCAAGGTCTGAAGAACAAAGTATCTCCTAATATTCTGCAGATTTGTTTACTAGCATGTAAACCACTTGCACAGTTGTAGCTAAGGACATGAACTACTTATTTAGAGATACTATTGTAATATTCTATAGTGTTGCTTCCATTGTACTCCTAATCCATCAGGAAGATAGCCTTACACAAAAGCTTCGAAGTTTAATATTTGTCCAATGACTTGCTGAACAGGACTCAGTTCCTGCTAATTTTCTTTGTGTTTTGTGTCAGACAAAATTCTCATTTTGAGTTTCTCATTGCCATGAACTGCTCTATACACACCCCCGCCCCAATAAATTACTTTACTTACCTTCAAGCAGCCATTAGGTCTCCCATTATCTTCCAAGGAGATGAAGTGGATGAAACCAAAATTCTCATATGACCAGCACAGTTGGGCAGGTGAAAATTGGTAAAGGAATACCCGGAAAGAATAACACAGAATAAAATATTGCAGGGTTCAAGTGTCTGATTCAGCAGTGTTGGCTTTTCTTGATATCTTTCTGCAGCACACAGTATCCCTGTATGTTTTGAACATCAGAAAGAGATGCATTTAATTTGGTAGATCCACTTGAAATACATGTTAAGTAAGTTTGTCAGTGAGCACAATGAGGACCAAAGTGAGACTCTGACCAAACTTGATCCTTAAAAGACTCTTGACAATTTTCCCCAGAGGCAGAATTTTTATTCCTTGAATGAGCATAAAATTGTGGTCTTCGTAAAGCCTAGCTGCTCTATCAAGTTGCTCCCCTAATGTAGACTACTGGTGTGCGTTAAATGGCTTTCACACTTGGAAAAGCTCCCTCTTATGTTAGTCTGATAATTTCCAGTTTGACACGTGGAAAATTCCATATATGTGGTGTACATGGGTTAGGCTTGTGAAATCAATTAATCTTTTTTCCTAGCAGAAACTTAACAAAATGTTACCGACTAGCTGTTATAGTATTAAGCAAGGATTAGAACCCTTCAGATGCTTCTCAAAAACTCTAGCAAGTAACTGATCATTTATCTTTAATTAATTTTATTTATGAGTAGAAGCATGCACTTAATTGAGGGTACACCATAAAGCTCTTTCTACACATTTTTTGTAGAAATTATAGACTTTTCTAGTAGAAGAAATAGTATTTTCTTATGCTTTCTCAGGCCTAAGATGATATTACATTGTAGAATTGATATGTTCTATATATTTACTGCTATCCAGGCAGCATCATCATTTTAGTCCATATATAAAAACATTTTCTTGCATGCTCCTGGGTATTAAAATTAGATTTTTATCCTGGATATTACAACTGACAGTTTTCAAGGGCAAAAATTGCATAATGCAAGAAATCACCCATTCTTTGAAAATGAAATGCAATTCTCAGTCAGTGAAGCTGAGACAGAAGAGTAAAATCCCTGGAAAATTGTATTTTACAACAGTTTATTTCATTGTTGTGTTCTTTGACAACAAAAGCGAAGTTATCAGTGAAATGTCTTATATCAATACAATTTGTTCTCTTTGACAAGTACTTTCCACACCTCAGAAATATATTAGCAGTAACTACATTCCTTTTTCAAAAAACATTTTTCATTGTCAAATATACCAAAAAACATAAACAATTATTTTCAGCATCAGCCGTTCTATCTCAACATTTTAATTGAATTAGCTGATGAACATGATGTTCCATATGCCAAATGGGCAAAAATCCTTCTGTTGTGCAGCAGAGTTGAGAAAACTGGTGAAAAATTACCTCCCCTGTCTGCTCTACCTCCCAACTCAAAAGAATAATAGAATCAGAAATATGTGTGCTTAACAGCTACCTGTAATAACTGTCAAGGTACCTATCTTGCACTGGGCTTTTAGCTGTTCTAGACATAGGTGCCCTTTTGAGTTTCCTAGTTCCTGAAGCATAGTCACATCTAGGGGGGGTCACTGGCTGATGGAAGTAAAGCAAAAGTGACTGCATGGTGGGAGAAAGCAAAGCCAGGTTCCTTTGTCTGGATCCTGAGTGAGTCAGATGATGCTGCAGTAAGCAGCTACCAAACAACCAACAAATCCTGCAGCAGATCTGAAAGTTGTGTCTCTCATTTTGAGTAAAAATGCTAGGAGAACAGCTGTAATTTTTTTTTTCTTGTTTGGGTTTTATTATTTCTCTCTGGCTACATAATTTTCCTTGCTTAACACAATATCAGCCTTGAAAGAAAATGTTCCTTTTTTTCATCTTGGGTTAAGTTTAAAGACATTCACTAAAGAAATTAGAGATATAAATTCCCATCTCCCTGGGCAGACACAGGACTCTGATTCAGGTAATACAATTTACTGGAGAAGTAAAGGTTCTAAGCTAGCGAGAAGTCATGCAAACCATGTATTGCTTAATTCAGTTCTTGTTTCGTCTCAACTAGTACACAATTAGAGATCAAGCTATCATTAGGCTCTAAGGTGAAGTAATTTAATCCATGAAGCCCTGTTTGGGTTGTACATGGGGCCAACAGATTGTGAGTTTACTATTTGCAGTAGCCAAAACTAAAATGCTTTAAAAATACACCAAGAACGTTTTATGCAAATAGCATGCAGACACCTAAATGGCATTTACCTGATTAATGTCCCTGATGAAAGACAAACAAATGCCAGATGAGGAACACTTCAAATAGCTAATTATTCTTTGGACTCTCAAGTGCATGTAATGTAACATTCCTGGAATTTCAGATAGAATGTCATTGGTTTTCAGTACACTAATGAAATGTCTGAAAATGAATTGCTGGAAAGAGTTATTTATCTCCAACAAGTTCAAGATGTCAACTGTTTGAATTCATGTCTGTGCATTCTCTTGTGGAATTACTAATTCCATGTATAATGTCTGGTTTTCCGTATGCTAGATGGGAGAATTTTGCACTGCTAAATAGAAATCTTCATATATTTAACAAGGTGTCACAGCAAATCAGAAAAGATGGAAGACAGAGCATCTGAAATCTTACTTCTATTCTGAACTTATGTGACTGTAAAGAACTGGAAACTCTTTTCCACAGCTTGTATTTATAGTGTATAAACCTTTCTGGACTTCAATACCTAGAAGCCATCTCTTTAAGATATATCATAAAGATGGTTAAATTGTCCTCCAAGGATGTTCAGGGTCTTTTTAAATACTGAGTACTGCAATTCTAGGTATCAGACCCTTGTATTTCTAATGTAAAGGCATGAAAAATTCTAATAATTCTAATAAATATCATGATTCTCCATGTATGTTGAAGTGGGTGATTAACTGCAATGATATCTTACTGATCTTAGATAAAGTGCTGTCAGTAAAGGAGGAAGAAAATGAAGGGAACAGAAAGATTTTTCTTTTCATAATAGTACCATTAACTTTATTCTTTTTTTCTTCATATGCAGTGACAGATCACTGTTGAGAGCACAGTTCTTTCATTCAAGGTGGAAATACAGAGCTTTCCTTCATTTTCCCTACAGTTTTGCAATTTTCATCATCTAGACTTACCCTCTAGACAGATGTCAGAGGGAATTCTTGAATCATGAATACCTGGCTCTGTTCCTGATTCCATTAGAAACTTTGCCAGACTTACCAGCGATCTGCCTGTGTTGCAAACCGGTAGCTCAAGAGCTCATTTTTTCATGTTCTGGATATTGCTGTCTCCAAAAGCATAGATTGGATTGGTGTGGCACATTTCACAAGCAAATAAGGTCACACAGATATTGACAGATAGCTAGAGAATTCGGGATTTGCTTTGTTTTTCTGGAAGTGTACATTCTTTTGGGAGAAACTGCCAATAGTTTAGCTATGCTTACTGTCTGTTAATGAATCACTGACCATGCGTTGCCAGTTTTCAACGTAACAAATAAATAAAATGTGATAAAGCTTCCCATTAACTTTTCTGGATAATAACATAGCATTTTTGCTTTGGAGAGGCTATATGGATGATCCTTCACAGATAACATGTTGGTGGATATTTACAACAGTTGTTAATATTAGACATTTTATTTTCTAGTTAAGGAGACTACTGTAGGCTCTACTTCAGGATCTTGCATATTATTATGCTGAAGTCAAAAGCAGAAATTAAGTAAAACTTTAGTGGGGTACTGACAAACAATATGACTCAGATGTGAAAATTAGCTAGAAAAAGGTAAGTCAGGAATTAATCGCATAAACCATTTGACAATGCTTTTAATGTAAATGTTTTCGATAATTAGTCATGTTATGACAGCATTTTATCCTGACTCATTTTAAAATTAGGATTATCTCTCTGTGGAACCACACACATACACATATATATACATTTATCATTTCACCTAGTTAATGATAAATAACATGATAAGTAAAATACTCAGGGCGGGCTCTAACAAGCAACAAAGAACGAGACAATAGGCCTTGAGCAAAAGTGATCATGAAATAGCAAATATTGTATTCTTTAAGAAAGGAACAAGTAATAACAGAAAAATTAAAACAAATAGATTTGAGGAAGACAGACTTTAATAAACTGTGAAAGCTGGCAGCCTCTCAGTTGAAAATCTGCTCAAATGGGAAAAGGGAACTGGCAGATTCTTAGAGAAATAATACTGAGGTCACAAGTGCACACCCTCCTAATGCAGAAGAAAAATAGGCAGTGGGTAGGTGGCGAACTGGACTAAACCATGACTTCTTTGACTTGAGAGAAAGAACATATTCAAAAAGTAAGATACTTGTGGCAGAAAATAGGTCAAATGTGAATGTAAATAACGGAAATATAGAAAAAAATGAAGTGCTTGGATGTTCGTGTTTATAAGTTAGTAGGAATGGTATAATCTCTACAGGTGATACGAATGAAGTTTAATGATCTTTTTTTCATTAATACTTAATAAAATGGTCAGTTTGGATCAATTGACCTATAGAATAAATTCCCTCATTAAAATCTGAAGAGCTCAGCTTTCAGTAAAGAAGATTATATAAGCAATAGTGAGTGCTTGGATAAGATGCCTTTAAATTAAGAAGTCTGGAAAAATCCCATCCCAGGATGTGCAAGAAACAGCTTCTGAGTTCTCATAGGCCTTGAGGTTATCTTTGAGATCTCACACAGATCAGGTCCCAGGAGAATGGAAGAACTTTTCTTTCTTTATTTGAAGAGAGAAAATGGATGAACATTTTTTTCTTTATTTGAAGAGAGGAAAAGGAGGAATTATAGGCCCACCAATACTCAGTACTACTACAAATGATAAAAAACCTAATTGTGTGTCACTGGAAAGGAAGAAGGAAATGAGTAGCAGACAAGAAGGATTTGTCAAAAGCAATATATGTCAAACCAATTTAATTTCTTTCTGTGACAGGGTAGCAGACCCCATGCACAGGGAATAATCAGTGGATGTCATATATCTTGAATTTAGGGGAGACCCTGACGGAGTTTCACGACATCATTTTAAGTAAGCCATTTGGTGTCTAAAGAAAAATATTGGAAAACTGTTCTTAGAGAATAACAGAATAACAAAATGACTTTGAGGTTGGAAAGTACTTCTTGAAGTCATCTAGCCCTCCCCATCCAATCCTCCCCTGCTACTTCCTACTCCATGCTCATGCAGAATCAGCTAGAACAGATTGCTCAGAACCATGTGTAGTGGAATATTTAGTATTTCCAGAGGCAGAGACTGTAAACCTCTCAAGGAAATATTTTCCAGTGCCTAGTTTCTCTCACACACCTTTTGTTCAGATGGTGTTTTGTGTCTTTTAGTCTGTATCCATTGCCTCTTGTCCTGTCAATGAGTGCCACTGAGAAGTCTGGTTCCCTCTTCTTCATTATCTCCCATCACATCTATAATACAAAAGGCCCCCTCCGAGTTTTCTGGCTGGAAACAGAATGTGGAAGAAGCTCTAGTCCCTTCACCACCTTTGTGATCCTTTGCCAGACTACTCACATCACAGATGTGTTCATGTTGCTACAGCCCTTCTCCAATTTTGTGTCTACATAGAATCACACACAACCAAGTTCTGAGATCCTGTGCCAGTTACATTGCAGAATTAATCCCAGTTAAGGGGAAAGGAAAAAGAAACTTGCCGGACAGTAGTTAATGGAAACATTACTGTCCTTACCTTATTTCTGTGCTATTCCATTGCCTATAAAAGTTATGTCTCCATGCACTTTAGAGAGCACTTAACTCTCTTAGCCAACATGTATTCAAAACCATTTTGTGAGATTCCCCTGTGCGCAATCCTATCTTATAGTTACAGATGTTTAAGACTATCTCCCATTCTATAAAATCCAAAACAGATAACTTTTACTCATATAGAAGTAAACCCCCAACTTATCTGGGCCATACATACAAAGAATTATTAAGCTATAGGGATTTAAATTATTATTTTTTTATTGCTACAAATAAATGTGCAGAAAAATGACTTTATTCCCATGACCATTGTCCCTAAGTCCATAAGGAGCTCTAAATCGGGCCTGACTTCTATATAAATTTATTAGAAATATATTTGGAATAAGTTCAGCATGATTTCTTGGGGCGAAATTAATTTTCTCCATTAGAAGATGCAATTTTATTGTAAAGAATTAGTACACATTTACTTAGAGACTAGGAGAATTTAGGACTAAAATATGCAGGTCAAGCTTATAAAATCTTTTGCTGGCAAAATGTTTCTTAGAACCATTCTCAGATGCTATTATTTATAATAAATGCAAAATTCAAGGAGAAGAAGGGACTGTATGACATTTGGAAAAAGGGACAGACTGCCTGCGAGTAACATGGAAATGCTGTCGGAATGTCCAAGGATGTGACAAAGAAGAAGGTCCATTTGGAATTAAATCTGTCAAAGGGTATCAAGGACAATAAGAATGAGGATTTCAGGGAAAGTCAATGTCACTAGAGGTTTGAAAAAGAGCATGGAAGAGGACACAGGAAAGTACAGGCCAATCATCCTCACCTTCATTCCTGGAAAGGTGATAGGGCAGATCATTCCAGAGGTTACCTTAAGTGTGTGGAGCAAAAGAAGGAGTAGTCAGCACGGATTCACCAAGAAGAAATCATGCTTGGCCATTCTGATAGCCTTCTGTGGTGGCACAACTGGCTGAGTGCATGAGGCAAGAACAGACAAGGCTGTCTCCCGTGATATCCTCACAGGCAAACTCAGGAAATGTGGGTTAGATGAGAGGACAATGAGGTGGATTGGGAATTGGCTGATTGGCTGAGCTAAGAGAGTTGTGAACAGCGGTGCAGAGTCTAGCTGGAGGCCTGTAGCTAGCAGTGTTCCTCAGGGGATTGTACTGGGTGCAGTTGTTTTCAAATTGCCTATCAATGACCTGGATGAAGCAACAGAGTGTGCCCTCAACAAGTTTGCTGATGATGAGACTTGGAGGAGTGGTGGATGCACCAGAAGGCAGTGCTGCCACCCAGCAAGACCCGGACAGGCTGGAGAGCTGGGTGCAGAGGAACCTGGTGAAGTTCAACAAAGACAAGTGCAGGATCCTGAACTTGAGGAAGAATAACCCCCCATACCAGGACAGGTACGAAGCAGCCCTGGGGAGGAAGACGTGGGGTCCTGATGCACAAGAAGTTACCATCAGCAAGTAGTGGCCAAGAGAAGGGATTGGAGAGGGTCCAGAGGAGAGCTATGAAGATAATAGAGGGATGAAAGCATCTCTTTTGAGGAGAGGCTGAGAGAGCTGGGCCTGTTTAGCCTTGAGAAGACTGGGAGGGGATCATATCAGTGTTTAAAAATACCTTAAGGGCAACTGTCAATAGGATGGGAACAGAATTTTTTAAGTGGTGTCCAGTGACAGGAAAATTAACAACAGGTACAAACTGAAACAGAGGAAATTCTGTGTAAATATGAAGACAAACTTCTTTACTTTGAGTGTGACAAAGTGCCACAAGAAGCTATTCAAAACCTATCCAGAGACGCCTATGCAACCTGCTTTAACAGTGGGGTTGGGCTGGATGACCTCCAGAGGTCCCTTTCAATCCCAACCATTCTGTAATTCTAAAGAGGTGATAAATTTTCAAAATCTTTCATTTTTCACTTATGCATTTGTATTTGAAAGTCTTTGACTCTTGACAGTATAGTGACATGTAGGCATTGCCCTAATTTCCAAGACAGTTTTATCTTTGAACCCATATTGCTATCATTACAGCTGAATTCACTTACTGATATTGACACCATAGAAGGCTTCTACAAGCTACTTGTTATTTTTAGAAAACTCCTTTTCAAACAAGCAAAGCAATAAATAATAACACAAACGGATTCTTATTAAAAAGTTTCAGATCTGTGAACATGCACTGAGCCAGAATGTAAGCCGTGTAACAGTTGTAACAAAATGCATAGCTACAATTGAACTTTACCTGTTGTGTGTTCACCAAACAAATTGTTATTGACTAGTTGAATGTCTGTAGTGGTCAGACAGATTGATAAAATTTATAGAGATTTTGGGTCTTGTTTTGCAAAGGGTTTAAATCAGCATGATTTTGTAGGATTAAATTGGGTTTTTTTAATAAATACAGGATATTTTCAGCCTTCAGAGCTCATGTGGCATGTATAGTAAACTGGTGATGTAAGAAGTTATAAGGAAAATATGTGCATATGAAAAACACTCTTTGAGCTAATTAGTTGATTGCCATCTGCTGCTATTTTTGTACTAGTCATTTTTCTAGAGTTCAATTTCTTTCTTTCATAAACATATACATATCTCAAAAATTGTCTTCATATCTTCCCCTTCTATTATACTTTACTGATTCCCATCTCCCCTTAGTACATGGATCTTCACAAAATTAATATTTCCTAAATAAAGAGATGCATTCAAGAAAAAAATATAAGTAGCACTTTTTTTATTACTAGGCTGACCCAAGTAGTGTATTTTTTTTTTCATATGGAACAGAAGCCAATTTTCCTGCTGAATTAAAGGAGAAAGAAGATCAATCTGCTGGAAAAGGCTATAAAATGCTAGTTTTTCTCTAAAATAAGCAGTAATGGCTGATGCTGTTTTCCATTCACATTGGGGAAACACATACTTACAGACCAGATTATTGTTATTTTACATCAAATGAAACTACAAAGAAAGAATAAATTTGTAAGGAAAATGTTTCCAAGTGTACTTGGACAGAGTTATATTGCTGCATTGTGTGATAACTCCTGAGGTTTTGGGGGGTTTTAACAGGGAAATTGCCATATTTTTTGGTTTTTTTCTTCAACTATAGCTTCATCTGTAGCATTCCTCTTTTTATCAGCTTTTTTATCAGTTGACTTAGAGAGGGAAAAATAAGGAAACAGAAGGAGTGTGGACAATTATCTTTCAAAGAAAAAAATCCTTTGCAATATTTGTTCAGTCTTCAATGTGAGAAGTTATACATCTAAAAGAATCCTTCAATATGATCCAAAAATTTCAAAGCAAATGCATGAAACTTTTTTTAACAGTGTGTCTCCTCTAAAACAATAAATATTGCATTTCTAAATTATTATATTATTAATATCTAATGAAATGACTGTTGGTATATTAGTACTCTAGTTAGAAAGCCTGATCATAACTTTATATTAGTGTGACTGTGGGACTTGAAGTGAAAATGCTCTCTAATTTATGTAAAAAGACAATGTTTCCCCAGGAGAACTAAATAAAGACAAAAATCTTGTGGTGTTACCAGTAAGGAGCAAATTAGTGCTCTTCAGTAATTAATCTAAAAAAGAGATAAATGCCTCAGTTCAAACATTAAATAAAAATATAGGCCCATAGATATCATGAAAGAAAATCTTCTTTTTGCATGTTTGTTTAAATTTTTCATCTAATGTCAAGCAGATCTTTAACACAGAGCACTCTAAGTTCATTTAACTCAACAGCACAGGCACTGGCATTCTCTTGACTGCTTGGGTGACAGCAGGCTAAACGCATCTAAATATGGACAACTTCCATGTATAAGAACCTTTTGTTAAACTTTTTTTAACACTTTAAAAAATTAAAAATAATATCTCTATTTTTGCAGTGTGTAATAGAATAATAGCATGAACATAAAGGTGAATTATTTAATATTTCCAAAATTTGCTACTACAAGGCAATTTGTGTAAGCCTGAATCCTAAGTGTGTGGGGATGATTCTGAAGTACACAACTTTTCATCTTTATCAGTTTAGATCTAGGCAACATCAAAATGATTGGAAATTCCTTGATTTACATTGTGAGTTGCTGGTTCTTATGCCAGGCCATGTCAAGTTATTCAGGTGTCCAATTCCAAGTCAGTTTTTCATCCACTTGATCACCTCAAGGGGAAAAAAAACAAAGACAATAGTTGCATTAGCATTGAACAAGCAACAATTTCAGTTTTTACATTCATAACACACAGCAAGATGAGTAAACATGTATTCCTTAGCACTGGGACTTTGTTTTAAAAACCCACTGCTAATTGGTGGAATTATGTTAAAAAATCCAAGGAGGCCTTGTAACCTTAAATTTGGCAGCTGATCTAGTTTTGCTCTGCAGATTCAAAAGGTAAGACTTATGTTGCTATAAAGCAGTTAATCTGATACAATTAGGTGTCTTCAGACTAAGGTATTCATTACCTATTTATTCTAATAGCAACATAAACTAGCCTGTTTTAAGGGAAAACAATCCATTACCATAAATAAACACAGCCTCCCATAGCAAAGAAATAAAAATTAAGAAAGAAAGAAAATTATTAATTGATTTCAGTTACTTTAAAAATATTTTATTGCTTTCATTAGGTTTAAATAATAATGACCTGACATGAGGCAAAGAATCTGGGCATCCCAACACTTTACTGAATTTACTATATGATGATGGTCTCAGTAAAATTACCAGATATGAAAATAGCTTTCACAAAAAACCCCAAAACAAACAAACAAACAAAAATACCCAAACAAGCAAAAAATCAAAACCAAAATCAAACCTCAAAAAAACCCCAAAACCCCACAAACCAAAAAAACCCAAAAAACCAAAACAGACCAAAAGGAACCCAAACAAAAAAACCCAACCCCCCCC